>BSUD01000004.1:129603278-129688575 GCA_033239045.1 Fagopyrum esculentum
TTTTTTCGGGACACGTGTCGCCCTGCGGTACGGCCGTACGGCCGTACCGCAAAAAGAGGGCCGTACCTGAATACTAACCTTACAAAGTATTGTTTTTTTAATAGTAGATTATATACTGTTTCAATTAATTGATACAATTTTTTTATATCATACTATATAATTGATTGTTTAGGTTGTGATTAATTGTATTGTGCGTTATTGTGCCATTCGTTATATTTGGTGAAAATAATACACTTAATGCGATAACAAATTAAAATTTAAGCCACAAAGAAATATATTTCGCGACGGTTCTGCCATCACAAATATGAATATTTAAAATTGTAAAAATTCACGACGACATGATGTCAAAAATCAAAAGTTTATCGCGACGGCGACAAATGTGTATCGTGACGGTCATATCCCGTCATTTAAGTTATTTGCAACACTGATAGTCGTCGCAAAATTCTGACCTACGTGATGCCTAAAAGGATCATTGGCGACAGTAACTTGCCGTTAATGATAGTTGGCGACGGTGACTATCCTTCACATATGTTGTTTGTGATGGCCTTTATTGTTGTAACTAAAAAACTCGCGATGTCATGGAGGATTATTGGCAACGGTAGTTTGCCGTCACAAACCGTCACAAAAAATGCGACGGTAGATTGCCGTCGCATAAATTTTTTGTGATGGGCGTTCACATGACGACACTTCTGCCGTCGCAAAAGGCCTCTTGCGACTGTAATGTCTTCATATTTGACGGCACGACGCCGTTGCGAATCTAATTATTTCCGTTCCTTTGATTACCATATGGCTACATGAAGACCTGACACGTTATACTCAGAGTTACAAGAAGGTTGGAGAAGAAAGAAGATCGGACACGAAGAAGAGACGTTGGAGTTCACAGTCGCCGTGCCGCGACCGCGCCTACAAACCCCCGCGCCTTGCTCCCGTTGCAGGTGTGGCCTCTGAGTCATTGCCGCCCCTGCGCCTCTTCACCGTCACGCCTGCGGTTTTCTTCTAGTGAGACCCTTAAGTCGTTCTTGTGACTTAAGGGTGTTCTTTTGGTATGTCTTTCCTCTTTCTTTGTACCCCTTTGATCATAAGGTAGTATCATGTTAGGTGGCTTAGCAGACTTTGAGCAAATCCCATGTAGTTGGTTAGGTTTATGTTAGTTTCTGAGTTGCGTTGAGGTTTCCTTAAAGTAGGAAGCTGTTAGGATGCAGCTTCTTATGGAGGTGGACTGGTTATAACATCTTGCCTTGAATTATATTAAGCACTGAAGAGTGTTTACAGATAGGTTGTGTGGATATATGAGAGTATTCGGTTTCAAGTAAGTCCTAACGACTTACTTAGCTTCTATGATATATTAGCAAATGCTTGAGTGGTGTGTGTTGTTGTGCTGTGAAGTTTTGTTATCTTAAATATACCGGCCAATTATTTGGCCCGCAAGTAATGGGTGGTGATCATTTGTCCAGTTCTCCCGAGGGAGTCTGGGAAGTGCTTCGCGACTAGGCCAAACTTGGTATACGGGGAGGGTACCGAACCACTCCATTGTGTATACGGGGAGGTGCGCTGAAGCACTCCAGCTGGATAAAGGACCAAGGACGAGAGTCTAAGACTTCTCGTGTCACACTTTTAAATGAATAATGTGGATGACCTTAAAATAAAGATAATAAATAAAGGAGTTATATGATAGCATGTTTTGTGTTTACCCTTTATCTTTATATGTTTTTGTGCTCCGGCATTTTCCTTTATGTTATAGTTAGCTAACGGGTTATCCGTGTTGTTAGATGCCTTGCAGGATAGGGTAGTTGCCGAGTGATTCGGAGGAGGAGGTCAGCCGGGGTTCCCGTACATGATAGGTCGGGTGTGCGTTTTTACATGCTATGATTAGTTAACTCTGACAATTTACCTTACGGTTTTCGTTTATGTCTTTGTACCTCGGCTGAGAGTTTGTTATCTTATTTGGCATTACATACTATTATATTTGGATTTCTATGTTTTATCGTTTGTGCCTTGTTGTAAGATCTTGTAATATTATTGTCGAGTTAGGGTCGGGACCCACTGTGAGGTCCTAGCCCATAGCGCTCCGAGTCTTAGATTTGGTGTGTTACAATATGGTATCAGAGCTTTGGATTGGAAACAATAAACATGAACTCTTCTAAAAGGTCGAATGATTAAAAACTGAACCCAGAAGGGGTATGAGTTTTTAAAGGGATTTTTGTTTTCAAAGTCATGCGCATAGTCTGCTTGGGATAGAAGTACGGTAACCGCCACCACCTCCGCAGATCTCAGCAGCATAGTTTCGTTGATCTTTGCATGATAGTTTTAAACTTTTGCAATAGATATATATACGTTATCTTGGCCTAATTAAAGTATATGTATCCTATGCAGATGGCACGTACTAGGACAAGGACAACTACGGGATGGGGAAGAGGCCTTCCACCTCTTTCTCAACCTAGACGTGATGACGCTGATTGGACTCCTTCCGTCCGAGGTCGAGGACGAGGAGTTAGACCTCCGCTAGGGAGAAGCCGGGGACGCTCCCCCATTGCAGACCCGCCAACTGCGGTTCCGCGAGTTAATGATGCTCCTTTGGAGGAGGTTGTAGAGAGTGCTATTCCTGAGGGTAGGGAGAGGACTGCTGCTAGGTCTGGAGTACGGAGTTCACCGTCGGCCGAGTCAAGACGAGTGTCGATAGGAGCGCATGTGTACCGAGAGTACGTGCAACAAGTAGAGGAATCTTACAAGGCTGGAGTACCACCTCCAATACCTGCGAGATCGGCTGAGGTCTCGTAGAGGGTTACCCAAGGTAGAGCTGCACCGGAGAGAGAGTTGCACTGGTGATAGTTGCTGAGGGTAATAGAGGGCGAGACGAGCTGAGATCGCCGAGACCGGATTCTTGGTTGAAGGATTTCAACCAGTAGCGTGTACCCACTTTCAACGGGAAGGTGGGGCTAGAGGTGGAGCACTGAATAGGTCACGTAGAGTCCGCCTTGGAGGCGATCCGCTGCCCCGAGGAGCGACGGGTGGAGATAGTTCACACTTTGTTTCGAGATCAGGCACATTACTGTGAAGGACGGTCCGGAGCGGAGTTACCGGGTTGGATCAGCTGTTAAGCCTTGCCTGAAAGCGTTCCTGTCCTACATCGATCACTAAGGAGAGATAGGGTGCAGGATTTCCTTGAGGCCGGGTTTGAGGACGTTCCGGTACAGCGGCAGAGCGATTAGGAGGTTTAGAGAGGAGCTAGCACTACTGGGTCCCACCGCACCTCCGATGGACCAACATGTATACCTGTTGTCATGGAGGTTGGGAGAGTCCAACCACGCTTATCTTGTCGGTTTCCGCTGTGACTCCCTGGTAGATTACCAAGACCGAGCATCAACGTATGAGAGGGACCGACCGGGTCCCAGGAGAGCTACGCAATCAGGTGGGTCTGAGAAGAGGCAGAAAACTTGGTAGGCTAGTGTAGGAGCTGGAGCATCGGGGTATGGATGAGTTCCAACCCACAGTCGACAGGGTTCTAGATCATCGACACCGCTTCCCAAGGGTGACCGATAGTGCTTTAACTGTGGAGACCGGGGTCATATTAAGCCCGCTTGTAAGATGCCGTAGGTGACTTGTTTCACTTGCGGCAAGACTGGGCACTGAGCTAGCTGCTACCGCCAGGGAAAGGCTCCGTCACAGCAGGGATCATCCCTTGCGGGAGCACAAAGTGGTGGGCAGAGATCATCCTAGTATCCGACCCAAGGGCAACAACAGTACAAAGCCCATGGGTATTCTACTCCACATGGTTCCGCACCGGGCTCAGGTCGGGGCCGAGGTCGTAGTGGAGATACTTCAGAGGCCAAAGGTCCGCAGGCTCGGGTGTTTAAGATCAAGAACACTGAGGATCCGGCAACACCGGCGACTACGAGTACCATTCAGATTCATGACATGCTTGTTAGAGTCTTATTTGATACGGGTGCTAAATACTCATTTATATTTGATGCTTGTATGGAGCGGCTATCTCTAGAGACTATAGAGAGAGAACCTTTCACCATTGGGTTACCTAATGGGGGAAAGGTATGGGGAACTTGGGAGATCCACGATTGTCCTATCCGCTTAGGAAATCGTAACTGGTTGCTAAACTTCATCGTCATGTATCTAGCACACGAAGAATTCATTCTAGGCATGGACTTGATGGATAGGCATGGAGCAGTTCTAGACATAGGTAACAGGGCTATGAAGGTCACTACCAAGGCAGGGCATGTTGAGTTATTCCGAGGCTGGGACCTCGGAAAGACCAGCACAGTTATTCGTGCCGTCCGGACGGCAAGAATGATTAGGTAGGGTTGTGAGGCCTTTTGGTGTTATGCCATGAAGGAGGGTAAGGGCCCGACTACAGAGGAGATCCCAGTTGTGAGTGAGTTCACAAAGTCTTTGGCGAGCCACTAGGGTTGCCACCACAGAGGGATGTAGATTTCAGCATCGAGTTGGAGACAGGGACGGGACCGATCTCGAAGGCGCCTTACCGCATGGAACCTATCGAGATGTTGGAGCTGAAGAAGTAGCTCAAGGAGCTGGCAGAGGAGGGCTTCATCCGCCCTAGTGTTTCATCTTGGGCAACACTAGTCTTGTTTGTGAGGAAGAAGGACGAGTCGAGGAGATTATGCATCGATTACCGAGAGTTGAATAAGGTGACAATCAAGAACAAGTATCCACTGTCTCGCATTGATGACTTGTTAGACCAGCTGCAAGGAGCGACCGTGTTCTCCCAGATCGACTAGAGGTCAGGGTATCACCAATTGAGGGTGAGAGATCAAGATGTGCCGAAGACAACATCCGAACCAGGTACGGCCACTACGAGTTTGTAGTGATGCCATTCGGACTGACGAATGAGCCTGTCGTGTTTATGGAGTTGATGAACGTCATTTTCATCGACTTCTTGGACCAGTTTGTGGTGGTGTTTATTGATGACATCCTAGTGTACTCTCGGAGCAGAGAGGAGCACGCCAGCTATTTGAGGACGGAGCTTAGAGTTCTTCAGGATAGAGAGTTGTACACTAAGTTCTTTAAGTGTGATTTCTGGATGTCCGAGATGGCATTCTTGGGCCATATGGTAACCGCCGAGGGGATAAAGGTTGATCCGGCCAAGACTGAGTCTGTAGGTACTTGGCCGCCTCCGATGAATGTTAAGGAGGTACGTAGTTTCTTGGGGCTAGCAGGGTACGACCGCAGGTTCATAGAGGGGTTTTCAGTGATCGCTCGGCCGCTCACTGGCCTTCTGAGGAAGACCGTCCAGTTTACGTGGTCGGAGCAGTGTCATCATAGTTTTGAGGAGTTGAAGAGGAGACTGAGCTCTTCTCCTATCTTGGCACAACCCGAGGGAGTTTAGGATTTTTTGGTATACGGTGATGCATCCAAGATGGGCTTGGGGTGCGTGTAGATGCAGTGAGGTAGAGTCATAGCGTACACATCGAGACAATTGAAGACCTACGAGGAGAACTACCCGGCTCATGACCTTGAGCTGGATGTGGTAGTTCATGCTTTGAAGATCTAGCAACACTACCTTTACGGGGTGACGTGCCAAATCTTCATTGACTTGGACATAATGTATCACCCGGGCAAGGCGAATGTGGTTGCCGATGCCCTTAGCCGGAAGATGCCTCGGGAGAAGACGATAGCTAGGTTTATAGCTCAACCTCAGCTGCCGAGAGACCTGGCTAGGTTGGAGTTAGACATTCAGTTTTTGGACATAGACGATCACTTGTCTACCCTAGAGCTGTTACCTAATCTGTTGGGGGAGATCCGACAAAAGTAGGAGAGCTGCCCTACATTATTGAGGATCCGAGAACGGATGTCTCGAGGAGAGGCGCCTCAGCTTCAGCTGGGCGCCGATGGAGTGTTGAGATGCCACGAGCACGTTTGTCTACTGGCAGACCGAGAGTTGAGACAGAGGTTCTTAGAGGAGGCTCACTCTACCCCTTACTCAGTGCACCCAGGTGCGAGTAAGATATACCAGAACGTGAGGCGGTCCTTCTGGTGGGGTGGGTTGAATCCCGACGTGACCAGATACGTATCTTAGTGTGCAACCTATCAACAGGTCAAGATCGAGCACCGTAGGTCTGGAGGAGAGCTCCACCCATTACCGGTTCCGTAGTGGAAATGGGAGGACATCTCCATGGATTTTGTTACCGACCTGAAACCGAGCCGAGGTTATGATGCCATCTGGGTGATAGTAGACCACACACATAGACCGCACGTTTTGTTCCATAAAGGAAACGTGGCCAGTGAGTAGGATGGTTGAGGAGTTCACTAGAGATAGTGAGGCTCCACGGGGTACCGAGGACCATCGTCATGGACATAGACGATCGTTTTACCCTGAGATTTTGGCATTAGGTGCATGTCGTCATAGGTACGAGTCTACATTTCACGACAGCATATCATCTGCAAACGGACGGACAGTTGGAGAGGACCATCTAGATTTTAGAGGATATGTTGAGAGCATGCGTGCTAGCTTGGGGCCAGGTGTAGCTCGGACACTATCCTTTGATAGAGTTTTCATATAATAACAGTTAGCATGCGTCGATTGGGATGTCTTTGTATGAGGCTTTGTAAGGGCGGAGATGCCGTACACCACTTTACTGGGAAGAGCCGAGTAGCGATAGTAGAGTTGTACCAGAGCGGGTACTTGATGATATGACTCGAGTAGCCTTGATACGGGAGCGTATGTTGGCAACGCAGAGTCGACAAAAGTCCTACGTGAATAAGAGGCGCCGATCCTTGGGGTTCAGAGTATGGACTCAGGTTTGGCTGCCGGTATCACCGATGTGGGGCGTCCGCCGCTTCAGCAACAAGGGGAAGTTATGCCCCCGGTATGTTGGACCGTTTGAGATCCTAGAGCGAGTGGGAGAGGTAGCATACTGAGTAGCCTTACCGCCGAGACTGGAGGGAGTCCACGAGTCTTTCATGTGTCTCAGCTGAGGGAGTACATACTGGACCCGAGACACATCATCAGCTACGAGGACTTAGTAGTTAAGCCAGACCACACCTTTGTGGAGCATCCGGTAGCGGTCTTGGAGAGGAGTACGAGACGATTACGCTCTAAGGACATACCGATGATGTGAGTTCAATTGTCGCGACGAGGAGCTGACGAGGCTACTTGGGAGACGGATGATAGTATCCGAGGAACTATCCGGAGTTCTGGGATGAGTTATCTATCGAGAGAGGATCATCGGGTTAGTTTCGGACCCATTTTATATGTGCTTACTTGTGTATGATATGATGTGTGTACATCTGCTTAGACTTGTGATTTATGAGCTTGGGTTTTTGGTCTTGATTTGTTGGTTGGCGGAGTAGTATGTTAGAAAGTTGCGACTTTCACATGAGTTGTTTTGATCTCTAGGGGTTCTAGACCGTGATGATCTTTCGGGTCTAACTTTTGGGACGAAATTTGTTTTTAGGGGGTGATGATGTAACACCCAGTTCTTTATGGAGGCTCCTTAGGATAACCTCAGATAGGTTACCCGCGGGGCGGCCACAAGGGCCGCAGGTACGTCGACCCGCGGGGGTGGCCATTGTTTCCCGCAGGGGCGGGTAAAAAGTGGGTTGCGCCGTTTTATTTTCGTAAAAGTCGTCGGTTACGAAACAAAACCTTTTATTCAGAATCCTTACCTCCTTGCCCTTCTGTGATTTGTCGTTCTCTTTAGAGCTCTTCATCCTTGGGAGATTTATGTTAGTGGGGTTCCTTCTTTTCCTTTCTCCTTCCTTTCCTCCATTGTCACTTTCCTCTTCCTTCCTTCCTTCATCACTTTCTCCCCTTCTTGATTCCGTTACCCGCACCGCTGTGCTTTTATCCTCGTCGGACTGCAGCAGGTTAATAAAGGGCACCGTCTTTGTGGATTCCGGAAGAACCGCTCGTCTCCTTTGATTGTGTTGACAAGTAAGGGTAAGTTGTCTTCCCTTTCCGTTCCTTTGATTACCGTATGGCTACACGAAGGCCTGACAGGGTATACTCGGAGTTACAGAAAGGTTGAAGAAGAAAGAAGATCGGACATGAAGAAAAGAAGTCGGAGTTCTCAGTCGTCGTGCCACGACCACGCCTGCAAACCCCCGTGACCGCGCCTCACCACCCCTGCGCCTTGATCCTGCCGTAGGTGCGGCCTCGCAGTCTTTGCCGCCCCTGCGCCTCTTCACCGGCGCAACTACGGTTTTCCTCTAGTGAGAACCTTAAGTCGTTCTTGTGACTTAATGATGTTCTTTTGTTATGTCTTTCCTCCTTTTTACCCCTTTGATTATGAGGTAGTATCATGTTAGGTGGCTTAGCAGACCTTGAGCATATCCCATGTATTGGGTTAGATTTAGGTTAGTTCCGAGTTGCGTTGTGGTTTGCTTAAAGTAGGAAACTTTTAGGATGCATCGTCGTATGGAGGTGGATTGGTTATATCATCTTGCCTTGACTTATATCAGGCATTGAGGAGTGTTTACGGATCACGTTGTGTGGATAGCTGAGAGTATTCGGTTTCAGGTAAGTCCTTAGGACTTACTTAGCTTCTATGATATATAGGCAAATGCTTGAGTGGTGTGTGTTGTTGTGCTGTGAGGTTTTGTTTTCTTTAAAATACCGACTTATTATTTGGCCCACGAGTAACAGACGGTGATCACTTGTTCAGTTCTCCCGAGGGAGTTTAGAAGGTGTTTCGCGACTAGACCAGACTTGGTATACGGGGAGGGTACCGAATCACTCAATTGTGTATACAGGGAGGTGCGCTGAACCACTCCAGCTGGATAAAGAACCGAGGGCGAGAGTCTAAGACTTCTCGTGTAACACTTATAAATGAATAATTAGGATGACCTTAATAAAGATAATAATTAAAGGAGTTTTGTAATAGCATCTTTTGTGTTTACCCTTTATCTTTATATGTGTTTGTGCTCCTGTGTTTTCCTTTATGTTATATTTAGATAACGGTTTATCCGTGTTGTTAGATTTCTTGCAGGATAGGGTAGCTGCCGAGTGATTTGGAGGAGGAGGTCAGCCGGGCTTCCCGTATGTGATTGGACGGGTGTGGGTTTTTATATGTTATGTTTAGTTGACTTTGACAATTTACCTTACGGTTTTCGTCTATGTCTTTGTACCTCGGCTGAGAGTCTGTTATTTTATTTGGCATTGCATACTATTATATTTGGATTTTTACGTTTTATCGTTTGTGCCTTGTTGTAAGATCCAGTAATATTGTTGTCGAGCTAGGACCGGGACCTATTTTGAGGTCCTAGCCCGTAGCGCCCCGAGTTTTATATTTGGAGCGTTTTATCATAGTAGTGAAGGATCCATAGAAATGACAAAGGAGTGCAACACTATGTTGAAAAGCAAGATGCCTCCTAAGAGAGATGATCCCGAGAATTTTTGTATCCCTTTTAGTTTTGGTTGTATAAAAACATGCTAGTCTTTGTGATTTAGGTGCTAGTGTCAGCGTAATCCCTTTGAGTTTGTACAGGGAGCTTGATTTCAAATCCACAAAACGGAGGTGAGACGGTCATGAGGCAAGTAACCTACCCTTCTCACTTATCTTCGGTTAGGATAAAATAATATCTTTTAGAGATCCGATTTGTACCCTATATAAACACATGTATCAACCCTAGGTTGAGTATCTCGTTAGCATCTGGAGTTATGATTATGTATATGAATTGGTGAATTGAGATCCTATGAATTTGCTTCTTCTTAACGTGCTTCATTCTCATCCCTTTATTTACCTTCGTTGATAAGTGGCGTTTACTTTAGGAATTTAAATAAATTTGGTTTTCTATTGATGATTTTATTGGATCAATTGAGAGAAACTTGGTTTAAAAGATGATGCCTAACTTAAACCGCAAACCATGTTTACCTTGGGAATAGAAATAGATTAACTTTCTAAGAGAGCGTGTTGATTCTATTGGACCTTCTAGGATTGAACTTAGTTTGGGGAAAGACGTTGACCTTTACCTTGAGGATTCCCTAGTCGTCATAGTTTAACCGATTTTGTTACATTTTTGGCTTTTCTGCGAGAACATGACCTGTTTTGGCCTTCTACATGCTTTCTATACACTTCATGGGTTTTGGCTTTTACTTTCTACAAGTGTGAGAGAGTCTTTAGCCCGGTTGAATGAGCATTGTCTTCATACACAAAGATGCGGTCCACAGTTACCTACATATTTGTTAATGGAGGCCGGTTCCTGTGAGGAGCACCCTTGTGGATAGGAATGAGGAAAGCTAGGATGGTGACACGTGGCACGCCACTTCACTTTTTTTTTTCGGGGAAAAAATCTAGGGGGCAAAAAAACGGTGACGTGACATGTCACGTGTCACCACCACAAAATGAACAGTTCGTAATAAAAATATGGTGTTCATGGTTGTAAAAAAAAAACGTTGTTCATATTTACAAGTATGTGTTCATTGTTCTTACAACTATGGTGTTCATGGTTTTTAAAGTAAGCGTTCATGGTTTTTAAAGTAAGTGTTCATTTTTTAAGAAGTCATTGTTCATATTTATTTATAACTGTTCATTTTTTCCAACACTAATTGTTCATATTTTAACACTAAATGTTCATTTTTGTATTTTTGTAAAAATTTTCTTTTTGTTTCAAATCGTGTAAAAAAAGATGATGTTCATTATTTGACAATTGTGTGTTCATTTTTTTTACAATTACAACGTTCATATTTTTTAGAGTAAGTGTTCATATTTTTCAGAGGAAGTGTTCATTTTTTTAAGAGTCAATGTTCATAATTTTATTAATGATTGTTCATTTTTTTGTTATAGGTAGTGTTCATATTTTTATTACTATCATTTCGTGGTGGTGTCTTGTGACATGCCACGTGACATCACCACAACTCTCCTAATTCCTATCCACAAGGGTGCTCCTCACTTGAATCAGAATCTTTGTTACTGAATGTTCATTACATTCATATACTTGGTTATATCTCGATTATTATAGTGGTGATACCTATTCCTTAGATCACTTTGTCTCTTATATCTTTTTATCATTGATTTTGTGTTTCTTTGTACTTTGACAAACCTGAAACTGTAATACCCGGAACATTTAATTTCCGTTTAATACCCGATCAAACCGAATTCCGATCCGCCAACATCTATTCTTTTAAATAAAATAAAACAATATTAAATTAAATCATTTTATGTGACCTTGATTCACATAAAATGATAATTTATGTAACCCGTAAATAATTCCGTATATTTTTAAAAATTGAAGAACGATCCCGTACGAGTAACGATTATTCGTTTCAGCATTTTGTTTTAATGGGTGAGCAGGCCCAATTTACTAGCCCACTGGCCTTCTGCCGGCCCACTAATTACTTAATCTTTATTAATTAAAATTTAACTTAACCTAACCCTAGTTTACCCTAATCTTAACCGCCTAAACCATCCCCTACCTACGTACCCTGCTTCTCTGGAGTTTGGACGCCACGCCACACGTTTGAGATTGGACGCCACGCCGCACGTCTAGAGGATTGACACCACCACCGCCTCGCCGGAGACGCCACCAAGACACTGCTCAGCCGGCTACAGACGGATCTCCGATAAGCCTTCCCGGTTATTCTCCTCTCCCTAATTTCACCTTATACCTCCTGCACATGTCTAACCTATCAGCCTGTGCAACGCCTACTTCCCGCGACCTTCGGCAGCGCAGCATCGACCCCCTGTTTCCTTCTACCAGCCGAAGTATCGCCCGCCTCTGTTGTCTTCAATTCGTCATAGCAGGACGGCGTGAGTTTCGGTCAAAGGGCATACTGAGTCGAGCCGTTTTCCCTCTGAGCGTGATACCCGATCGGAGTCGCAGCCATGCCCTAGCTGCCGGTGAGCCTCTCCTTCTTTCTTTTATAGTCTTCTTCTATACTCGTAACTTAGGAGGTGTGTTGTAGACACTAGGTAGAATAGAGAGCAGGGTGTTAGTAGATTTGTTGGAAGGGTGTTAGTAGATTTGTTGGAGGTAGAGGATTAGTTGGAGTTTAGGAGAGGGAGGCGTGTGGTTTTGGGATGCTAAGTGGTGGTGGTTCGTGTTGGCAGTGCAGGTGGGAGTGGGGTAGTTTTTGTTTTAGTTGTTAAGTGTTGTTTAGTGGGGGTTGCACTCGGCTCTTTAGATAGATATATATATATATATATATATATATATATATATATATATATAACCCGAATCCGAAATCTAAATCCGAACCCATATGTATACGAGTAGTTTGAGAGTAGTTAGTGGGTTTCATAGTTGCATGCGTTTAGTTTTGACTAAGCATAGTTAAGGCCTTCAACCCGATTGGTATAATTATTAGGTATGTTTGATATCGTGTTTTACATATTAGGAAGCTCTATGATTAGTATATTAGTGTAAGTTACGCTAGTATACGTTTGTTGCTCCTTTACTATAAATAATATTGAAGAAGTTTATAAGCTTTTGAGATCGTTCCGACTAGGCTTTGTACGTTAAGGTCCTCTCGGTTTTTGGTTTGAAGTTTATAGAAACGTCTTGGGTCTTTGACTAGGTGTGTTCTATTCTAAGAGTATGGGATGTGATTTTGATCCACATGCCTTGTGTGACAGGCGATTGAGTACCACGAGTACGGACCGAGTTGAGAGTGGAATACAGTGTGATTTGACTCAGGTAAGTCCTTGCGACTTACTTAGCTAGTTTCTGGATGTTGGTTGAGTGATAATAGTGGTGTGTGTGATGTGTGTCTATAATAATGACTTGATAGGACGACCGTTATTATTATTATATTTTAAGGCCCAAGTGTATGTATAACGGGCCGTGACATCACTGCCCAGCTCTGCCAGGAGACTAGAAGGTTCACTATACCCAGACCATACATGTACAAGGTGAGATGCATCGGATCCATTCCTGATGGTTACACAGGGGCGGAGGCGAGGTTTGAGAATCCCTCGTATCACAAAAATAAGTATCATTAATAAGAGTGAATGACCTAAGTAAAGATAATAAATAGATTGTTTGAAAGCATGATGAGTGTTTACTTTTGCTACGTGTGTGTGTGCTAATATTATTCTTCTAATGTTTAGATAACTAGCTAATGATTGTTTTGTTGTATTTTTAGATTTACCGCAGGTTAGAGCAACAGCTGAGTGATCCGGAAGTAGTGGTCAGCCGGGTCTCCGTACTCCTTAGAGTGTGGTTGGGTGTTTGCTTTGTTGTTTCTTTTTCTTGATTAAGATAGTTAGACTTTTTCGTTGTTTAAGTATTGTGGGTTGTTAGACGTTGTTGCATTAATCTCTTTAAAATACTATTTTATGAATTTCGGTTTTTCTTATTGTGTCTTGTTGCAAGATCCTAGTAATATTGTTGTCTAACTGAGGTCGTGATCCATTGTGAGGTCCTAACTAGTAATGTCCCGAGTTTTGAGAATTCGGGGTGTTACAGAAACCATATTTGCAAACCGATATTTCTTCCCTCACTCATTCTTTTATCCCTTTAGCTTAGCGTAATTCTCTATTGTTACATCCGATTCAGACGCAATCCTTGTAAATTCAACACACGATACTACAACTGATTTCGTATCACTTGCGGAGTGGTTTTCACCCATCAATGAGGTCCTTGCAAACAGTGTCCTTGCAAGCTTCATTGACAACTTATTCCTCCTCCAACATTTGAAGCAATGACTTACGTATGGGAGTAGCACCACAACCTACAAACCCACTCCAAACCTATGTACAATGATCATGATTATACCCCTATGGAGTGGCTTGTTTACATCAATAAAACATGCAACCAAAAATTTTTCTTGCAAACAATGAAAACTCAATCATCTCTTGAAATAGTACATGGAATTAGACTCAATATTGAGGATTTTGACAACCTACACAACTTATTACATGATTATAAACATAAAAAATCAAATAATAAGGGTTGCAATAAGTTATACATTATTCTATACGTCATAATTATCTTCGTATTGATAAATCCCACTAGGTAAGTAACAAATTAATAAAGATACTTACAAAAGAGTGTAGTTATAAAAAAAACTTCTTTTAATATATCTTATTATAAAGGGAATATATTATAAATAAATTTTGACTTAACTAAAAAACTACTATAAATAGAACTTGCAAAATATAGTATATTAAATATCTATATACATATATTAAAACAGAAGCATTTCGTCTCACATGTCATATTTTCATGAAGTTCACGTCGCATATCATTTTCTTATGTATTTGAATTTTATAATTATACTAATTAATGAATAAATAAATAATCATTAATATAGACAATACATATTTTGTTTCTATTTTTAGTCTTATCATAATCTTTAATATATGCTTAAGATATTATTCTTATTAATTTTTAAAAACTCTCCCACTTTTACTTTAAAATAATTAGATAATTTATTATTCTCACTTTAATATATATATATATTTCTTAATTATACTAATTAGGAAATAACCACTAAATTAACAAATGTATAAAAAAATAAAATTATTACATCTTTTTGTAAGGATATTATTTAAAACTACCTAAGATAAATTTATAATTGAACTTTTTAAATATTCTCTATTTTACATTTATATTTTAATTTTGAAATTTATTTCTATTTTTCTTTTTCTTTTTTATTTTACCTTTATTATCTTCATAATAGTCTACTAACATTAACTTTAACTAAGATATATAATATTGTTTTTGTTTTATTATTTATCTCAAATTATAATGAATTTAATATGAAATTTTAATTACTGTTTGGGCTTAATTTATTAAAACCATTATATTACTGATTATTAACCTTTAGTTACAAAATATAGACGATTTTTTTGTTATATTTAGGAACAAGATCACGTGATAACCTCTATAACGGTAAGCAATGAGAATCTTTAAAAAACCGTTGGATCCAAAAAGAAGATGGTCTCGATTTGTGACAAGTGCACAACTGCATGTCACATGATCGTATGTTTTGATAATACGTGGGCGAGACACATTGCCCTATTTGTGTGTTATATTGTTCCAATTTACAAAAGCACGGTTGTGCTATTTTACTCCAATTGTAAAAGCACGTTCATGCACATGTATTCCCTATTGCAAAAGCAACCGATGATTCTGATGAATGCATTGCAAACATATTTGTGAGAACCTAAAGCACATTCATGCTATAACTTTTTCGATATAAAGGTTTTTGTCCACGCGATACTCGTAGTTCAAAACAAAAATGATGATATTTTTTTTAACACATCTTATATTCATATTTGGGCTTTTGTGGCCCACTTTTTAAAACTTCATCCCATGGGCCTTTCTTGACCCAATTTCTCCAGGCTCAGCGCAGGTGAGAAAGTGGCTGGTATTAAAGTCTCACCCGCCACAACCACAACAAAAATGACACATCACATGTGTTGTGTAGTATACCACACTAATAAGATTATCCACAAAAACCAATATCCAGTTGGTCTAGTAGGATGTAGTGCTAGACTCTTTAAGTGGTTAGTTTGGAAATTCGAGTTCTAATCCTCCCAGCAGCATGTATGGAAAAACTGATATTGGGAGGGTATCACCCAACACCTCTTAAAAAAAATAAACTAATTAGACTTTAATAAATGTTAAAAAAAAATCAGAGACACTAACGTTTTTCTTATAATAGAAGTCTCAAACTTTTGCACAATGACATTTATAACTTTTAATTTATTTTAATATGAACTTCTATAAATTTATAAGTTCGGAATGCTCTAAGAATTTTCGCTCTTATTAACCAAGAAAGTATAACGATAACATATTTTAATATACATATAATAATAAATTCAAAAAAAAATTTGATTCCATTTTTTTTGGAGAACTAGTTATATAATGTTTATACTAAATTAGGATATTTTAGGGTAAAAAATAGCTTAAAACTTAAGTTCTCGTCCAAATATCTAATGTTATACCTTCTCAGTTTCTTTGTTGAATAAGTTTTTCAAAATCCATTTTGTCGAAGAAAACCAATAACCAGTCGTTTTGACAGTTCACTCACTCAAGACGAACAATTAGTCATTTTGACAGTTCACTCACTCAAAACGAATGATTAGTCATTTTGACAGTGACACAACCGCCTCAGTAATCTCTCCCCCAATGACTCGATTAGAGTGTAAACACGATTTTATTGTAGCCAAAACATCATGAAATGAATAGTTTGTCTAACCTTCAACCCTTCTATTTATACAAAATCTCAAACCGCTAACTTACTAGATAAACAATGTGGGATGAGATAATTAGGTATCATTTCAGATCCATGTATATATTTCTTTTCAACATAATCAAATATTTCATTTATTATACTTTAATAAAAAATTATTTGATGGCTTAATTAAAAGTTATTAGAAAGAATATTGTGATAAAAAATTATGAGAGTGTCATTGCAAGATTAATTCCATCTATTTTAGTTAGGATACAAAGATTTGCAAAAGCACAATCGTATCTTATATTTTTCTTTGAAATAATTTGGTTTACTAGGCTTTTTTGAGTTTTAGTTTTAGTAAATGTACCCCTTGAAAGAAGAGTGTTTAGAGTTTGAGAGAAAATACAAATGTTGAGGTATATTTACCTAATTAAATCTAAATGGTCTAGTTACTAAAAGTAAAACTCAAAAAAGCCTATTAACCAAATTAACCCTTTTTTTTTGTAGGATCTATATCTTATCATATATATTAAAGCAGAAGCCTCTATTGTCACATGTCGCCCCCACGATTAACCTCAGCCCAACAAATTGGATTTTATAAGAAAAGTTTTTAACAAATTTTGTTTGTAAAAGAAATGATAATATCTCTCAAAGTTGTTAGCAAATTTTGTTTTCATTTAAATTAAGAAATTTTTATTTATGATATTATATCTCAAAGTAGTTGGCAAATTTTGTTTTCATTTAAATTAAGCCAACAAATGATAATCGTTAGTTAACAAATTTTGTTTTCATTTATATTAAAAAAAATTTATTTATGATATTTTATCTCAAAGTTGTTAGCAAATCTACATTTAAATTTTGTTTTCATTTAAATTAAGAAATTTTTATTTATGATATTATATCTCAAAGTTTTTAGCAAATCTACATTTAAATATTGTTTTTATTTAAATTAAAAATTAATGGTAATTGTGATAGTATCTCAACTGCATTTGAAAAAGCATATATATATATATATATATATATATATATATATATATATATATATATATATATATATATATATATATATATATATATAGATTTTAGTTCAAGTGAGGAGAGGACTTGTAGATAGGAATTAGGAGGGTTGTAAGCCGTTGGATGGATTTAAATCAAGGGCTCTCACAGACTCATCATTAATGACATTTTTGTAAATTGACTTAAAACCTGAAAAAATACCCTTACGTTCAAAATAGTCATCGGTGTTCATACTTTTATATGTCATTGTTCATGTTTTTATAAATCGGTGTTCATAGTATTTTTATTCATCAAAGTGTCATATCCATTTATTTTTTTTTGTTCATTTTATAATGCATAGATGTTCATTTACAGTATATAACCACAAAAAATAAATAAACTCACCACAAAACGTTAAAAGATGATCATAATATGTTATGTATGTGTCAAAGTTATAGATAAGTCATTGGTGTTCATACTTTTATACGTGATTGTTCATGTTTTTATTCGTTAGTGTTCATACTTTTTATGTCATTGTTCTTGTGAATATTATAAACTGTTTTTCTATAAGGCATTTTGCCGAACAGTTTGCGTGCACACTAAAAGGAGCATATAGATTATTCAATTGGAGCTATTAGACCAACTCAACATATGTATATACATGTATTTTCTCAATCAAACTTATCAAACACAAAATGATTCAAACAAGTTTGATTTCGAACACAAACATCAATCATAATAAAACCTAAACCTTAAGAATGGGAATCTAAACAGTGAGAGTAGAAATTCAAAGAAACAAAACCTGAATCGTCTTGTATTCTCTTTGATTTCACAATTTTTTATGTAATCGATCTCTGAATATTATAAACTCGATTTTAAAGAAAAGTATAATTGTCAAAAAAATGAACATCATACTATAAACACCATACTTGTAAAAAAAATGAATACATACTTGTAAAAAAATGAGCATCATATTTTATTAACACGATTTGAAAGAATAGTATAATTTTGAAAAAAAAATACAAAAAACATGTTTTAAAAAGATACAAAAATGAACAATTAATGTTAAAAAATGAACAGTTAGTGTTGAGAAAAAATGAACATTTATTGATAAAATATGAACAATGACTCTTTTAAAAATGAACACATACTTATAAAAATATGAACACCAATTTTTATTTACAAAAAGAAAATCTGAAAAAAAAGGTGGCGTGGCATGCCACATGTCACCGCCCCGACTCTCCTCATTCCTATCTGCAAGGGTCCTCCTCACCAGAACTGGACCATATATATATATATTGTGATATTATCTGCCAAATTTGATTTTATAAGAAAAGTTTTTAACAAATTTTGTTTTTAAAAGAAATGATAATATATCTCAAAGTTGTTAGCAAATTTTATTTTCATTTAAATTAAGCCAACAAATGATAATTGTTAGTTAACAAATTTTGTTTTCATTTTTATTAAAAACTTTTTATTTATGATATTATAGAATTCAAAGTTGTTAGCAAATCTACATTTAAATTTCATTTTTATTTAAATTAACAATTAATGGTAATTGTGATAGTATCCCAAATGCATTTAATAAACTAATGCTGAAACTCAATGGATAAAAATCTTATATCTATTAAAGCAGAAGCCTCTATTGTCACGTGTCAACGCCATATTTCTCAAAGCCTAAAAAATCATTTTAAAAAGTGATTTCTAAATGTTAATATAAATTGAAAATTGATTTCTAAATTTTTAAAAAATATTTAAATTTTTACGATTTTTTTTACCAACAAGCATATCTTAACAAAATAATTTTAAAACATAATTAATTAGAAGAGATAAATACTTAAAAGAGAATTGAAAATCATAATATTGATTATAATTTCATTTTTCGGATTTTTATTTTACAAAAATATACTTATAAATTTTTAAGTATTAAATATTTATTAAAACTGAACCCATACTTTTGTGCGGGTAATACACTACTAAGATATATTGTTCGAAAGATGGTGTTGAACCCTAGGCATGTATCCTTATTTATAGTACCCACTACTAATATCTAGGAAAATATTGACCAGGATATTTATTTTCTGATTTGATCGTAATCTTGGATGTAATTGAAAATATATATGTTTTTTTTTCAAAAACAGTTGGGATACTAGCTGAATATATATGTTTTAATATTAGTAGTTGTTTTTATAATTAAAGATATTTTTTTGGTTTTACGACACATGGCAATGGCATAAAAAAACGGTTTTACTTAAATAATTAAATATATCATTGTAACACCCCGAATTCTCAGAACTCGAGACATTACTGGTTAGGACCTCACAATGGGTCCCGACCTCAGTTTGACAACAATTTTTACTAGGATCTTGCAACAAGACACAAATAAGAAAAACCGAAATTCATAAAGTAGTATTTTCAAGAGATGAATGCAACAATGTCTAACAACCTATATTACTTAAACAACGGAAAAGACTAACTGTCTTTAATAAGAAGAAAGAACCAACAAGACAACACCCAACCCCACTCTAAGGAGTACGGAGACCCGGCTGACCACTACTTCCGGATCACTCAGCTGCTGCTCTAACCTGCGGTAAATCTAAACAACACAACAAAACAACCATTAGCTAGCTATCTAAACGTTAGGCAAATGAGAATAACACACACACACATCATAGCAAAAGTAAAACACACATCATGCTTTCAAACAACCCATTTATTATCTTCATTTAAGTCATTCACTCTTACTAATGATACTTATTTTGTGACACGAGGGATTCCCAAACCTCGTCTCCGCCCCCGTGTAACCATCAGGAATGGATCCGATGCATCTCACCTTGTACCTGTATGGTATGGCTATAGAGAACCTCCCAGTCTTCTGTCAAAGCTGGGCAGTGATGTCACGGCCCGTTATACATACACTTGGGCCTTAAAACATAATAACAACCGTCGTCCTAACAAGTTATTATTATAACACACATGGCACACACACCACTATTATCACCCAACTAACATCCAGAAACTAGCTAAGTAAGTCGCAAGGACTTACTTGAGTCAAATCACACTCTAACAAGTCTCAACTCGGTCCGTACTCGTGGTAACTCAAACGCCTGTCAATTAAGGCATGGGGATCACAATCACATCCCATACTCTTAGAAGTTATAACTTCTAACAGGTTCAATCTCATGAGAAGATTTTATGAAAATACAACTCTTTTAAGATAAAAGACCATTTTATCCCTGATCCCGTAAACCCTCAAAAGTCTATCATTAAATTCCAATATTTTCTTTTAGAACTTGTTTCCATAATGTGGTTGTTCAAGGACAGTTTACTAGAGGTTATAAGGTTAAATCCCAAACACTCGTCAAACAACCTCACTCCCTTCCCGGTTACTACTCTACTCTTATACATATATGTATACATATATGTAGATGTTACCTTTACCCCTCTATATTTATTTATGTATATACTCTCTACTTCTTCATATATATATATATATATATATATATATATATATATATATATATATATATGCAGTGCACTCCTACATAACATACTTATATCTTTTATTCTTACAAGTATATATATACGTGTATTCTACTCCGCAATGGTACATACATGTATATATTTATATACATTCATAACCCCTATACTTGTACCTATATATATATATATATATATATATATATATATATATATATATATATATATATACTATATTTATACCCACATATGTGTATCAATATATATACTTACCTATGCATATCCCTTCCTCTCTCTCTCTCTCTATATATATATATACATATATATATTATATATATATATAACAACATGTATAGCTGCGTTTATATAAGCTTATATCTCCCAACTTACAAATCTATATATACGTATCACTACCCAATTAAGCATACATCTTATTATATATATATATATAAACTGCAAAGAGGAGTCACTCACTAGCCCGTATAAACCGTCTCGACTCCTTGTAGACTTTGATGCCTAACTCGCACAACACCCTCTTCGAATGGAACCCACGCCGCTGCTGTGACGAGTCGACGACTGTAAGATCCAAGGTTTTTGCCTTCACCGCCCCTACGGTGAAGAGGGCCGCCCCCGCGGCCAGCCGCACCTGCGGATTTACGACAGATTGTGCCGATCTTTTCTTCCGTTCTTTTATCTTCCTTCCATAGATAGAATATCCGATATTTTATCTTTTGGGCCGGTTTCCTTATCTTCTTTCTAAACCCTAGACGCCCTTCTTTCTTTTCTTTCCAGCCCGTTCCAATATATTCTCTTCTTTCTCCCCTTTTTCCCGTTCCTTGCTATCATCTTCAACTCTAGAGAGCTGCAACCGTCCTTTGCTTCCCGCGACTTAGTTGAACGTGTAAGTGCATCTTTTATGATTCCTCCTCACGTTCCTTTAGCGCTGCATGCCTTCCCTTCTGTTTTGGTTTCTTCCTTTCGTTCTTCTCTTTCCTTCTTCTCCAAGGATCAAGAATGAGCCTTGATTCTTGTGGTGTTTTCTGTTGTTGACCCTTCGTTGTTCTCAGGCTCTCTGGAGTGGAGCCTCGACGTGTTGGAACCAAAGGTTTGAGCTTTGGTTGCCCCTGCTGTGAGTTCTGTCGAAGAAGAAAGCCGACAACACTTTAGGTCACGCCGCCGCCCCTGCGCCTGCACAGAGCCGCCCCTGTGCCTCTGTTCAGCTGCCCCTTCGCATCTGTCTAGCCGCCCTTGCGGTTTCTCTGCAGTAGCTCCTGTTTTTGGTGAGTTTCTTCCTTTCCTTCCTTTCCTCGTTCCTTCCTTGGTTTCTTATGGTTGTTCCTTGTTTCCCTGAGTTATTGTAAGACTAAGGTTGAGCCCTTAGCATGTGTTAGATCTCTTAGAGATCGTTGAGACTAGAAGTCATAGACTTCTAGCAACCGTTTCTTTCCTGATCCGTGTTGCTTGTTCGTACAGGCTTTCCTTGCTCCTTTCTTGAGGGAAACTGAGCTTCCTTGAGTGTATTCTGAGTTGTTCATTGATCTCTTGTGTTACCTTCATGTGAGGTAAGTCCCTTGGACTTACTTAGCTTCATTCCGCGTGTTAGTTGGATTGTTTTTGCTTGTTTGTGTTTCTATCATGTTTATAACGGATAATTGGAAATATGATTCACCCTTTGTTACCCTTAACTGGCCCAAGTCTATTATAACCGGGTGATGACCACTTGTCTAGTTCTACAGGAGACTAGGATGTGCTCTTGCAACCCAGACCCGTAGGTAAAGGATAGTACTGATCTATTCCTATTGCTAGACGGAAGCGGAGACGAGTTTTGGGAGATTCTCGTGTGATAAAAGAAGTTGAATTAGTAATGGATAACCTTAATGAAAGATAATAACCGGTTGATGTGTGAGCATGCTATGTGTTTTCTTTACCTTATGTGTGTTTGTGCCTTTACACTCTTGCTTATACCTAGAATGTTAGCTAACGGTTTATACCGTCGTTGTAGATGTTCCGCAGGTTCAGGATGCTGCTGAGTGATCCAGATGGTGTGGTCAGCCGGGGTTCCCGTACATTATAGGACGGGATTGGGTTTTTGTTTTGTTTGTTGTTTCCCTTTTGTTTTGACCCAACTGTGGAGCTTTTGTGTTTTCTTCTGTTTGAACCTTCGGTTTTATATTAAGTTTTGGTTTCATTCGTCTGTGCCTTGTTGTAAGATCCATTTGCTGTTGCTACTCTGAGGGTCGGGACCCAATTTGCGGTCCTAGCCCGTAGCGCTTCAAGTTCCCAGAACATGGGGTGTTACAATATGGTATCAGAGCGAGGTTGGCAACAATGGCACTCGAAATCTTCTAAAGGTCAGATGGATAAATAAATAGAACCCGCAAAGGGTCTAACGTTTTCAAAAGGGGATTTTTGTCTTTAACCTTTCGGTCTGGGATAGATATACGGACGACCACCACTACCTCCGCGGATCTCAGCAGTGTAGTTCTTATATGTTGGCCTTTATATGCGTTTTTCTTGGGTTATGCTTTAGCTGTAGCGTGGCCTTATATCTATATATATATAGTCTTATATATCTATCCCTATAGTAGATGGCACGAACTAGGGCTACCACTGCTATAGGGCGAGGAAGGGGTCGACCACCACTTCCACCTGCCGTCCGTGGACGAGGACGTGCAGGAAGACCTCCACTAGCTAGAGGTCGGGGCCAAGCTCTAGCTACCGATCCGCCTATCGCCGAGGCGTTTGCTGAAGAGGTTGTGTTAGCATGAAATATTGTGATATTTTAGGCACGTTTTCTAAACGTATTTGATTCATATTGATAGTCTTTGATTGAACTTTGTGCATATGTGAGCTAGTATTACCTATATTGTCGATATGGATGTCTACACTAGTTCTATGTTGATTATAGGTGATTTGGAGCTATTTCCGAATGGAATCGAGCAAAAGAGGAGTTGATTGAGTGAGTCCATAGATTGAGGACATTCTTAGGAAGCAAATTGGAGTCTTAGTTTGAAGAATGCACGAGGCTAGGAAAGAATCACGTTCTTGCCCTAAACCACGCTCTAAAATACGGCCGTACTACGAACCACGTTCAGTTCCACGGCCGTGGAACCCTGCAAGAGAAGCGTGATGCATTCCAGTAACTATTACGGCCGTGGAATATATGGTACAAACCGTGACCTAATCCACGCCCTAAAATTACGGTCGTGGAAACTTCCACGACCGTGATCTTGGCGAATCTTTTCGCCACACTTTGAAGCCACGATCTTTTGAAGATTGGGCCGGGCCGATATTTTATCTTGCCCTATAAAAAGACGGACGAAGCAAGAATCCGTCATGAGCGCTTAATCACCGCTCAATCACCGCTCAAGGATCGCTTAGAAGGATAATCGACGCTTAGGATCGTTTACGCCGCTACCTCATTTTACACCATCGCTTGGAAGTATTGATCATCTCATTGGAGATTGAAGTTCGCATCGGGGAATTGCCCTAATCTCGCACTTTTGGTGGAGATTGCTGTTGAGATCTCCGGATTGGCGGAAGATCGAAGCTTTTGGAAGATTTTGCAAGAAGATCTCTCTTCTTGTTTAGGTTTGATTCGGAAGACGGATTGACATCCCATTTTCCCTTCTTTCCTAAGGTTGTGATTGTTTGCTTTATTGTGAATCTTTTGACAACACTCGTTCTTGATTGTGACTTTGAGATTGGTTTGAAGATTATTGAAAGTTCTTGAAAGTTTTCATCTTTTTATCTTTTAATTCTTGAATTAATATCAACATGACTGTTATTGGCTAAAAACCCTTAACAATTCTAAGGTGAAGGGTTGATAGTTGTGGCTTAGATGATGATAGATCGATCGCAAACAGATTAGACCCTGAGAGTTAGAGAGAATCGCCGATAGATCATAAATTACGGCCTGTGCTTGAGTCCACGGCCGTGGAACACTAAGAACTAACCGTAATTTCTCCTAATTCTACGAGCCTGCTTTTACTTTAATCCAATGTTAAAGATTTGCTTTAATTTAGTTTAGGCTTGCCTTTTCTAGGTGGTAGTGAAGCCTCAACAACCTCTACCTCGATTGTGAGTGTCACAACCTCAATCGGTTAAGTTAGTCTTGATCTTTGGGTTACAAGTTTGGGTATTTGACACTAATTCTCACCTTTAGAATCTTTCTATATTGAGCCTCAACAACCTGTATAAAGAGTGCCTTGTAGGTGAGTTACATAAGGTTTTTGGAACTTCACCGTACGATTACCTTACACTAGTATACCTTTGCATATCTCAACCCTGTCTTTATATCATTAAGTATATCTTGAATCGATAGCCACAACTGGATACTTGGATCTTTAGGATTTTTGTTTTCCCAATAATTGCAAAACTCTCATATTCACTCGTTTGATAATCTACAATCGAATTTGTTCCCACCCAAATCCCTGTGTTCGATACTCTGGAATTCTTGCTTAGCTACGTCGATCCGTACACTGCGGGTTCGCTACTTGATTCTAGTTTTATAAATTTAAAGCTTATTTGCACACACCTTTAGGGGCGAACAAGTTTTTGGCGCCGTTGCCGGGGATTTGGTTTCGGCCGAATTCGGTAGCCGGTTGTCAAGCTTGGGAGCTTGCTCTCGTTATTTGATATTACTTTGAGTGCATGCGCAGGTCTAGGAACACCGAAGATCTCTTGCCTCTTGATCAAGAGCTAGAGAAAACTTTGAGGCAAAAGCGCAAGGAAAAGAAGATGGCTGAAGAACACGAATGTGATCTTCAAGCGGAGTTGGCGGAGAAGGAAGCTCAACTCCAATGGAATGAGAACCTCCGCCGGGATGAGATGGATCGCCATCAATCCCAAGTTAACAATCTACAGGATCAGATGTTCCAAATGAGATTAGAAATAAGCGACCTTAAGAATAAAGGAATCAAGAAATCCTCAAGGAGGGGATCAAGAACTAGAAGAAGAAGCCACTCGTCCGCTGATGATAGTGACTCTTCCATGCCACCGTTAGAGGAGATTGATCCTACGATCAATATGAATCCTTTCCATCCACAAGGAGCTGCTAATCGCCGCATTCCACCTAGGAATGTGAGGATCGAATGTGTGGATAATGAGCCAAGAACTCTTAGCCAGCGGATGGATCCAACATAACAACCACGCCGCTTGGGCGTGAATTTTGATGCTGAAGATGTGCAAGGGTTTAGCTTTAACCCTCAAGTTATTACTCTTGTTCGCCAAAACCAGTTTGGCGGTACAAACGCTGAATCTCCACACCAACACTTGCAAAACTTTGAGTGTATGATGGAGACGATGAGACCGAAGAACGCTACTACCAACAACTATAAGCTCAAGCCTTTCTTTTTCTCTTTGAAAGGGAAAGCCTTGTCTTGGTACCAAGCTCTTCCTAATGGGAAACTAGACACGTGGGAAGACCTTTCCGCGGAGTTTCTCACCAAATTCTTTCCACCTTCCAAAACGGCGGAACTTAGAGGTAAGATTAATGCTTTTTCCATGAGACCTAACGAAAGTTTGTTTCAATCTTGGGAAAGGTTTCAAGACTTGCTCTTGGATTTCCCTCATCATGGCATATCCAAACTTGCCTTGCTGGAGATCTATTACAAGGGGCTGGATGCGGGAACGCAATTCAACCTCCAATCCCTCTCATGTGGAACGTTCATGGACATGAGAGAAGATGACGCTTGGGACTTCATCGAGAAGCAAGCAAGAGTCATAGAGAAGTATTCCCACCGGAAAGTGGAGGGAAATCGTGTGGAGCAAGGAGCAAAGCTCACACATGAAGCTCAAAATCAGATTTTCTCCCTCAACAATGAGATCAAAGAGTTGAAGGAGACTATCAAGACCAACTTCCCAAAGCAACAAGGGAAGGACATTGGTTATTTGGGCAACAACAATGGCGGCAACAACAATAACCGGAACAACAACCGGAATAATAACTGGAATGGAAACAACAACAACCGGAACAACGATTGGAACAACAATAGGGGTTCAAACAACAACAATTGGCGCTCCAATCAACAAAATTCCGGTAACTCTTACCCTTCCAATTCTAATTCACTAACTCCACCTTCCTCTTCCTCTACTCCTTTGAAAAGCCAGGGGCAATCATCTAATGGAGTAAACACTTCGGGGAAGGAGAAGCCCGATCCCATGTTGGAAACGATCTTGGGAAAGCTTCAAGGGTTGGAGAACCGCCTCATCAAAGTTGATGATCAAGTCTCTAAGGTTGACAAAGCTCAAAAGGTTTTGGAAAACCAAATGTTCAACCACGCGGAGGAAGTTCCTAGAAATCAAGGGAAACTTCCAGGAAAGACGGAGGACAACCCTAAGGGAAGGGTGATGGCGATTACAACTAGGAGCGGAGTGATAACCACCGATCCGCAGCCTACGTTCGTTGAAGTCCCCGTAGAAAAGGGCAAGGAAAAGGGAAGGAGAAGGAAGATGTCTATGTTCCTCCTCCAGCTTACAAACCTCCCCTACCATTCCCTCAATCTAGAGCGTGAGCACGCTTAGACAAACAATTCGGTAAGTTCATAGAACTCATGAGTAAGCTGCATATTAATATACCCTTCATTGATGCTATTGTAGGTATGCCGGCTTATGGTAAGTTCTTGAAGGAGCTTCTCTCTAACAAGAGGAAGCTAGAAGATTTCGGAGAGGTCAAGATGAGTTCGGATTCTTCGGATCTCATCAAGACCATGAAGGAGAAAATTCCCCCGAAGTTGAAAGATCCGGGGTCATTTTGCATTCCCATTGGAGTGGGAGATGTCACATATGACGCTTTATGTGACTTAGGAGCAAGTGTGAGCATCATACCACTTGCGTTGTGCAGGAAGATCGGTTTAGGCGAACCTAAACCGGTGAAGATGACGTTATACATGGCGGATCGATCCATCACTCGCCCCGTCGGTATTGTAGAAGACGTCCCCGTCAAGCTAGGTAAATTCTTTGTCCCCATTGATTTTGTCGTGCTTGACATTCCTGCAGATAGTCCGGTCCCGATCATACTCGGAAGACCGTTTCTTGCAACTTCCGGCTGCATGGTCGATTGCAAGAATGGAAGACTCGCTTTTGATATTGGAGAAGAGAAAGTAGAGTTCGTTCTTTCCACTCTAGTGAAGGAACCAATCTTCGATGAGGATATTTACAATATCCAAGATGAAGAAGGTTTATCTAGGGAAGAGGTAAGTGCGATTCTCTTTAACGATCCCTTACAAAAAGTCATTACCATGAGTCTAACAGATGTAGGGGAAGAAGAAGAGTGCAAATAGGAAATTGAAGCCTTAGAAGCACAAGAAGAGATGCATGAAGTGGAGTTCGAGAAACTCCACGATGAGGCTGAGAATGTTAGAATCCACGGTCATACCCTATATTCCACGACCGTGGATTTCGCAACCAAAATCGACCTCCATTCCAGGGGATTACACGGCCGTGGAACATATGGAGAGCCCGTAATTCTGACCGTGGAAGAGGGTGATCGGCATACTTCTTCAACTTCTCTTGATTCTTCTCCAACTCATTCAACACCCTTAGAAACTTCTAAGGAAACGTCGGAAGCTCCTCAAGGATCATTGGAAGCTCCGAAAGTGATGGAACTCAAACCACTTCCTACTCATCTAAGGTACGCTTTTCTTGGATCTAATTCTACCTTTCCGGTTATCGTTAGTTTCGAACTAAGCATAGATGAACATGAATAGCTCATGATTGTCCTTAGGAAACATAGGAAAGCTATAGGCTATACTATTGAGGACTTAGTAGGAATTAAACCCTCCCTATGCATGCATAAGATACTAATAGAGGAGGACTTTAGAACTTCAAGACAACCTCAAAGGCGGTTGAATCCGACCATGAAGGAGGTTGTCAAGAAGGAAATTCTTAAACTTCTTGATGCAGGTATCATCTATCCCATCTCCGATAGCAAGTGGGTGAGCCCAGTTCAAGTAGTTCCGAAGAAGGGAGGAATGACGGTCATCACCAACAAGAACAACGAACTCATTCCTACCCGAACCGTGACTGGATGGCAGATGTGCATAGACTACCACAAGCTCAATAACGCAATGCGGAAGGATCACTTTCCATTGCCATTCATCGATCAAATGCTTGAAAGGTTAGCACAACATTCGCATTTTTGCTACCTTGACGGTTATAGTGGTTTCTTTCAGATTCCGATACATCCGGATGATCAAGAGAAGACCACATTCACGTGCCCTTGGGGTACGTTCGCCTATAGGAGAATGCCGTTCGGGCTTTGCAACGCCCCAGCCACCTTCCAACGGTGCATGATGGCCATCTTCTCCGAATATGTGGAGGAAATCATGGAAGTCTTCATGGACGACTTCTCCGTATACGGTTCCTCTTTTAACGACTGCCTTTCTAACCTTTCTCTTGTTTTGCAAAGATGTGAAGACACTAACCTAGTTCTTAATTGGGAGAAGTGTCAATTCATGGTTAAGGAAGGAATTGTATTAGGTCACTTAGTCTCTAGTAGAGGGATAGAGGTAGACAAGGCTAAGATAGAGACCATAGAGAAACTTCCTCCCCCAATTTCGGTGAAAGGGATAAGAAGTTTCCTAGGACATGCTGGATTTTATAGACGTTTCATTAAGGACTTTTCTAAGATATCAAAACCTCTCACTAATCTATTGATGAAGAATGCGGTTTTTGAGTTTTCGCAGGAATGTTTGGATGCGTTTAACACCATTCGGCAAGCTCTAATTTCAGCACCTATTATCCAACCTCCGGATTGGACTCTCCCCTTCGAGATTATGTGCGATGCTAGTGACGTAGCTATTAGAGCTGTTCTTGGACAACAAAAGGAAGGGCGAACCCATGCCATATACTATGCTAGCAAGACGCTAGACGAAGCGCAGCTCAACTACACCAGTACCGAGAAAGAGTTTTTAGCCATTGTCTATGCTATTGACAAGTTTCGCTCTTATCTTGTAGGTGCAAAGGTGATTGTCTACACGGATCATGCTGCGATCCGGTACCTCCTTGCAAAGAAAGATGCGAAGCCAAGGCTGATTAGATGGATTCTTCTCCTACAAGAATTCGATCTTGAGATCCGCGACAAGAAAGGCTCGGAAAATTCTGTTGCGGATCATTTGAGTCGTCTAACACATCTAGAGGACGACCATTTACCCATTGATGACTCCTTTCCGGACGAACACTTACACATCATAGAGGAGTGCATCAACGTGATCTCCAAAGGTAACGAACCATGGTTTGCTGATTTCGTTAACTATTTTGTTTGCCAGGAGATACCGCCCGGACTATCCTACGCACAAAGGAAGAAGTTCTTTAAGGACGTCCGGGAATACTATTGGAACGAGCCTCTCCTCTTTAAGAGAGGTCCGGATGGCATCATTCGGCGATGTGTGCCGGAAGATGAGATACAAAGTGTCATCCGCCATTGTCATTCACTACCTTGTGGAGGACACGCTAGTTCGAACAAGACTAGCGCAAAGGTATTGCAATCTGGATTCTATTGGCCTACTTTATTTAGAGATGTGCAATCCTTTGTTTCTTGCTGCGATGCTTGTCAAAGAACAGGCAATATTTCTAGAAGGAACGAGATGCCCCTCAACAACATCCAAGAGGTGGAGATTTTCGACGTTTGGGGAGTCGATTTCATGGGACCATTCCCATCATCTTGTGGAAACCAATACATACTATTGACGGTAAATTACGTTTCTAGATGGGTGGAAGCAATTGCCTCTCCCACTAATGATGCCATGGTGGTGGTTAAGTTCTTCAACAAGGCCATCTTCCCGCGATTCGGGACACCAAGGACGATCATTAGTGATGGAGGTTCTCACTTCATAGCCCGTCGCTTTGAAGCTCTTCTAGCTAAGTATGGGGTTACTGACAAGATCGCTACCCCTTACCATCCACAAACGAGTGGACAAGTTGAGATCTCAAATAGGGAGATCAAAGGGATTCTAGAGAAGACGGTTTCAAGGACTAGAAAGGATTGGTCCTTGAAGCTAGATGATGCATTATGGGCGTACCGGACTGCGTACAAGACTCCCATAGGAACCACACCATACAACCTTGTGTATGGGAAGTCTTGTCACTTGCCGGTGGAGCTAGAGCACAAAGCATTTTGGGCTATCAAATGGCTGAATTTCGGCATGAAAGAAGCGGGAGAGAAGCGTCTCCTAGACATCAACAAGCTGGATGAACTCCGTTTGAACGCCTATGAAAACGCCAAGATCTACAAGGAAAGAGCAAAGCGTTGGCATGATAAGCATATCATTCCAAAGGACTTCAAAGAAGGAGATCAAGTTCTCCTCTTCAATTCAAGACTTCGCCTCTTTCTAGGTAAGCTTAAATCCCGTTGGACCAGACCCTTTCTAATTAAGCGTATTTTCCCCCATGGTGCAGTTGAAGTATGGGGTGAAGCTAGCGGAAGTTTTAAGGTGAACGGCCAATGACTCAAGAAGTATACGCCAGAACTCCAAGCTGAAGAGTTCGCGCCTACCGCACTCGAATAAGTGCGAGATTGGTCTAGCTACGGACCTTAAACAAAGCGCTTCTTGGGAGGCAACCCAAGGTATTGCATTTTCGTTTTTGTTTTCGATTCATAGTTTAGCTTAGAATAGACGTTTTTGCTTTATTTTGCCTCGATTTCTTCCGGTATGTTCGTGTTTTTGGTTGTAGGATCGATGGAAAAGGAAAAAAGGGAGAATAATGTCAAAGAAAAGTGACGAAATTCGGACTTTGAAGCTTTACAGAAGGTTCCACGGTCTAAATTACGGTCGTCATAGCTACAGTGGCCGTAATTCTCAAAAGCCTTTGAAAAATCACCAAAACCACGGTTCCGTACACTTCCACGGCCGTGGAACACCCCGACAGACCGTGATTTTCAAAATTTTGCCTGCAACTATATAAGCCACGTTCTTCACAAACTCATCCCAAAAATTTCCCCTTTCCACGACCTAGGTGCCGAAACCCCACGACCCCTCTCAAATCTTCGTTTTCCAACCGTTTTCGACGATTCTTCTTCCCAAACTGCAGAAAATTCAACCACAAACAAGATCCAAGCGACGAATCAAACGGAAATCCATCAACAAACGCGCATTTCGGGTTTTTCAATCCGAAAAAGAGGTTTATTCTTTCTTCTTGATTCTCGCCAATTGGGTTCGTTTTTGCTATAGATTTTTAAGAAGAACTGATAAAGACTGGAAGGAATTAGACTAGGACTGCTTGTTGTGGTGATTGCTTGTGAATTTGCTGAGATTCGTGAAATTCTGAGACGAATCACGGCCTCTGGGTAAACCACGGCCGTAATTCCTGAAGAACAGACCGTAATTTTTGGTGTAGAATGGATTTCGTAAGGAGAGTGTCGGGAAGTATAAAAGAGAAGAAGGGAGAGCAGAATAAGAAAAGGAAAGGCAATCCCTCCACCTCCTCATCCTCTAGGGCACCACCACCCTCATCTCCTTCACTACCATCTTCACCTTCACCTCCATCCTCACCTCCTCACCCTAGAATCCCGACCATACATGAGAACCACCTTGCTGCTTTCGAGAAGATACAGAAAAGGGCAGTGATTGGCCCTAGATATTTGTTGTTGGAGGATCTATATCCTCTTAACATTGTTGATGACCTTACTTGGCTCTTGGATAGAGCCGGATTAGTTATCTTCTCGGCTATCCGAGAAGACGCCTATGAGGAGATCACCCGGGAGGTTGTGACGTCTTTCGAGCACAGCCACGTAGATAGGACCGTCTCCTTCCGTCTCATGGAACGAGACTATCATTTGAGCATCGTTGAGTTTGGGACTATTTTTGGGTTTCAAGAGACCTTCAATGGTCGATTTCTGAGTGGTGTTTACCCTAAGGATTTTTGGAAGGAAATTGCAATGATTTACGCCGACGAGGACCGTTGGCAACCCGCCGATACCAAGGCTAGATTGATGTACCATCTAGCCTTGAAGATAGCTCACCGCGTTCTTTCGGAGTGTCTCTTTCCTAGGACGGAGACGCCCCAAAAGATCAAGACGGATGAGCTATTCTTGCTCTATTGCATGCTTTATGGACGCCGTGCAGATTGTGCTACTCTCTTGGCTGCTACGATGAGCAAGCTCAAGAATAAGGCGAAGGGAAACATCGGATATGGTGGGATAGTCACCCACATAGCTAGGAGTTTAGGTGTGGATTTTTCTGCTTGCACCCGCATACCGGCCGTTCCTTTAGGGCTACATGCATTCATGGTTAGGGGTCTCATTTTCCCCACACATGGAGGTCCGCCTTATGCGGGCATGCCTTGGGAGAGTAGGACAGGCAGGGGTATAGAGTGGCTTCCGGAGTACTCCATTATGGCGGGACGCCACAATTGGAAGGAGACGTTCGCTGCGATGCATGCGAACAAGATAGTAGCTCCCCCTTACGTCCCACCACCGGTTGTGGAGGAGGAGGACATGGGAGATCAGTTTGAGAGTGGAGGAGGAGCGGAGCAGGGGTTTGGCACGTTTCCGGACCAGCCGGAGGCGGCCCCAGATGTACCTAGACGCTCTCCACGTCCAGCTAGAGCATCAGGCTTGTCATCTCGCCGCGCTAGCGTGAGTGAGAGGCCCACGTGGATGACCACACCTCCCACATGGTATGCCGCCCCACCTCCTTGGTCCACGGAGCAGCCAGCAGCACCACCACCAGCACCAGCACCATCCGACGCCCCAGCATGGTACGATCACGCCCCGGGATGGTACGAGCAGATGCCGGATTGGGCTACCGGACTTTCAGAGAGAGTTGGAGCGTTGGAGATCCGGGCCGACGCTAGAGACGGACGCCTCGACGACCTCGACCACATGATGAGGGACGTCTACCGCCAGCAGTTTGGGCGGCCCTACGACTCCAGCTTCTCCCCATTCCCACCTCCGCCGGCGCCGCAGTGATTCGATGCATGACCGTTCGTTTTAGACATTCCCGCCACCACTTTGTGAGTTCCTTTGTCTTTTCTTTCTTTTCTTTCTTTCTTTTGAACATTAGGGACAATGTTCGTCCTAAGTATGGGGTGGGATGTACTAAAAAGTTTGTAATAACTCTACTTACTATGTTCGCTTTCATTTGAGACTATCGTTGCATGTTCATTATGTGTTGCACGTTTCCTTATTGCATTGCATGAAAAAGAACTTTAAAAACCCATAAAAATTGAAAAATTTTGAAAATTTTGTACTTCTAATGAATTGAGATGATTTCCATGATAATCACTACTTGTGAATTGAGTTTGATGACAATTGCATGCTTAAAAGGATTGTGAATTGAAAAGAATTTGAATGAATGAATTTTACCTCTTTTGCAAGTTTTATAATGTGAAAATGTTACCTAAATCATGCTAGGAAATTGAAGTTGAAATCACGTTATAAGTTCCTATACTTCTTGTTGAAATGATTAAGGCAAATCGATACTTGCTTTCTACTTTCTTTGATCATCTAGCTCCTCATTGAAATATTAGCCTCCTTTACCTATCCGGGAATTTGGAGAAGTGAATGAAAAAGACATGTTTGATGTGGGAGGGCCATGAGAGCAATTATTTGCAATCAATTGAATAGAAGGAAATTGTAGGTTTGGGGGAGTCAATCATGACGATGAGTAACTCGGCACCATTCACATAGCCGGGTGTTTGTGTCTTGCCAAAGTCGGATTGAGCGATATTCCTAGCGGATTGTTGTATGTGCGCTAAGGGTTTTAGGCATCTCTTGAAAATTGAGAAACGCCGATCTCCTAGGCTTCGGTTTTTGTGCACCTCTGTCCATAACTCCAAAAGTAAAGTCGAAAAATGAAAGGAAGAGAGCGAAGCTCTAAGTTGAAGTGTTGCGGGAACCGCATAAGAAGAAGAAGGTAGTTGTCCACTTTTTCGGATTTATGCACCACTTTCCCTTAAAGTTTTCCCTTCCCTTCCACATTCTAGACCTTTTCTTTGAAAGTCCTTAAGATCAAAAGAATGTTATATGGCTTGGTGATCTAAATTGAAGTTTCTTATGATTGATTTTGATAATGTTTGAAGGTTATGATTCTTGTTTGGAAGTTAAATTGATTCATGAATTTTCTTTGCTTTTTACTCTTTAATTGAGTGTGTGAAAGTTTGATGAACGATTGAAGCAAGGTTTGAGAATGATCTATTCTTTAGAAGTCACATTCACCCAAAAGAAGGTACACATATTTCATCCTAACTCTTGTTTAAAGCTTTTTGAAAGACCTTGCTTAGGGACAAGCAAGTGTTAAGTATGGGGTTATTTGTTAGCATGAAATATTGTGATATTTTAGGCACGTTTTCTAAATGTATTTGATTCATATTGATAGTCTTTGATTGAACTTTGTGCATATGTGAGCTAGTATTACCTATATTGTCGATATGGATGTCTACACTAGTTCTATGTTGATTATAGGTGATTTGGAGCTATTTCCGAACGGAATCGAGCAAAAGAGGAGTTGATTGAGTGAGTCCATAGATTGAGGACATTCTTAGGAAGCAAATTGGAGTCTTAGCTTGAGGAATGCACGAGGCTAGGGAATAATCACGTTCTTGCCCTAAACCACGCTCTAAAATACGGCCGTACTACGAACCACGTTCAGTTCCACGGCCGTGGAACCTTGCAAGAGAAGCGTGATGCATTCCAATAACTATTACGGCCGTGGAATATATGGTACAAACCGTGACCTAATCCACACCCTAAAATTACGGTCGTGGAAACTTCCACGACCGTGATCTTGGCGAATCTTTTTCCCACACTTTGAAGCCACGATCTTTTGAAGATTGGGCCGGGCCGATATTTTATCTTGCCCTATAAAAAGACGGACGAAGCAAGAATCCGTCATGACCGCTTAATCACCGCTCAATCACCGCTCAAGGATCGCTTAGAAGGATAATCGACGCTTAGGATCGTTTACGCCGCTACCTCATTTTACACCATCGCTTGGAAGTATTGATCATCTCATTGGAGATTGAAGTTCGCATCGGGGAATTGCCCTAATCTCGCACTTTTGGTGGAGATTGCTGTTGAGATCTCCGGATTGGCGGAAGATCGAAGCTTTTGGAAGATTTTGCAAGAAGATCTCTCTTCTTGTTTAGGTTTGATTCGGAAGACGGATTGACATCCCGTTTTCCCTTCTTTCCTAAGGTTGTGATTGTTTGCTTTATTGTGAATCTTTTGACAACACTCGTTCTTGATTGTGACTTTGAGATTGGTTTGAAGATTATTGAAAGTTCTTGAAAGTTTTCATCTTTTTATCTTTTAATTCTTGAATTAATATCAACATGACTGTTATTGGCTAAAAACCCTTAACAATTCTAAGGTGAAGGGTTGATAGTTGTGGCTTAGATGATGATAGATCGATCGCAAACAGATTAGACCCTGAGAGTTAGAGAGAATCGCCGATAGATCATAAATTACGGCATGTTCTTGAGTCCACGGCCGTGGAACACTAAGAACTAACCGTAATTTCTCCTAATTCTACGAGCCTGCTTTTACTTTAATCCAATGTTAAAGATTTGCTTTAATTTAGTTTAGGCTTGCCTTTTCTAGGTGGTAGTGAAGCCTCAACAACCTCTACCCCGATTGTGAGTGTCACAACCTCAATTGGTTAAGTTAGATTTGATCTTTGGGTTACAAGTTTGGGTATTTGACACTAATTCTCACCTTTAGAATCTTTCTATATTGAGCCTCAACAACCTGTATAAAGAGTGCCTTGTAGGTGAGTTACATAAGGTTTTTGGAACTTCACCGTACGATTACTTTACACTAGTATACCTTTGCATATCTCAACTCCGTCTTTATATCATTAAGTATATCTTGAATCGATAGCCACAGCTGGATACTTGGATCTTTAGGATTGTTGTTTTCCCAATAATTGAAAAACTCTCATATTCACTCGTTTGATAATCTACAATCGAATTTGTTCCCACCCAAATCCCTGTGTTCGATACTCTGGAATTCTTGCTTAGCTACGTCGATCCGTACACTGCGGGTTCGCTACTTGATTCTAGTTTTATAAATTTAAAGCTTATTTGCACACACCTTTAGGGGCGAACAGGTTGCTGAGAGCATTGTTCCAGAGGCTGGAAATGGGACCGCTACTAGGTCTGGAGCACAAAGAGCGCCATCAACAGACTCCGCACGAGTATCCATCAGAGCTTTTGCATTTTGCGACTATGTGCAGAGGGTTGAGGAGGCTATCAGGATTGGGGGACCAACACCAGTGCCGCTAGTTCCTGCGAGATCAGCTGAGGTTTTGCAGAGAGTTACACAAGTTGTTGCCCCGCCTGCTGGAGTTGTTGAGGTTGTTAGAGCGCCGGTTGAGGCAAAGGAGCCAAAGCCCGATAGTTGGTTGAAGGCTTTCGATTAGCTGAAGGTTCCCGTCTTCGTGTGAAGGACTAGCTTGGAGGTGGAGCAGTGGCTAGGACAAGTTGATTCTGCTATGAAGGCTATCGCTTGCCCTGAGGGACGTCGAGCCAACATAGCACAAACGCTGCTGAAGGATCAGGCTCATTCTTGGTGGAGGACCGTTCATAGTAAGGTCACCAGTTATGAGCTGATGAAGAGAGTGATCAAGGATTGCTATTGCCCAGCAGCCATGAGGAAAGACCGTCTTCAGGATTTCCTTGAGATTGGATTCGAGGATTTGCCTATTGCTGAGATAATCCTCAAGTTTCGGGACCAGTTGGCATTGCTAGGTCCGTCCGCACCACCGGAAGATCAACATGTTTACCTTTTCTCTCGGAGGTTGAGAGAATCAACACGCTCTTATCTTACTGGTTTCCGTTGTGAGTCTTTTTTGGACTATCGGGATAGAGCTTTTGCCTACGAGAGAGACCGACCGGGTCAGAGGAGAGCTTCTCAGACAGAAGGTCCTGAGAAGAGACAGAAGATTGGATCAGCCAGTGCTGGAGCTGAAGCAGTTGGTTTTGGACGTAGTCAGATGCCTGGACGTTCTAGTTTCTAGCAGAGTTCTGACAGAGGACGGGAGTGTCATAACTGCGGAGTAGCTGGACACATCCGAGCTGACTGTAAGAAGCTAGCAGTGACTTGCTTTTCTTGTGGTAAGCCCGGACACAAAGCTGCATTTTGCCGTCAGGGCAAGGCGCTATCTCAGCGGGGTTCTTCACCTGCCAGTGTTGCTGGAGGAGGACAGACAACGTAGTACTAGCAGCAACAGCAGAGAGTTTCTGGTTCTACCGCTCCTCAGGGTTCCACTCCGGGACAGGGGAGAGGTAGAGGACGTGTTGGTGGATCTGCAGAAACCAGAGATGCACCAGCCATGGTTTATGAGTTGAGGAGTGCTGTAGAGCCGACAGCGCCAACAACTACATGTACCATTCACATTAATGGTTTTCATGTCAGAGTTCTTTTCGATACTGGTGCTACACATTCTTTTATATCTGATGCTTGTGTAGATAGATTGACCTTAGTTACTGTAGAGGGTAGACCCTTCTTTATAGGATTACCCGGTGGGGGTAAGACACGAGGTACGCGAGAGGTTCATAATTGCCCTGTTAGATTGGGAGGTCGCGATTGGCCATCTAACTTCTTCGTCATGTACTTAGTACATGAAGAAGGTATTCTAGGCATGGATTGGATGGATCGACATGGAGCAGTTCTGGATATCGGCTAGAGGACAGTGACAGTAACTGCAGATGCAGGCCTTATTGAGATTTTCCGAGGATGGGATCTCGGAAAGACTAGTACAGTCATCAGTGCAGTTCGAGCTGCGAGGCATATCAGTCAGGGATGTGAGGCTTTTTGGTGCTATGCCATGAAGGATAGTACTAGTCCAGCTTTGGAGGAGATTCCAGTAGCTTGCGAGTTTGCTGACATCTTTGGAGAGCCATCAGGTTTACCTCCACAACGGAGTGTAGACTTTTGCATTGATCTAGAGCCCGGTACGAGACCGATCTCTAAGGCTCCTTATCGTATGGCGCCTATCGAGATGCTTGAGTTAAAGAAGCAGCTTGAGGAGTTAGCAGAGAAGGGCTTCATCCGCCCTAGTGTATCTCTTTGGGGTGCACCAGTTCTCTTCATCAGGAAGAAGGATGTGTCAATGAGGTTATGTATCGACTACCGAGAGCTGAACAAGGTGACGATCAAGAACAAGTACCCATTGCCCAGTATCGATGATCTTTTGGATCAACTGCATGGAGCTTTAGTGTTTTCGAGGATCGATATGAGATCAGGATATCACCAGCTGAGGATGAGAGAGCAGGATGTAGCCAAGACGGCATTTCGGACTAGATACGGACACTACGAGTTTGTAGTGATGCTATTTGGGCTCACGAATGCGCCCGCAGTCTTCATGGAGTTGATGAACTGCATCTTCATCGACTTTCTAGACTAGTTTGTAGTTGTCTTCATCGACGACATTCTGGTTTACTCCCGTAGTAGAGAGGAACATGCAGGATACTTGAGGATTGTTCTTCAGGTCTTACAAGATAGAGAGCTCTACGCCAAGCTCTCTAAGTGCGAGTTTTGGATGTCCAAGGTAGCATTCCTTGGTCAGAAAGTTTCAGCGGAAGGGATCAAGGTATATCCGGCGAAGATTGAGTCAGTAGCTTCCTGGCCGCCGCCTAAGAATGTCAAGGAGGTTCGAAGCTTCTTAGGATTGGCACGTTACTACAGGCGTTTTGTTGAGGGCTTTTCAGTTATCGCCCGACCGCTCACTTCCTTGCTGCGGAAGTCTACGAGGTTCGTATGGTCCGATTCGTGCCTACGGAGCTTCGAGGAGCTAAAGAAGAGGTTGACGATCCTATCTTAGCTCAGCCAGAGGGCATTGAGGATTTTGTGGTTTATAGCGACGCATCCAAGCTGGGCTTGGGATGTGTTTTGATGCAGACGGGAAAGGTGATCGCTTATGCGTCTCGACAGTTAAAGACGTACGAGGAGAATTACCCTACCCATGATCTTGAGTTAGCTGTTGTTGTTCATGCTTTGAAGATTTGGAGGCATTATATGTAGGGAGCTACGTGTAAGATTTTCACACCAAAAAAAGATTTTCACGGACCATAAGTGTCTGAAGTACATATTCACTCAGCGGGAGTTGAATAACCGCCAACGCAGATGGTTAGAGTTGATCAAGGACTTTGATCTTCAGATCTTATACCACCCGGGAAAGGCTAATGTGATAGCATATGCCCTCAGTAGGAAGACTTCCCGGGAGATGGCTATCGCTAGATTGACGGCTCAACCACAGTTACAACGAGATTTGGCATGACTAGAGATGGATATCTACTTCCCAGATTCTGATAGCCAGTTTTCCACCTTGGAGATAATATGTGATTTGTTGGCCGAAATCCGACAGAAGCAGGAGAGTTGCCCAGCTTTGACACAGATCCTAGACCGGATGTCATGAGGAGAGGCACCACAGTTTGCAGTTGGTGCTGATGGAGTTCTGAGACGTCAAGAGCGTGTTTGTGTGCCATCAGATCGAGAATTGAGACAGAGGATCCTTCAGGAGGCTCACTCTTCACCTTACTCAGTACACCCTGGTGCGAGTATGATGTATCAGGATTACAGACGCTCTTATAGGTGGGCAGGTCTGAGGCAAGACGTCGCGGAATATGTAGCTCAGTGCGTGACCTGTCAGCAGGTCAAGATCGAGCATCATCGACCAGAAGGCGAGCTACACCCACTCCCCGTTCCTCAATGGAAGTGGGAAGACATGTCTATGGATTTTGTGACTGGGTTGAGACCGAGTCGTGGTTTTGATGCTATCTAGGTCATAGTAGATCGAGTGACGAAGACCGCACGTTTCATTCCGATCAAGGAAACGTGGCCGGTGAGTCGATTAGCAGAGGAGTTCACGAGACAGATAATGAGACTTCATGGAGTACCTAGGACCATAGTCTTTGACAGAGACAGACGGTTCACTTTGAGGTTCTGGCAGCAGGTTCACGCCGCCCTAGGTACGAGTTTACAATTCATGACAGCTGTTCACCCCTAAAGGTGTGTGCAAATAAGCTTTAAATTTATAAAACTAGAATCAAGCAGCGAACCCGCAGTGTACGGATCGACGTAGCTAAGCAAGAATTTCAGAGTATCGAACACAGGGATTTGGGTGGGAACAAATTCGATTTCAGATTATCAAGCGATTAAATATGAGAGTTTTGCAAATATTGGGAAAACAACAATCCTAAAGATCCAAGTATCCAACTGTGGCAATCGATTCAAGATATACTAATGATATAAAGACAGAGTTGAGATATGCAAAGGTATACTAATGTAAGGTAATCGTACGGTGAAGTTCCAAAAACCTTATGTAACTCACCTACAAGGCACTCTCTATACAGGTTGTTGAGGCTCAATATAGAAAGATTCTAAAGGTGAGAATTAATGTCAAATACCCAAACTTGTAACCCAAGGATCAAGACTAACTTAACCGATTGAGGTTGTGACACTCACAATCGAGGTAGAGGTTGTTGAGGCTTCACTACCACCTAGAAAAGACAAGTCTAAACTAAGTCAAAACAAATCTTTAACTTTGAATTAAGGTAAAAGCAGGTTCGTAAACTTAAGGGAAATTACGGTTGGATCTTGAGATTCCACGGTCGTGGAACTCAAGAACAACCCGTAATTTAGGGTTCGTCGACGATTCTCTCGAACTCTCAGGGTCTAATCTGTGTGCGATCAATCTATCATCATCTAAGCCACAACTATCAACCCTTCACCTTAGAATTGTTAAGGGCTTTTAGCCAATAACCGTCATGTTGATATCAATTCAAGAATTAAAAGATAGAAAGATGAAAACTTCCGAAAACTTTCAATAATCTTCAAACCAATCTCAAAATCACAATCGAGAACAAATATTGTCAATGGATTCAAAATAAAGCGAACAATCACAATCTTAGGAAAGAAGGGAAAACGGGATGTCAATCCGTTTTCCAAATCAAACCTAAACAAGAAGAGAGATCCTCTTGCAAAATCTTCCAAAAGCTTCGATCTTCCGCCAATCCGGAGATCTCAACAGCAATCTCCACCAAAAGTGCGAGATTAGGGCAAATCCCAGATGCGAACTTCGATCTCCAATGAGATGATAAATGCTTCCAAGTGAAGGCCAAACGGCGTTGAAATTCTCTAAGCGGAGATGAAGCGTGGATTGCCAAAATTTCCTCCTAAGCCAAGATGACGGAATCTTGCTTCGTCCGTCTTTTTATAGGGCAAGATAAAATATCGGCCCGGCCCAATCTTCAAAAGATCGTGGCGAAAAGATTCGCCAAGATCACGGTCGTGGAAGTTTCCACGACCGTAATTTAGAGTGTGGATTCAGTCACGGTTTGAACCATAAGTTCCACGACCGTAATAGTTACTGGAATGCGTCACGCTTCTCTTTGCAGGGTTCCACGGCCGTGGAATTGAACGTGGTTTGTAGTACGGCCGTATTTTAGAGCGTGGTTTAGGGCAAGAACGTGATTCTTCCCTAGCCTCGTGCATTCCTCAAGCTAAACTCCAATTTGCTCCTTAAGATGCCCTCAATCCATGGACATATCAAATCAACTCTTCTTTGCTCGATTCCGTTCGGAAATAGCTCTTAAGTACCTATAATCAACATAGAACTAGTGTAGACATCCATATCGACAATATAGGAAAACTACCTCACTTATGCAACAATGTTCAATCAAAGACTATCAATATGAATCAAATACACTTAGAAAACGTGCCTAAAATATCACAATATTTCATGCTAACAAATAACCCCATACTTAACACTTGCTTGTCCCTAAGCAAGGTCTTTCAAAAAGCTTTAAACAAGAGTTAGGATGAAATATGTGTACCTTCTTTTGGATTAATGCGACTTCTAAAGAATAGATCATTCTCAAACCTTGCTTCAATCGTTTATCAAACTTTCACACACTCAATCAAAGAGTAAAAAGCAAAGAAAATTCATGAATAAATCAAACTTCTATACAAGCATCATAACCTTCAAATATTATCAAAATCAATCATAAGAAACTTCAATTTAGATCACCAAGTCATATAACATTCTTTTGATCTTAAGGACTTTCAAAGAAAAGGTCTAGGATGTGGAAGGGAAGGAAACCTTTAGGGTATGTGGTGCTTGAATCCGGGAAAGTGGACAACTATCTTCTTCTTCTTATTCGGTTCCCGCAACACTTCAACTTAGAGCTTCGCTCTCTTCTTTTCATTTTTCGACTTTACTTTTGGAGTTATGGACAGAGGTGCACAAAAACCGAAGCCTAGGATATTGGCGTTTCTCAATTTTTATGAGATGCCTCAAACCCTTAGCGCACATACCATAATCCGCTAGGAATATCGCTCAATCCGACTTTGGCAAGACACAAACACCCGGCTATGTGAATGGTGCCGAGTTACTCATCGTCATGATTGACTTCCCCAAACCTACAATTTCTTTCTATTCATTTGATTGCAAATAATTGCTCTCATGGCCCTCCCACATCAAACATGCCTTTTTCATTCATTTCTCCAAAATTCCCGGATAGGTAAAGGAGGTCAATATTTCAATGAGGAGCTAAAATGATCAAAGAAAGAAGAAAGAAAGTATCGAATTGCCTTAATCATCTCAACAAGAAGTATAGGAACTTATAACGTGATTTCAACTTTGATTTCTTAACATGATTTAGGTACCATAATCACATTATGAAACTTGCAAAAGAGGTATAATTCATTCATTCAAATCCTTTTCAATTCACAATTCTTTTAAGCATGCAATTGTCTTCAAACTCAATTTACAAGTGGTGATTATCATGGAAATCATCTCAATTCATTAGAAGCACAAAATTTTCAAAATTTTTCAAATTTTTTATGGGTTTTTCAAGTTATTTTTCATGCAATGCAATAAGGAAACGTGCAACACATAATGAACATGCAATGATAGTCTCGAATGAAAGCGAACATAGTAAGTAGAGTTATTACAAACTTTTAGTACATCCCACCCCATACTTAGGACGAACATTGTCCCTAATGTTCATAAGAAAGAAAGAAAAGAAAGAAAAGAAAAAGAAACTCACAATGTGGCGGTGGAATGTCTAAAGCGAACGGTCATGCATCAAATCACTGCGGCGCCGGCGGAGGCGGGAATGGAGAGAAGCTGGAGTCGTAGGGCCGCCCAAACTGCTGGCGGTAGACGTCCCTCATCATGTGGTCGAGGTCGTCGAGGCGTCCGTCTCTAGCATCGGCCCGGATCTCCAATGCTCCAACTCTCTCTGAAAGTCCGGTAGCCCAATCCGGCATCTGCTCGTACCATCCCGGGGCGTGACTGTACCATACTGGGGCGTCGGATGGTGCTGGTGCTGGTGGTGCTGCTGCTGGCTGCTCCGTGGACCAAGGAGGGGGGGTGTCATACCAAGTGGGAGGTGTGGTCATCCACGTGGGCCTCTCACTCACGCTAGCGCGGCGAGATGACGAGCCTGAGGCTCTAGCTGGACCTGGAGAGCGTCTATGTACATCTGGGGCCGCCTCCGGCTGGTCCGGAAACGTGCCAAAATCCTGCTCCGCTCCTCCTCCACTCTCAAACTGATCTCCCATATCCTCCTCCTCAACAACCGGTGGTGGGACATAAGGGGGAGCTACTATCCTGTTCGCATGCATCGCAGCGAACGTCTCCTTCCAATTGTAGCGTCCCGCCACAATGGAGTACTCCGGCAGCCACTCTATACCCCTGCCTGTCCTACTCTCCCAAGGCATGCCCGCATAAGGCGGACCTCTATGTGTGGGGAAAATGAGACCCCTAACCATGAAAGCATGTAACCCTAAAGGAATGGCCGGTATGCGGATGCAGGCAGAAAAATCCACACCAAAACTCCTAGCAATGTGGGTAACTATCCCACCATATCCGATGTTTCCCTTTGCCTTGTTCTTGAGCTTGCTCATAGTAGCAGCCAAGAGAGTAGCACAATCTGCACGGCGTCCATAAAGCATGCAATAGAGCAAGAATAGCTCATCCGTCTTGATCTTTTGGGGCGTCTCCGTCCTAGGAAAGAGACACTCCGAAAGAACACGGTGAGCTATCTTCAAGGCTAGATGGTACATCAATCTAGCCTTGGTATCAGCGGGTTGCCAACGGTCCTCGTCGGCGTAAATCATTGCAACTTCCTTCCAAAAGTCCTTGGGGTAAACACCACTCGGAAATCGACCATTGAAGGTCTCATGAAACCCAAAAATAGTTCCAAACTCAACTATACTCAAATGGTAGTCTCTTTCCATGAGACGGAAAGAGACGGTCCTATCTACGTGGCTGTGCTCGAAAGACGTCACAACCTCCCGGGTGATCTCCTCATAGGCGTCTTCTCGGATAGCCGAGAAGATAACTAATCCGGCTCTATCCAAGAGCTAAGTAAGGTCATCAACTATGTTGAGAGGATATAGATCCTCCAACAACAAATATCTAGGGCCAATCGCTGGCCTCTTCTGTATCTTCTCGAATGCAGCGAGATGGTTCTCATGTATGGTCGGGATTCTAGGGTGAGGAGGTGAGGATGGAGGTGAGGGTGAAGATGGTGGTGAAGGTGAGGATGGTGGTGGTGCCCTAGAGGATGAGGAGGAGGAAGGATTCCCCTTTCTTTTCTTATTCTAGTTACCCTTCTTCTTTGTTATCCTTCCCGAAACTCTCCTTACAAAATCCATTCTGCTCGAAAATTACGGTCTGTTCTTCAAGAATTACGGCCGTGGTTTACCCAGAGACCGTGATTCGTCTCAAAAAATCACGAATCTCAGCAAATCAGCAATCAATCACCACAACAAGCAGTCCTAGTCTAATTCCTTCCAGTCTCTATCAGTTCTTCCTAAAAATCTATAGCAAAAACGAACCAAATTGGCGAGAATCAAGAAGAAAGAATAAACCTCTTTTTCGGATTGAAAAATTCGAAATGTGCGTTTGTTGGTGAATTTCCGTTCGATTCGTCGCTTGGATATTGTTTGTGGTTGAATTTGCTGCAGTTTGGGAAGAAGAATCGTTGAAAACGATTAGGAAACGAAGATTTAGAGGGGGTCGTGGATTTTCGGCAATTAGGTCGTGGAAAGAGGGATTTTTGGGATGAATTTGTGAAGAATGTGGCTTATATAGTCGCAGGCAAAATTTTGAAAATCACGGTCTGTCGGGGTGTTCCACGGCCGTGGAAGTGTACGGAACCGTGGTTTTGGTGATTTTTCAAAGGCTTTTGGAAATTGCGGCCACTGTAGCTATGACGACCGTAATTTAGACCGTGGAACCTCCTGTAAAGCTCCAAAGTCTGAATTTCGTCGCTTTTCTTCAACATTGTCCTCCCTTTTTCCTTTTCCACCGATCCTACAACCAAAAAAACAAACATACCGGAAGAAATCGAGGCAAAATAAAGCGAAAACGTCTATTCTAAACTAAACTATGAATCGAAAACAAAAACGAAAATGCAATACCTTGGGTTGCCTCCCAAGAAGCGCTTTGTTTAAGGTCCGTAGCTAGACCAATCTCGCACTTATTCGAGTGCGGTAGGCGCGAACTCTTCAGCTTGGAGTTCCGGCGTATACTTCTTGAGTCGTTGGCCGTTCACCTTAAAACTTCCGCTAGCTTCACCCTATACTTCAACTGCACCATGGGGGAAAATACGCTTAATTAGAAAGGGTCCGGTCCAACGGGATTTAAGCTTACCTGGAAAGAGGCGAAGTCTTGAATTGAAGAGGAGAACTTGATCTCCTTCTTTGAAGTCCTTTGGAATGATATGCTTATCATGCCAACACTTTGCTCTTTCCTTGTAGATCTTGGCGTTTTCATAGGCGTTCAAGCGGAGTTAATCCAGCTTATTGATATCTAGGAGACGCTTCTCTCCCGCTTCCTTCATGCCGAAATTCAGCCACTTGATAGCCCAAAACGCTTTGTGCTCCAGCTCCACCGGCAGGTGACAAGACTTCCAATACACAAGATTGTATGGCGTGGTTCCTATGGGAGTCTTGTACGCAGTCCGGTACGCCCATAATGCATCATCTAGCTTCAAGGACCAATCCTTCCTAGTCCTTGAAACCGTCTTTTCTAGAATTCCTTTGATCTCCCTATTTGAGATCTCAACTTGTCCACTAGTTTGTGGATGATAAGGGGTAGCGATCTTGTGAGTAACCCCATACTTAGCTAGAAGAGCTTCAAAGCGACGGGCTATGAAGTGAGAACCTCCATCACTAATGATCGTCCTTGGCGTCCCAAATTGTGGGAAGATGGTCTTGTTGAAGAACTTAACCACCACCATGGCATCATTTGTGGGAGAGGCGATTGCTTCCACCCATCTAGAAACGTAGTCTACCGCCAATAGTATGTATTGGTTTCCACAAGAAGATGGGAATGGTCCCATGAAATCGACTCCCCAAACGTCGAAAATCTCCACCTCTTGGATGTTGTTGAGGGGCATCTCGTTCCTTCTAGAATTATTGCCTATTCTTTGACAAGCATCGCAGCAAGAAACAAAGGATTGCACATCTCTAAACAATGTAGGCCAAAAGAATCCAGATTGCAATACCTTTGCGCTAGTCTTGTTTGAACTAGCGTGTCCTCCACAAGGTAGTGAATGACAATGACGGATGACACTTTGCATTTCATCTTCCGGCACACATCGCCGAATGATGCCATCCGGACCTCTCTTAAAGAGGAGAGGCTCGTTCCAATAGTATTCCCGGACGTCTTTAAAGAACTTCTTCCTTTGTGCGTAGGATAGTCCGGGCGGTATCTCCTGGCAAACCAAATAGTTAACAAAATCAGCAAACCATGGTTCGTTACCTTTGGAGATCACGTTGATGCACTCCTCTATGATGTGTAGGTGTTCGTCCGGAAAGGAGTCATCAATGGGTAGATGGTCGTCCTCTAGATGTGTTAGACGACTCAAATGATCCGCAACAGAATTTTCTGAACCTTTTCTTGTCGCGGATCTCAAGATCGAATTCTTGTAGGAGAAGAATCCATCTAATTAGCCTTGGTTTCGCATCTTTCTTCGCAAGGAGGTACCGGATCGCAGCATGATCCGTGTAGACAATCACCTTCGCACCTACAAGATAAGAGCGAAACTTGTCAATAGCATAGACAATGGCTAAAAACTCATTTTCGGTAGTGGCGTAGTTGAGCTGCGTTTCATCTAGCGTCTTGCTAGCATAGTATATGGCGTGGGTTCGCCCTTCCTTTCGTTGTTCAAGAACAGCTCCAATAGCTACGTCACTAGCATCGCACATAATCTCAAAGGGAAGAGTCCAATCCGGAGGTTGGATAATAGGTGCTGAAATTAGAGCTTGCCGAATGGTGTTAAACGCCTCCAAACATTCTTGCGAAAACTCAAAAACCGCATCCTTCATCAATAGATTAGTAAGGGGTTTTGATATCTTAGAAAAGTCCTTAATGAAACGTTTATAAAATCCAGCATGTCCTAGGAAACTTCTTATCCCTTTCACCGAAATTGGGGGAGGAAGTTTCTCTATGGTCTCTATCTTAGCCTTGTCTACTTCTATCCCTCTACTAGAGACTAAGTGACCTAATACAATCCCTTCCTTAACCATGAATTGACACTTCTCCCAATTAAGAACTAGGTTAGTGTCTTCACATCTTTGCAAAACGAGAGAAAGGTTAGAAAGGCAATCGTTAAAAGAGGAACCGTATACGGAGAAGTCGTCCATGAAGACTTCCATGATTTCCTCTACGTATTCGGAGAAGATGGCCATCATACACCGTTGGAAGGTGGCTGGGGCATTGCAAAGCCCGAACGGCATTCTCCTATAAGCAAACGTACCCCAAGGGCACGTGAATGTGGTCTTCTCTTGATCATCCGGATGTATCGGAATCTGAAAGAAACCACTATAACCGTCAAGGTAGCAAAAATTTGAATGTTGTGCTAACCTTTCAAGCATTTGATCGATGAATGTCAATGGAAAGTGATCCTTCCGTGTTGCGTTGTTGAGCTTGCGGTAGTCTATGCACATCCGCCATCCAATCACGGTTCGGGTAGGAATGAGTTCGTTGTTCTTATTGGTGATGACCGTCATTCCTCCCTTCTTCGGAACTACTTGAACTGGACTCACCCACTTGCTATCGGAGATAGGATAGATGATACCTGCATCAAGAAGTTTAAGAATTTCCTTCTTGACAACCTCCTTCATGGTCGGGTTCAACCGCCTTTGAGGTTGTCTTGAAGTTCTAAAGTCTTCCTCCATTAATATCTTATGCATGCATAGGGAGGGTTTAATTCCTACTAAGTCCTCGATAGTATAGCCTATAGCTTTCCTATGTTTCTTGAGGACAATCATGAGCTGTTCATGTTCATCTATGCTTAAATCGGAACTAACAATAACCGGAAAGGTACAATTAGATCCTAGAAAAGCGTATTAGATGAGTAGGAAGTGGTTTGAGTTCCATTGCTTTCGGAGCTTCCAACGATCTTTGAGGAGCATCCGATGTCTCCTTAGAAGTTTCTAAGGGTGTTGAGTGTGTGGGAGAAGAATCAGAAGAAGTTGAAGAAGTGTCTCGACCATTCTCTTCCACGGCCAAAATTACGGGTGGATCTTGTCCTCCACGGCCGTGGTTTAGGGCGTGGAAGGGAAATACGGTTGTCACATCTTCTCCACGGCCGTATAATCCCCTGGAGTGAAGGACGTTTTTGGTTGTGAAATCCACGGCCGTGGAATACAATGTATGGCCGTGGATTCTGACATTCTCAGCCTCATCGTGGAGTTTCTCAAACTCCTCTTCATGCATCTTTTCTTGTGCTTCTAAGGCTTCAATTGCCTCATCGCTCTCTTTATCTTCCCCTACATTGGTTAGACTCATAGTGATAACTTTTTGTAAAGGATCTTTGAAGAGAATCGCACTTACCTCCTCTCTTGACAAACCTTCTTCATCGTGGACCTCGTAAATATCTTCATCGAAGATTGGCTCCTTCACTAGAGTGGAAAGGACGAACTCTACTTTCTCTTCTCCAATATCAAAAGCGAGTCTCCCATTCTTGCAATCGACCATGCAGCCGGAAGTTGCAAGAAACGGTCTTCCGAGTATGATCGGGACCGGACTATCTGCAGGAATGTCCAGCACGACAAAATCAATGGGAACAAAGAATTTACCTAGCTTGACGGGGACGTCTTCTACAATACCGACGGGGCGAGTGATGGATCGATCCGCCATGTATAACGTCATCTTCACCGGTTTAGGGTCACCTAAACCGATCTTCCTACACAATGCAAGTGGTATGATGCTCACACTCGCTCCTAAGTCACATAAAGCGTCGTATGTGACATCTCCCACTCCAATGGGAATGCAAAATGACCCCGGATCCTTCAGCTTTGGGGGCATTTTCTCCTTCATGGTCTTGATGAGATCCGAAGAATCCGAACTCATCTTGACCTCGCCGAAGTCTTCCAGCTTCCTCTTGTTGGAGAGGAGCTCCTTCAAGAACTTGCCATAAGCCGGCATACCTACAATAGCATAAATAAATGGTATGTTAATATGCAGCTTACTCATGAGTTCTATGAACTTACCGAATTGTTTATCTAGGCGCACTCGCGCTCTAGATTGAGGGAATGGTAGGGGAGGTTTGTAAGCTGGAGGAGGAACATAGACATCTTCCTTCTCCTTCCCCTTCCCTTTGTCCTTCTCTACGGGGACTTCAACGAACGTAGGCTGCGGATCGGTGGTTGTCACTCCGCTCCTAGTTGTAATCGCCATCACCCTTCCCTTAGGGTTGTCCTCCGTCTTTCCTGGAAGCTTCCCTTGATTCCGGGGAACTTCCTCTGCGCAGTTGAACATTTGGTTTTCCAAAACCTTTTGAGCTTTGTCAACCTTAGAGACTTGATCATCAAGCTTGATGAGGCGGTTCTCCAACCCTTGAAGCTTTCCCAAGATCGTTTCCAATATGGGATCGGGCTTCTCCTTCCCCGAAGTGTTTCCTCCATTAGATGATTGCCCCTGGCTTTTCAAAGGAGTAAAGGAAGAGGAAGGTGGAGTTAGTGAATTAGAATTGGAAGGATAAGAGTTACCGGAATTTTGTTGATTGGAGCGCCAATTGTTGTTGTTTGAACCCCTATTGTTGTTCCAATCGTTGTTCCGGTTGTTGTTGTTTCCATTCCAGTTGTTATTCCGGTTGTTGTTCCGGTTATTGTTGTTTCCGCCATTGTTGTTGCCCAAATAACCAACATCCTTCCCTTGTTGCTTTGGGAAGTTGGTCTTGATAGCCTCCTTCAACTCTTTGATCTCATTGTTTAGGGAGAAAATCTGATTTTGAGCTTCGTGTGTGAGCTTTGCTCCTTGCTCTACACGATTTCCCTCCACTTTCCGGTGGGAATACTTTTCTATGACTCTTGCTTGCTTCTCGATGAAGTCCCAAGCGTCATCTTCTCTCATGTCCATGAACGTTCCACATGAGAGGGATTGGAGGTTGAATTGCGTTCCCGCATCCAGCCCCTTGTAGTAAAACTCCAGCAAGGCAAGCTTGGATATGCCATGATGAGGGCAATCCAAGAGCAAATCCTGAAACCTTTCCCAAGATTGAAACAAACTTTCGTTAGGTCTCATGGAAAAAACATTAATCTTACCTCTAAGTTCAGCCGTTTTGGATGGCGGAAAGAATTTGGTGAGGAACTCCGCGGAAAGGTCTTCCCACGTGTCTAGTTTCCCACTAGGAAGTGCTTGGTACCAAGATAGTGCTTTCCCCTTCAAGGAGAAGAAGAAAGGTTTGAGCTTGTAGCTGTTGGTAGTAGCATTCTTCGGTCTCATCGTCTCCATCATACACTCAAAGTTTTGCAAGTGTTGGTGTGGAGATTCAGCGCTTGTACCGCCAAACTGGTTTTGGCGAACAAGAGTAATAACTTGAGGGTTGAAGCTAAACCCTTGCACATCTTCAGCATCAAAATTCACGCCTAAACGGCGTGGTTGTTGTGTTGGATCCATCCGTTGGCCAAGAGTTCTTGGCTCATTATCTACACGTTCGCCCCTCACATTCCTAGGTGGAATGCGGCGATTAGCAGCTCCTTGTGGATGGAAAGGATTCATATTGATCGTGGGATCAATCTCCTCTAACGGTGGCATGGAAGAGTCACTATCATCAGCGGATGAGTGACTTCTTCTTCTAGTTCTTGATCCCCTCCTTGAGGATTTCTTGCTTCCTTTATTCTTAAGGTCGCTCAACTCTATCCTCATTTGGAACATCGTATCCTGTAGTTTGCTGATTTCGGATTGATGACGATCCGTTTCATCCCGGCAGAGATTCTCATTCCATTGGAGTTGAGCTTCCTTTTCCGCCAACTCCGTTTGAAGATCACGTTCGTGTTCTTCAGCCATTTTCTTTTCCTTGCGCTTTTGTCTTAGAGTTTTCTCTAGCTCTTGATCAAGAGGTAAGAGATCTTCGGTGTTCCTAGACCTGCGCATGCACTCAAAGTAATATCAAATAACGAGAGCAAGCTCCCAAGCTTGACAACCGGTTGCCGAATTCGGCCGAAACCAAATCCCCGACAACGGCGCCAAAAACTTGTTCGCCCCTAAAGGTGTGTGCAAATAAGCTTTAAATTTATAAAACTAGAATCAAGTAGCGAACCCGCAGTGTACGGATCGACGTAGCTAAGCAAGAATTCCAGAGTATTGAACACAGGGATTTGGGTGGGAACAAATTCGATTTCTGATTATCAAGCGAGTAAATATGAGAGTTTTGCAAATATTGGGAAAACAACAATCCTAAAGATCCAAGTATCCAGCTGTGGCAATCGATTCAAGATATACTAATGATATAAAGACAGAGTTGAGATATGCAAAGGTATACTAATGTAAGGTAATCGTACGGTGAAGTTCCAAAAACCTTATGTAACTCACCTACAAGGCACTCTCTATACAGGTTGTTGAGGCTCAATATAGAAAGGTTCTAAAGGTGAGAATTAATGTCAAATACCCAAACTTGTAACCCAAGGATCAAGACTAACTTAACCGATTGAGGTTGTGACACTCACAATCGAGGTAGAGGTTGTTGAAGCTTCACTACCACCTAGAAAAGACAAGTCTAAACTAAGTCAAAACAAATCTTTAACTTTGAATTAAGGTAAAAGCAGGTTTGTAAACTTAAGGGAAATTACGGTTGGATCTTGAGATTCCACGGTCGTGGAACTCAAGAACAACCCGTAATTTAGGGTTCGTCGACGATTCTCTCGAACTCTCAGGGTCTAATCTGTGTGCGATCAATCTATCATCATCTAAGCCACAACTATCAACCCTTCACCTTAGAATTGTTAAGGGTTTTTAGCCAATAACCGTCATGTTGATATCAATTCAAGAATTAAAAGATAGAAAGATGAAAACTTCCGAAAACTTTCAATAATCTTCAAACCAATCTCAAAATCACAATCGAGAACAAATATTGTCAATGGATTCGAAATAAAGCGAACAATCACAATCTTAGGAAAGAAGGGAAAACGGGATGTCAATCCGTTTTCCAAATCAAACCTAAACAAGAAGAGAGATCCTCTTGCAAAATCTTCCAAAAGCTTCGATCTTCCGCCAATCCGGAGATCTCAACAGCAATCTCCACCAAAAGTGCGAGATTAGGGCAAATCCCAGATGCGAACTTCGATCTCCAATGAGATGATAAATGCTTCCAAGCGAAGGCCAAATGGCGTTGAAATTCTCTAAGCGGAGATGAAGCGTGGATTGCCAAAATTTCCTCCTAAGCCAAGACGACGGAATCTTGCTTCGTCCGTCTTTTTATAGGGCAAGATAAAATATCGGCCCGGCCCAATCTTCAAAAGATCGTGGCTTCAAAGTGTGGCGAAAAGATTCGCCAAGATCACGGTCGTGGAAGTTTCCACGACCGTAATTTAGAGCGTGGATTCAGTCACGGTTTTAACCATAAGTTCCACGACCGTAATAGTTACTGGAATGCATCACGCTTCTCTTTGCAGGGTTCCACGGCCGTGGAATTGAACGTGGTTTGTAGTACGGCCGTATTTTAGAGTGTGGTTTAGGGCAAGAACGTGATTCTTCCCTAGCCTCGTGCATTCCTCAAGCTAAACTCCAATTTGCTCCTTAAGATGCCCTCAATCCATGGACATATCAAATCAACTCTTCTTTGCTCGATTCCGTTCGGAAATAGCTCTTAAGTACCTATAATCAACATTGAACTAGTGTAGACATCCATATCGACAATATAGGAAAACTACCTCACTTATGCAACAATGTTCAATCAAAGACTATCAATATGAATCAAATACACTTAGAAAACGTGCCTAAAATATCACAATATTTCATGCTAACAACAGCTTATCATCCTCAGACCGATGGTCAGTCTGAGTAGATCATCCAGGCTTTGGAGGACATGTTGCGAGCCTGTGTGTTAGACTGGGGACAGGTGTGGCCAAATCACCTTCCCTTAGTGGAGTTTTCGTACAACAACATTTGGCATGCATCGATCAAGATGGCTCCTTATGAGGCTTTATATGGACAGAGATGCCGTACACCGCTGTAATGGGACGAGCCCAGTAGTGCCAGCGGAGTAGCACCCGAGCAGATTCAAGATGACATGGCTCGAGTAGCAATGATCCGAGAGCGGATGTTAGCAGCACAGAGCCGACATAAGTCTTATGTTGATAAGAGGCACAGACCTCTGGAGTTCAGAGTTGGAGCTCAAGTTTGGTTGAGAGTATCCCTGACACGAGGCGTCAGACGTTTCAGTGTCAAAGGGAAGTTGAGTCCCAGATATGTTGGACCATTTGAGATTCTTGAGCGAGTTGGAGAGGCAGCTTACAAACTTGCGTTGCCACCGAGACTCGCGGGTGTTCACCCAGTTTTCCATGTGTCTCAGTTATGGGAGTACATACCTTACCCAAGACACATCGTCAATCATGAGGATCTAGTGATCGAGCCAGACCACACGTTTGTAGAGCACCCGATGGCTGTCTTAGAGCTTAGTACGAGACGCTTGCGTTCGAAGGACATACCGATGATGAAGATTCAGTGGTTGATACGAGGAGCTGATGAGACGAATTGGGAGACAGAGGATAGTATCCAGAGGGACTATCCGGAGTTTTACGCTAGGCTGGATGCACCTTTAGCATAGTCAGTTGTTTGGTTTTCTCTTGTTGCGTTGCTTACGCTTTTGTGTGACGTTAGAAGTTACGTTCCCTGAGTGAGAATATATGAGTTCAGTTCTGTTTCAGTTTGTGTTGTGCTTGTGAGCTTTTGCAAGTTTCGGGACGAAACTTCTTTTTAGGAGGATCTGATGTAAGATCCTAGGTTTTTGCCTTCACCGCCCCTGCGGTGAAGAGGGCCGCCCCCGCGGCCAACCGCCCCTGCGGCTGTGAGATCCGCCCCTGCGGCTGTGAGATCCGCCCCTGCGGATTTACGACAGATCGTGCCGAACTTTTCTTCCGTTCTTTTATCTTCTTTCCATAGATAGAACATCCGATATTTTATCTTTTGGGCCGGTTTCCTTATCTTCTTTCTAAACCCTAGACGCTCTTCCTTCTTTTCAATCCAGCCCGTTTCTATATATTCTCTTCTTTCTCCCCTTTTTCCCGTTCCTTGCTATCATCTTCAACCCTAGAGAGCTGTATCCGTCCTTTGCTTCCCGCGACTTCGTTGAACGTGTAAGTGCATCTTTTATGATTCCTCCTCACGTTCCTTTAGCGCTGCATGCCTTCCCTTCTGTTTTGATTTCTTCCTTTCGTTCTTCTCTTTCCTTCTTCTCCAAGGATCAAGCATGAGCCTTGATTCTTGTGGAGTGTTCCGTTGTTGACCATTCGTTGTTCTCAGGTTCTCTGGAGTGGAGCCTCGACGTGTTGTAACCAAAGGTTCGAGCTTTGGTTGCCCCTACTGTGAGTTCTGTCGAAGAAGAAAGCCGACAACACTTTCTGTCACGCCGCCGCCCCTGCGCCTGCACAGAGCCGCCCATGCGTTTTCTCTGCAGTAGCTCCCGTCTTTGGTGAGTTGCTTCCTTTGCTTCCTTTCCTCGTTCCTTCCTTGGTTCCTTATGGTTGTTCCTTGTTTCCTTGAGTTGTTGTAAGACCAAGGTTGAGCCCTTAACATGTGTTACATCTCTTAGAGATCGTTGAGACTAGAAGTCATAGACTTCTAGCAACCGTTTCTTTCCTGATCCGTTTTTCTTGTTCGTACAGGCTTTCCTTGCTCCTTTCCTGAGGGAAATTAAGCTTCCTTGAATGTTTTCTGAGTTATTCGTTGATCTCTTGTGTTACCTTCGTGTGAGGTAAGTCCCTTGGACTTACTTAGCTTCATTCCGCGTGTTAGTTTGATTGTTTTGGCTTGTTTGTGTTTCTACCATGTTTATAACGGATAATTGGAAATAGGATTCACCCTTTGTTACCCTTAACTGGACCAAGTCTATTATAACCGGGCGGCGACCACTTGTCTAGTTCTATAGGAGACTAGAATGTGCTCTTGCAACCCAGACCCGTAGGTAACGGATAGTACTGATCTATTCCTATTGGTAGACGGAAGCGGAGACGAGTTTTGGGAGATTCTCGTGTGACAAAAGAAGTTGAATTAGTAATGGATAACCTTAATGAAAGATAATAACCGGTTGATGTGTGAGCATGCTATGTGTTTTCTTTACCTTATGTGTGTTTGTGCCTTTACACTCTTGCTTATACCTAGAATGTTAGCTAACGGTTTATACCGTCGTTGTAGATGTTCCACAGGTTCAGGATGCTGCTGAGTGATCCGGATGGTGTGGTCAGCCGGGGTTCCCGTAAATTATAGGACGGGATTGGGTTTTTGTTTTGTTTGTTGTTTCCCTTTTGTTTTGACCCGGTTGTGGAGCTTTTGTGTTTTATCTGTTTAAACCTTCGGTTTTATATTAAGTTTTGGTTTCATTCGTCTGTGCCTTGTTGTAAGATCCGTTTGCTGTTGCTACTCTGAGGGTCGGGACCCATTGTGCGGTCCTAACCCGTAGCGCTTCAAGTTCCCAAAACTTGGGGTGTTACAATATGGTATCAGAGCGAGGTTGGCAACAATGGCAGTCGAAGTCTTCTAAAGGTCAGATGGATAAATAAATAGAACCCGCAAGGGGTCTAACGTTTTGAAAAGGGGATTTTTGTCTTTAACCTTTCAGTCTGGGATAGATGTACGGGCGACCACCACTACCTCCCCGGATTTCAGTAGTATAGTTCTTATATGCTGGCCTTTATATGCGCTTTTCTTGGATTATGCTTTAGCTATAGCGTGGTTTTATATCTATATATATATATATATATATAGTCTTATATATCTATCCCTATAGTAGATGGCACGCACTAGGGCTACCGCTGCTATAGAGCGAGGAAGGGGTCGACCACCACTTCCACCTGCCGTCCGTGGATGAGGACGTGAAGGAAGACCTCCACTAGCTAGAGGTCGGGGCCAAGCCCCAACTACCGATCTGCCTATCCCCGAGGCGTGTGCTGAAGAGGTTGCTGAGAGCATTGTTCTAGAGGCTGGAAATGGGACCGCTGCTAGGTCTGGAGCACAGAGAGCGCCATCAACAAAGTCCGCACGAGTATCCATCGGAGCTTCTGCATTTCACGACTATGTGCAGAGGGCTGAGGAGGCTATCAGGACTAGAGGACTGTTACGCTCAGGATGTGTGTGTGAATCGCAATAAGCTTTAAATTTATACTCGTTATAATTATCCTAACTCCTAGCGAACCCGCAGTGTATGGGACGTTTGTAGTAGGGATAGTATTCCGAGGTCGAACACAAAGACTAAGGTGAAATCGAGTCAAACAATGGTCATAGATAGTGTAGATCTAGTCTAAGAAAGGAGAAAGGAATAAAGAAATGAAAATCATGATGTTTTTGGTTGGTTTTTGTGGTGATCAAGCAAAGATCACAATTCAAGTAAGATAATAAAACAATCTAACAACTCAAGCTAGCAAGGTAAACAAGTAACTCAAAACACAAGTATATGATCAAGAGAGAAAAGTGGATTCTAGAGGTCAAGATTTCCGGTTATGGCATTGGACTCAAGATTCTAAGGATTCTAAGGACAAGCTGCGGTGTTGGGGAAGAGTGTTTCACTAATGGAAGTAATTACCGGGTAGGTCTCTCACTCCGCTAGTCCCGCATCAAACTCCTATTACCGGGTAGGTCTCAAGGTGTTAAAGTAGGAAATTCTACACAAACCGGATACTACTTAAGGGGTAACCCTCTCCTTACCGGGTAAGTCTCGGAATAGGGAAGTCTCAAGCAATAATCCTAGCACACTCGATCCAATAGCGGCTTATGAGGCTCACTACTACCTAGTATTCATCATCTTAGGTATCTAAGGTCGGAAATCATCGGGTAGATCTCTTCCCTCACTTAGATTGATAGCATTAGGTGATCCTAAGCTAAATTAAGCTTAATAAACACTAGGATTTAAGCAACCTAGCACCCTAACATACAGATTCATCAATTAAAGACCAACAGAGAAGAAAATCGGATGGATCATGGGAAAATCGGCCGATTTACCTGATGAACAGACCGATTTTTCCTTCTGTTGTGAGTTTCGTGCATACAAATCATCCTAAACTAACATATAAGCTCATCCTATCATCACCCTAGCCATAACCATCAATCCATCACTCCAGAATCACAATAAACTAGCCAATAATATGCATATCAAGATCCAAAATCATCATACAAGCATACATGGTTCTCATAGATGAATAATGGAAGGTAAGCAAGTAAAATCAATAAATCTCAACTGAATCTAAGTTGTAGCAAGACTTACAAACTCTTAAATGAAGATTCAAAACGTTCCTAACAATCCTTGCAATAGTTCTTCAATCCAAGCCTCCAAAATAACTCAAAATCACTCAAAACCTCCCTATCACTCCTAAAATGGTGTTCTTCTTCTTCTTCCTTCAATCCTTGAGAGTTTTTCTTCTCCTCCAAATCTTCCTCCTATGGATGAGCTGTGAATGAGAATGTGGGAGAGGAGAGATGCTCAACAACAGCTTGTAGGACCACTTATATTCTCCACCAAGAGCAAGGCCGGATCAAGAGATCGTGGGACACGTGGCTTAAGCTGTTGAAGGCAGGAAAATCGACCCAGAGGAATAAATCGGCCGATTTTCCTGGCAGTTGGTCCGATTTTCTTCAGCAGAAGCATGCTATGATCGTCTAGCCATGAGTTGCTCCATTGCTTGCACCAATAGTGGTCTTTGTGTCCTTTATTGTTCCAATTATGCTCCTTCAAAGCTTTGGATGTGTACCACCATGAGGTTTGACCCTCAAATGTATCGATTAATGTCCAATAGATCCCCGAATTACCTACAAAACCGATAACAGGTCGTGTAGATGTCTTTTCTAGAAATATGCATGAATTGAGCGAAGACGTCATGAACCAATGCCAAAATGTGCATGAATGAGTGAGAAATCTATCTAAATGATTACCTAAACCTAAGTCATAAATCGTGTTATCAAAAATACCCCATACTTAAGGTCTGCTCGTCCCCGAGCAAATTCCCAACTATAGACTAAGAGATGACATGATTTATGTATGCAGAAAGATGGCAAAATCGTTTTGGAGTTGTGCTTCTAATATTAGATCACCTTCATAGTCATGTTTCATGGCAATGGACAAGCAATTATGTATCAAATAAATGAAAGCATGGAAAGACAATTGCACTTAACTTGATAGCATGCAATGAAATGTAAAGATGAAGAAGTCAAGATGATCATGAGTATATCCAATCTAAATCGCTTAGCCTTACACACATGCAAGTAGGTCAAAGAGGACTTGTAAAATAGAAGGCCAAGAAACGTTGTGATTAGGTGTGAGTTTTCTAGGCTATGTGATGCTAATCCGGGAATGGAACTAAACAACCACAACTTCACATTTCTTATCAACTTCCCTCAAGTGTATACTTTTCTCTATTTTTTTTCTTTCTTTTCTTTTCTTTTCTTTTCTTTCACTTATTTTTGAGACAATGGCATTGGTGTACAAAAGCCGAAACCTTGGTGATTAGCCATCCTCGGGCTTTTTCTATTTTTCGAGGTGCATCCACACCGGGCACACATACCAAAGCTCGTTAGGACTATTGATTTATTTGACTTTGGCAAGGCACCAACACCCGATTATGTGAAGTGTACCGAGTTACTTGTCATTTAAGCCAATGTCCCCAAACATATGTTTTTGGCTACACTTTCACAACAAATTCAGCATTTTATGCATGATATTCTTTCATCAACATCTTCACCCCATACTTGCTTTTCACACACATCAACACACTATCATCCTCCTATTCCCGGATGGGTCAAAAGAGGTCAAATTTATCTCAATTGAGGTGCTCAAGCAACATGATCAAGATGAGAAGTAGAGGAAGATGAATTGCCTTAATCACTCCTAATTGATATGCAAGAACTAGCATGCAATTTCGACCTTCAATACTCAATCCAATCTAGGCAAACATCATGATTACAAATCATTCATGGAATTCAAGAGAAGTACTTCAAGTCCACATATGCATTCATCAATTTAACACATAAGGCCATCGATAGCCAATCCACAAGACAAGATTCATCATTAGGGTCATATCCAAGCCTTAGAAGCACTAAAAATTTTTAAATTTTTTGAATTTTTTGGATTTTTCGAAATATGTATGTACAATGCAAGACATAATGAAACATGTGACAAAATTAAACTATCTTAGATGCTAATCATGCAAGTGATCATGAAAACCCCACCCCATACTTAGAAACACATTGTCCCTAATGTGTAGACTAAATAAAGAAGTGAAAGAGAGTCCTCACAATGTAAAATTGGTGATGCTTTGGTATTTCGGTTCACATTGGATGATGATGGTGGATGATTGATCAAGGATGGTAGAGAGCTCTTGATGATCATTATGGCGTCGGAACCTGCGCTTGGCCCGCAAGCCGTCCAAGTTCCACGTCCGCTCCACCCATGCTTGATTGGAGATCATCACTTTCCCTTACAGAGGAAAAATCGCCCCAACTGCCCAGGAAAATCGGCCGATCTGCTGAAGAACAGGCCGATTTTTCTGGGTGATTTCCTCCTCGTCCATGTGCTTGGATCTTGTACCTTCAACAGTTCCATAAGGCCTTCACATGACCTCCAATATCTCGTCACACACGATAATCAACAAGATCTAGCACCCAAAAAGACAAAAGAAAAACAAAGCACACCAAGAGTGAGATCAAACAAAAGCAAGAAAAAGATAGGGAAAAATATGTACCAATGGGTTGCCTCCCATTAAGCGCTTCTTTAAGGTCATTAGCTTGACCAAATTCAGGAGCGTTTCAATCAAGGTGAAGCGGGGCAATCACTTCCACTGGGGCTTCCGGGATGTACTTCTTCAAACGGTGCCCATTCACCTTGAAGTCACCACAATGGTCTCCTCCTATCTCTACCGCTCCATGAGGAAAGATCTTCTTCACCACATATGGCCCGGTCCATCTTGATTTGAGCTTTCCAGGGAAGAGCCGCAGCCTCGAGTTGAAGAGAAGGACAAGGTCGCCTTCACTCAACTCCTTTGGGATGAGGCGCTTGTCATGCCAACGCTTGGTCCGCTCCTTGTAGATCCGGGCATTCTCATAAGCATCCAACCGGATCTCCTCAAGGGCGTTCATGTCTAGAAACCGCTTCTCTCCCGCCTCCTTGAGGTCAAAATTTAGCCACTTAATGGCCCAATAAGCTCTATGCTCCATCTCGACCGGAAGGTGGCAAGACTTGCCATAGACTAACTTGTAAGGAGTGGTGCCAATTGGTGTCTTGAAAGCGGTCCTATAAGCCCACAAAGCATCATCGAGCTTCATAGCCCAATCCTTTCTTGTCCTTGAGACCGTCTTCTCGAGAATCCCCTTGATCTCCCGGTTGGAGATTTCCACTTGGCCACTAGTTTGGGGATGGTAAGGTGTTGCCACCTTATGAGTCACCCCATACTTAGCCAAAAGTGCTCCAAAGTTCCTATTGGTGAAGTGCTTCCCTCCATCGCTTATGATCACCCTTGGTGTTCCAAACCTAGGAAGGATCACTCGGTTGAAGAACCGCACCACAACCTTGGCGTCATTTGTAGGAGAGGCGATTGCCTCCACCCATCTCGAAACATAGTCTACCGCCAATAGGATGTAGAGGTTGCCACATGAAGAAGGGAATGGTCCCATGAAGTCCACACCCCACACATCAAATATCTTTACCTCTTGTATGTTGTTCAAGGGCATCTCATTTCTCCTTGAGATGTTACCCGTCCTTTGGCAAGCATCACAAGATACCACAAAGCCTTGCACATCCTTGAACAAGTTTGGCCAAAAGAAGCCCGATTGCAACACTTTCGCACATGTCTTGTGTGTGCTAGCATGCCCTCCACATGGCAAGGAATGACAATGGCGGATCACACTCTCCACCTCATCCTCCGGTATGCATGTTCTAAACATTCCATCCGGTCCTCTCTTGAACAAAAGTGGTTCACTCCAATAGTAGTGCCTCACATCCTTGAAGAACTTCTTTCTTTGGGCATATGTCAATCCGGGAGGCACTTCCTCACACACTAAGTAGTTCACAATGTCGGCAAACCATGGCTCACTTCCTCTAGACACTTGGAACAAGCACTCCTCCACCATTTGCAATTGCTCATCCCGGAATGAATCATCAATCGGGATGTTATCTTTGTCAAGCTCCAATGGTGGGAGTCTACTAAGGTGATCCGCCACGGAGTTCTCGGATCCCTTCTATTCCCGGATTTCCAAATCAAACTCTTGAAGAAGAAGGATCCACCGAATCAACCTAGGTTTGGCATCCTTCTTTGTAAGGAGGTAACGGATCGCAGCATGATCCGTATACACTATGACCTTCGCTCCAACAAGGTATGAGCGGAACTTCTCAAAAGCATACACCACCGCTAGCAACTCTTTCTCGGTTGTGGCATAGTTAAGTTGGGCATCATCTAGCGTCTTGCTAGCATAATAAATGACATGAGTGCGCCCCTCTTTCCTTTGCCCCAAAACAGCCCCAACGGCTACATCGCTTGCATCACACATGATCTCAAACGGTAAACTCCAATCCGGAGGTTGCATGATAGGCGCGGAGATCAAGGCGTTCTTCAACCTACAAAAAGCCTCAAGACAATCTTTAGAAAAGACAAAATCAACATCCTTCATTAGTAGGTTAGTAAGAGGCTTAGAAATTTTAGAGAAGTCTTGAATAAACCTCCGGTAAAAACCGGCATGCCCTAAGAAACTCCTTACCCCTTTTACCGAGGTAGGTGGTGGCAACTTCTCTATCGTTTCAATCTTGGCTCTATCAACCTCAATGCCACGGTTAGACACCAAGTGTCCTAACACAATACCCTCACTTACCATGAAGTGACATTTTTCCCAATTTAAGACAACATTTGTCTCCTCACATCTTTGCAATACCAATGACAAGTTAGCCAAGCAATTATCAAAGGAAGAACCATAAACAGAGAAATCATCCATGAACACTTCCATGATATTTTCAATGTATTCCGAAAAGATAGCCATCATACACCTTTGGGAGGTGGCGGGTGCATTACACAACCCAAATGGCATTCTCCTATATGCAAAAGTACCCCATGGACATGTAAAGGTTGTTTTCTCTTGGTCATCGGGGTGGATAGGGATTTGGAAGAATCCACTATAGCCATCTAGGTAGCAAAAATGAGAATGTTGAGCTAACCTTTCTAGCATTTGGTCAATGAAAGGGAGAGGGAAGTGATCTTTCCTAGAGGCCATGTTAAGCTTCCTATAATCAATGCACATCCTCCACCCCGTAACCGTCCTAATCGGGATAAGTTCATTGTTCTCATTGGTCACTACGGTCATCCCACCCTTCTTAGGAACTACATGAACGGGACTAACCCACTTACTATCCGAGATAGGGTAGATAATTCCCGCATCTAGCAACTTAATGATCTCCTTTTTGACTACCTCTTTCATTATAGGATTTAGGCTTCTTTGATGTTCAATAGAGGGTTTATGATTATCTTCCATCATTATCTTATGCATGCACAAAGAGGGCTTAATACCAACCAAATCATCAATAGTATAGCCAATGGCTTTCCTATGCAATCTTAGTTCATGCAACAGCTTAGCAAGTTCATCATCACTCAAGCATGCATTAACAATCACCGGATATGTTGAATTATCACCAAGAAAAGCATACTTTAAATGAGAGGGGAGGGGTTTAAGATCAAGTTGAGGAGGACCTTTTTCGGTTGGAGACGATCCATACAATGTAGGTTGAGATGATTGCAAAGCCATGGAAGCCTCCTTGAAGTCCCTTGATGATTGCTCACATTCAAGTGGTTGGTGCTGAAATGACTCAGGAAAATCGACCCAGGAGGAAAAATCGGACGATTTTCCTGAAGGTAGGTCGATTTGAGTTTCTGTTTTTGCCAAACTAGATGAAACTTCAGCCCAAGGCCAAAAATCGGCCGATTTTGTCCCTTCAGTCCGATTTTTCTGCCTATTTTTCACTTCTTCTAGCACTTCAAATCCAACACTTGGTAGCTCGTCCAATGCATTCAAGGCCTTGATTACTTCATTGCTACTCTCCTCAATACCTTCTTCCATCATACTTAGGCTAAGAACCTTCTCAAGTGGATCCTTGAGCAAGATTGAGCTCACTACCTCTCTAGACTCCTCTTCTTCAACTATGTTGAATACATCTTCATCAAGGGTTGGCCCTTTCATCATTGTGGATAGCTTGAACATGATGTTCTCTTCTCCAATGTTGAAGGAGAGGGTCCCATTCTTGCAATCTACTAGACACCCGGAAGTAGCTAGGAAAGGTCTCCCCAAGATGATAGGAACCGGATAGTCCGCCGGGATGTCTAAAACAACAAAGTCTATGGGCACACAGAACTTCCCTAGTTGTACCGGAATGTCTTCCAAGATTCCAACCGGATGAGTGATTGAGCGGTCCGCCATGTAAAGGGTCATCTTGACCGGCTTTGGCTCTCCTAGTTGATAACACGATTTATAGCATAGTTTTAGGTGTACATTAAAATAGAATTCCCGCTCAATCATGCATGATCTAGCACTAGTCCAAGACGTTTTGCACTCAAAACATGTATTTTGTCGAGATAGACGTCTACACGGACTTGTGTGCGTTTTGTAGGTATTTCGGGAAGTTTAGAGCTAAAACGATGCGTTTAAGGATCCTTCATTTAGATGACACGTCCTCGGACTCATTACAACACAAGCAAAGAGCTAAGGAGGACTCATGGAACCTTGCCAACACTAGCCATGCACCAAACCACAGCTCAATGATCCAAAGCGAAGTTTCTGCATAGAATCATGGTTCTCTGAAGAACCACGGCCGTGGAAATGACCGTGGATTTTGCCAGATTCTCGTGACAGTTGTGCCACGACTCTCAAGGCCAGCTCATGCACAATTTGTTATAAAAGTGGTCCTTGATGGGTTGTTTGGGGCAGCTGGGTAGTTTGGGAGCAGCTCATCCATTATCCATTTCTCTAACAAATATATTCTCAAAGAAGAAGATTTTTCTAGGAAGGAAAGTGCCAAAGAGAAGAAGAAAGGTTCCATTGAAGAGGAGAGAAGAACACACCATAGCTTTCTTGTATTTCGGATTTTATTTCTGGAGTTTGTAAACCCTTGAAACCTTCTTTTGGAAGGGTTGTAAGTAGCTCTAATTCCATTTTCGGATTTGTTTGTTCTTGAAGTTCATTGTTCATCTCTTTTCTTTCATTATCTTGCAATGGAGGTTAAGATTTTATTTTTGCTTGCTGTGATTTCCATTATGAATGTTGTAGGCTAAATTGATGTGATTCTAGGGTAAGGAAAAGATGGTTTTGGCTAGAACTATGATAGGACGGACTTAGATTTACCTTTGGACGATTTTATTTATGAACGTAGTTTCTGTTAGAAATCACGGGTAGTTCTTGAAGAACCACGGTCGTGGTTTCTATAGAACAAACCGTGATTTTCTCTAGTTCGAAGGATCTTACCTTAGATCTATATAAATGTTGAAACCCTAAGTTTTTGCTAAGTTTAACCTACCCTAAAGTATCCTAGAGTAGAGACTAAGTGTTAGGAGAGACTTACCCGGTAATCCTTGCCCTTAGAATTTAAAATAGCAAGACCTTAGGTAGTGGTGAGCCTAATAAGCCGCCATTGGATTAGATGTGCTAGGAATGTTGATTAGGACTTCCCATTCCGAGACTTACCCGGTAAGGATAGGTTAGATTCCAAATTAACAATTCCGGTTTGTGTAGAATTCCTAACCTTAGGTTCTTAGAGACTTACCCGGTAATGAGACCTTAGGTGTGGACTAGTTGGACCATGAGACCTACCCGGTAATTGATCCCAATTTAGAAACACTTGATCCCAACACATCAAAATCAATCCAAAGAATGAATAGATAACTTGAGTTCTATGCCATAACCGGAATTTCCAACCCCTAGAATCCGTCTTTCCTTTTCCTTGATCAATATCTTGTTTGATTTGTTTATTTGTGCTGATTTTTAGTTTAGTTTGATTGATTGCTTTGCATGAATTGTGATCTTTGATGTGATCACCTAAAACCAACAAAAACAATTGAGATTCTCTTCCTTTATTTTCTCCCTTTCTTTAGACTTAGATCTTGCTAAATTCAATCACAACTTGAATCAATTTCACCTTAGTCTTTGTGTTCGACCTCGGAATACTTATCTTTCTACATACGTCCCGTACACTGCGGGTGCGCTAGAAGTTAGGATAATTATAACGAGTATAAATTTAAGGCTTATTGCGTGCATACTTTTTAGCGTAACACTAGCCCAACCTTGTTGCAAAGTGCAAGCGGGATGATGCTTACACTTGCCCCGAGATCACATAGGGCGTCATACTTCACTTCTCCTACTCCGATTGGCACACAAAAGGATTCCAGATCCCTTAGCTTAGGAGGCATCTCCTCCTTCATCGTTTGAATCAGCTCCGAGGATCTCTTTGTCATTCTTATCTCCCCATACTCCTCCAACTTCCTTTTGTTGGAGAGTATTTCCTTCAAGAACTTGCCATATGCCGGCATACCTAAGATAGCATCCATGAACGGAATATTAATATGCAATTTAGACATAAGTTCAAGGAATTTACTAAAATGATTGTCCAAGCGAGCTCTTGCTCGTGATTGTGGGAATGGTAGTGGTGGCTTGTATGGAGGCGGTGCCACATATGTTGGCTCTACATCCTTACTCTTGCCTCCATCTCCTTGCAATGACTCTTCTTCGTTCACCACTTGCTTCCCTTTAGCATTCTCCTTGGGCGAAGGATCCTTCATGCTCAACCCACTCCTCGTTGTAATGGCCAACACTTGGCCTCTTGGGTTGTCTTCGGTCCTTCCGGGAAGCTTTCCCGGATCTCTATGGGCTTCACCCGCTTTTTGGAACACTTGTGCTTCCAACACTTTTTGAGCCTTGGAAATGGAAGTCACCGTGCTCTCAAGACCACTCAACCTTCCAAGCAATTACTCAAACATCATTTCGGTCCTATCCTTGGGAGGTTGAGTAAATCCGGGTGGAGGTTCTTGTGAAGCTTTTGGTGGTGGAGTTGTGCTTGTGGAAGCGGGAGGGTTCAAGGCTCCATCCGGGTTAGAGTAGGAAAACCCGGGATGGTTGTGGTTGGGCCGGTAATTGTTGAATTGCCGGTTGTTGTTGAAGTTCCTTGGGCCTTGATAGTTGTTGTAATTGCTCCTTCCCATGTAATTCACATCCTCCTCCTTGGAAGATAAGTTAGCTTGTGGAAGCACTTGAGGAGTTGCTTGATTCTTCAAAGTTGTAGCACACAACTCCCTCAAGGACTTTAGCTCGTTGTTGATGGCGTCAAGCTTGAAATTGCTCATGGTGACTTCACTCACCTCATATGCTCCCGCCTTTCTCCCTTCACTCTTCCTATGGGAGTATTTCTCAATCACTAGAGCTTGTTTCTCTACAAACTCCCAAGCATCATCCACATGCTTCTCCATGAAAGTCCCACCGGAAAGAGATTGAAGCTTGAATTGGCTATCTTCATCAAGTCCTTTGAAGTAGATCTCCAATAGCTCAATTTTTGGTATAACTTGGTGTGGACAATCTAGGAGAAGGTCTTTGAATCTCTCCCAAGACTTAAACAAACTCTCTCTATCCTTCATCACGAAGGCATTGATCTTCCCTCTTAACTCGGTAGTCTTGGAAGGTGGGAAGAACTTAGTCAAAAACTCGGTTGTCATCTCCTCCCAAGTACCAACTCGCCCTTGTGGAATAGATTGATACCAAGCCAAGGCTTTGTCCTTAAGAGAGAAGGAGAAAGCCCTAAGCTTATGGTTGTTGCTCTCTAGTCTAGGCGGTCTAAGGGTCTCCATCAAAATCTCATAGTTCATCAAGTGTTGATAAGGAGACTCTCCTTCCATCCCTCCAAATTGATTATGCCGGATCATTTGTAGAACTTGAGGGCGGAGCTCGTAGTTGTGGGCTGCGGGATCTCCTAAGTTCACACCCGGACGGTGTGCTCTTTGTGCCGGATCCATACGTCTCCCTAATGTTTGTGGCTCTTCAATAGCAATAGGCACAACCCTAACATTCTCCGCCGGCTGCGGTTGTGGTGGTGGAGGAGGTGGAGGTTGTTGACGATTAAGCTCTCCTTGTACAAGGGCTTGCCTAATCTCATCAATCTCCCTCCTAGTTGCTTCTTGCCTCTCATTGGCAAGTCTCCTTTGTTCCTCCAAGAGCTCATCTCTTAGCCTTATTTGCTCTAAGGCTTCATCCAATTCAGCTTGGAGGTCTCTTCCGGCCATCTCTTTCCCCTTCTTAATACTCTTGGACCTAGATCTAAGGGTTTTCTCCGGTTCGGGATCAAATGGAGCTAAATCCTTGCCACGAGATCTTCGCATACACCTAAAGAGTAAGAGATGTCCTGAAAAGCAAAGACACACACCAAGGAGATATCAAAAGCAACAAGAAAGATCTACACTATAGACAACCACGAATAGACTCAATCTAGACCTAGTCCCCGGCAACGGCGCCAAAAACTTGTTACGCTCAGGATGTGTGTGAATCGCAATAAGCTTTAAATTTATACTCGTTATAATTATCCTAACTCCTAGCGAACCCGCAGTGTACGAGACGTTTGTAGTAGGGATAGTATTCCGAGGTCGAACACAAAGACTAAGGTGAAATCGAGTCAAACAATGGTCATAGATAGTGTAGATCTAGTCTAAGAAAGGAGAAAGGAATAAAGTAATGAAAAATCATGATGTTTTTGGTTGGTTTTTGTGGTGATCAAGCAAAGATCACAATTCAAGTAAGATAATAAAACAATCTAACAACTCAAGCTAGCAAGGTAAACAAGTAACTCAAAACACAAGTATATGATCAAGAGAGAAAAGTGGATTCTAGAGGTCAAGATTTTCGGTTATGGCATTGGACTCAAGATTCTAAGGATTCTAAGGACAAGCTGCGGTGTTGGGGAAGAGTGTTTCACTAATGGAAGTAATTACCGGGTAGGTCTCTCACTTCGCTAGTCCCGCATCAAACTCCTATTACCAGGTAGGTCTCAAGGGGTTAAAGTAGGGAATTCTACACAAACCGGATACTACTTAAGGGGTAATCCTCTCCTTACCGGGTAAGTCTCGGAATAGGGAAGTCTCAAGCAATAATCCTAGCACACTCGATCCAATAGCGGCTTATGAGGCTCACTACTACCTAGTATTCATCATCTTAGGTATCTAAGGTCGGAAATCATCGGGTAGATCTCTTCCCTCACTTAGATTGATAGCATTAGGTGATCCTAAGCTAAATTAAGCTTAATAAACACTAGGATTTAAGCAACCTAGCACCCTAACATACAAATTCATCAATTAAAGACCAACAGAGAAGAAAATCGGATGGAACATGGGAAAATCGGCCGATTTACCTGATGAACAGACCGATTTTTCCTTCTATTGTGAGTTTCGTGCATACAAATCATCCTAAACTAACATATAAGCTCATCCTATCATCACCCTAGCCATAACCATCAATCCATCACTCCAGAATCACAATAAACTAGCCAATAATATGCATATCAAGATCCAAAATCATCATACAAGCATACATGGTTCTCATAGATGAATAATGAAAGGTAAGCAAGTAAAATCAATAAATCTCAGCTGAATCTAAGTTGTAGCAAGACTTACAAACTCTTAAATGAAGATTCAAAACGTTCCTAACAATCCTTGCAATAGTTCTTCAATCCAAGCCTCCAAAATAACTCAAAATCACTCAAAACCTCCCTATCACTCCTAGAATGGTGTTCTTCTTCTTCCTTCAATCCTTGAGAGTTTTTCTTCTCCTCCAAATCTTCCTCCTATGGATGAGCTGTGAATGAGAATGTGGGAGAGGAGAGATGCTCAGCAACAGCTTGTAGGACCACTTATATTCTCCACCAAGAGCAAGGCCGGATCAAGAGATCGTGGGACACGTGGCTTAAGCTGTTGAAGGCAGGAAAATCGACCCAGAGGAATAAATCGGCCGATTTTCCTGGCAGTTGGTCCGATTTTCTTCAGCAGAAGCATGCTATGATCGTCTAGCCATGAGTTGCTCCATTGCTTGCACCAATAGTGGTCTTTGTGTCCTTTGTTGCTCCAATTATGCTCCTTCAAAGCTTTGGATGTGTACCACCATGAGGCTTGACCCTCAAATGTATCTATTAATGTCCAATAGATCCCCGAATTACCTACAAAACCGATAAAAGGTCGTGTAGACGTCTTTTCTAGAAATATGCATGAATTGAGCGAAGACGTCATGAACCAATGCCAAAACGTGCATGAATGAGTGGGAAATCTATCTAAATGATTACCTAAACCTAAGTCATAAATCGTGTTATCAAGGACCAGCACCAGTGCCGCCAGTTCCTGCGAGATCAGTTGAGGTTTCGCAGAGAGTTACACAAGTTGTTGCCCCGCCTGTTGGAGTTTCTGAGGTTGTTAGAGTGCCGGCTGAGGCAAAGAAGCCAAAGCCCGATAGTTAGTTGAAGGCTTTCGATCAGCTGAAGGTTCCCGTCTTCGTGGGAAGGGCTGGCTTGGAGGTGGAGCAGTGGCTAGGACAGGTTGATTCTACTATGGAGACTATCGGTTGCCCTGAGGGACGTCGAATCAACATAGCACAGACGCTGCTGAAGGATCAGGCTCATTCTTGGTGGAGGCCCGTTCGTAGTAAGGTCACCAGTTATGAGCAGATGAAGACAGTGATCAGGGATCGCTATTGCCCTGCAACCATGAGGAGAGACCGTCTTCAGGATTTCCTTGAGGTTGGATTTGAGGATTTGTCTATTGTTGAGATAATCCTCAAGTTTCAGGACCAGTTGTCGTTGCTAGGTCCGTCCACACCGCCGGAAGATCAACATGTTTACCTTTTCTCTCGGAGGTTGAGAGAATCGACGTGCTCTTATCTTACTAGTTTCCGTTTTGAGTCTTTGTTAGACTATCAGGATAGAGCTTCTGCCTATGAGAGAGACCGATAGGGTCAGAGGAGAGCTTCTCAAACAGGAGGTCCTGAGAAGAGATAGAAGACTGGATCAGCCAGTGCTGGAGATGGAGCAACTGGTTTTGGACGTAGTCAGACGCCTGGACGTTCTAGTTTCCAGCAGAGTTTGATAGCATGAATTATAGTCTATATATTTGGGGTTTGTTTGGACGTTTTATCTTTCATAACTGCATGTTTGTATGTACATTATGTGATTTTACTACCATTTCATCTACCTTTGCGAGAATCGAGGTCTACACCTAGTTTCGTTGTAATTGCAGGTAATATGGTACGTTTTGCATCAAAAAGGAGCAAAAGAAGTCATGAGTCATCTGGAGCTACATCCAGGGAGCATAGCCATGGATTAAAGATTTACTTTGGACCAGTTTTGAGAGATTTCACATTCAGTTGTGAGTCACCTCGGTTGACCAGAGATTCATCTCGACCGAGGTGATCCAGAGATGCCGACTCGACCGAGGCGAACACCTAGGACGCGGCGAGAATATTTTATTCTTGGAGGAGATCTTTTAAAATTGGAAAGTGATCTTATATTTTTGGGCTTGGCTCCTGGAAGGAAGGAGATATGCAGAATATATATTTTACCTATTTTTATGGGAAAATATCTTTCTAAGATTTATTATCTTTGGAGGGTTACTTTCCTATAAAAAGGGTTGGATTTTCACAAATCATGGAGGCCGCATACAATTACGCAGCAGCAGCGGTATACTCCAATTTGGGAGAGAGTTGAAGAACCTTTTTGAAGGTTGAAGGAAGATTGAAGTCCATAGCTTTTATAGCTTTATTGAAGGGTTTTGTAAGATTGTCTTCAATTCCCTCAATTGTTGTCTTGTCTTTTTGGATTGTTATCCAAGGAACGCTTTGTTGTGATATTTGATTCAGTTATTGAAGTCTTTTCATTAAATTCTTCTTTGTTCAAATATTCACCTTCTTCCCATATATTTTAATACTTTCATTATGATGATGAGTGGCTAATTTCCTTGTGTAATTCTAGGGTGATTGGCTGAAGGTTGTGGGAAAAACAATGATAGAATAATCTTAGATTCCAGTAGGATCCTGAAAGTTCGAGTCTTTAACCTTAACCCTAAGCATCTCGTTCAGTCGATGAACATCTCGGCCGGGGTGGAATTCTTCTGACCGAGGTGACTTATTTGATCCGTAACTGAGAGTTAAGTGTTAGAGTTTGCTAAATCCTATTCTTATTTCACCTTCCTGGTTCAAAGCAAGCTTAGGATGAGACTTACCCGGTAATTCCTTAGTTTGTGTATTGACGATCATAAGTGTAGGTAATAAAGGTTTATCCTTTATTGGGGTTTGAGTGTGCTTCCATCCCATCTTTGTGAGTTAGCCTGAGACTTACCCGGTAAAGGTTGATTCTATTCCCTTAGATGGTATGTTAGTTTGAGGTTATAGTTCTTTATCTTGATTCCTTGAGACTTACCCGGTAATAGGAGTTACGGTTTAGGATTAGTGTGTAGTGAGACTTACCCGGTGATCTACTCCACTTTAGAAACACTTTCCCCACGCAAAAATCTCAGCTTTGTCCGCCTATCTATAGATCTTGAGTTGGAACCACAACTAGATGCTTTAATCCCTAGAATTGCATGTTTGCTTATTTGACTTCTTATTCATCTTTGATTGTGTTAATCGCTCTTGTGGTTAGAATTAACATAGCATACCGTGTTGACTTTGTTTCACCGAGTCCCTGTGATCGACCCCTGGAATTTTCTTGCTTTTACTACGATTGACCCGTACACTGCGGGTTCACATCCTTGTTTTAAGCTTAAGTCTAGGGTTATAAATTTAAAGCTTGCACACACCGTTTGGAGCGAACAAGTTTTTGGCGCCGTTGCCGAAGACTTGGTCTAGACCGAGCCGGTACGGTTTGCTCTTGGGGCGCTTGCCCCGTTTTGTCTAACCACTCTACTTGAGTGACTTTTGCAGGTTCTTTCTTAGGTATATGCGAAGAACCCGCGCTGGGAAGGAAATCGTTCCTTACGATCCCGAACCAGAAAAGACATCCAAGCGACGCTTAAGAGAAGCGAAGATGGCCCAACAAGACGATCGCGATCTTGCGGCCCAATTGAAAGAGACGCAGGAGCTGCTGCGCCTCAGCAAGGAAGAACTAATGCAAGAGAAAGAAGAGAATCGCGCCAGGACTGTAGCAATCGAAGCTGAGATTGCAGTCATTCGGGACCAGATTCTACTTCGACCGAGGGAAGATCCTCCTGTTGATCCTCGACCGAGGCAGATTCCAGTACCCGACGCCCCGGCCGATGTACTTCCACCTCGGATGCCAGTCCGAGATGTTCTTCTTGCAGGAATCCCACAAACCCTAGGTCAAAGGATGAACCCTAATCAACAGCTGAGGCGTCCAGAGGGGAACCTAGGAGATCCAGCGGATCATGACTACGAACTTCGACCGCAAGTTCTATCCATGATTCGCCAATGCCAATTCGGAGGGCTAGAAAAAGAGTCGCCGCATCAACATCTTCAAAACTACGAGATCTTGATGGAAACCTTGCGACCTTCCAGAATTGAAAATAACAACTACAAGCTAAGACCTTTTTACTTTTCTTTAAAAGATAGAGCTCTTACTTGGTATCAATCTCTTCCTCCAGGAAACATCAGCACATGGGAGGAGATGACTACGGAATTCTTGACCAAATTCTTTCCCCCCTCGAAGACCGCTGAAATGAGAGGGAAGATCAACGCTTTCATCATGAAGGACAAGGAGAGCTTGTCCAAATCTTGGGAGCGGTTCAAGGATATCCTTTTGGATTGCCCACATCATGGGATTCCAAAGATCGAGTTGTTAGAGATCTACTTCAAAGGGCTTGACGGAAGCACCCAGTTCAATCTCCAACTACTCTCCGCCGGTATCTTCATGGACATGGCGATTGACGAGGCTTGGGACTTCATTGAGAAGCAAGCCTTGCACATGGAGAAATATACCCACCAAGGAGTTGAAGGTGGAGTTAAAAGAGTCAACTTTCAAGAGACTCAACCCAACAACAATCAACTCACGTCGTTGAAGAATGACGTGAAGCAATTGAAGGAGCTCTTGATGGCTCAAACTAAGAAGGAAGAGCAAGGGCAAAGGAACAACAACAACAACGGGTACCGTAACAACAATAACGGTCCCCGAAACAACAACTACAACAATAATAGAGGATCCAATAGCAACAATTGGAGAGCGAATAACCAAAACCATGGTAACAATCATTCAAGAGACTCAATCCAACAACAATCAACTCACGTCCTTGAAGAATGACGTGAAGCAATTGAAGGAACTCTTGATGGCTCAAACCAAGAAGGAAGAGCAAGGGCAAAGGAACAACAACAACAACAACAACGGGTACCGTAACAACAACAACGGTCCCCGAAACAACAACTACAACAACAACAATAGAGGATCCAATAGCAACAACTGGAGGGCAAACAACCAAAATCACGGTAACAATCATTCAAACTCCAACTCTAACGATTCCTCTAACCCTTTCCTCTCTTCCCCTTCTTCTTCTTCTACTCCATTAAAAAGCCAAGGGCAAGGATCAAGTTTGTCTCAACCGGAAAAGAAAGACACAGTTCTGGAGGCTATCTTGATCAAGCTTAGTGTTATGGAGACTTCTATGACTTCATTTTCGAGGGCCCAAAAGTCCTTCGAACAACAACTTGCAAGTAGGGCGAATGAAGCGCCAAGAGATCCAGGGAAGCTTTCAGCAAAGATGGAAAGCAACCCTAAGGGCCAGTGCATGGCCATAACGACGAGGAGTGGACTCAAAACTGCAGATCCAGCACCTCGTTCGACGCAGACCACCTCGGTCCAGATCCAGTCGAAGAACACCTCGACCGAGATGCCAACCGAGGTGGAGCAACAGAAAGCTGGAGGAACGACAGAAACTTATGTTCCACCTCCTGCATATAAGCCACCACTTCCATTCCCTCAGTCCAAAGCCAGAGCACATCTAGACAAGCACTTTGGTAAGTTTCTTGACTTGATGAATAAGCTACATATTAATATTCCTTTCCTTGATGTTATTTTAGGTATGCCCGCCTATGGGAAGTTCTTAAAAGAAATCTTATCAAGGAAGAGGAAGCTGGAGGATGTTGGTGAAGTTAGGATGACATCTAAGTCTTCGGAGCTTATCAAGATCATGAAGGAAAAGATGCCACCTAAATTGAGAGATCCCGGCTCGTTTTGCATTCCCATTCAAGTTGGGGATGTCACTTGTGAAGCCCTTTGTGATCTAGGAGCCAGCGTGAGCATCATCCCGCTGGAGCTATGCACTAAGATCGGTCTTGGAGAGCCCAAACCGGTCAAGATTCGACTTTACATGGCGGATCGCTCCATAACCCATCCCGTGGGCATTTTGGAAGACGTTCCGGTCAAGTTAGGTAATTTCTATCTACCTATAGATTTCGTCGTACTTGACATTCCCGCAGATTATCCAGTAACTATTATTCTCGGGAGGCCATTTCTAGCAACTTCGGGTTGCAACGTGGATTGCAAGAACGCCAAGTTGAAATTCAACGTTGGGGGCGATGAGGTGGAGTTCGCACTACTTGCGGCCATGAAAGGGGAGCAGCTAACTGATGATATCTTCAACATCTACGATGAAGAAGAATCAAGAGAATTGGTGAGCTCTATCCTTATTAACGACCCACTCGAAAGAGTTATTAGCTTCAGTTTAATGGAGGAAGGTATATATGCTTCTTGTGATGCAGATATACGGAGCTTGAAGGCACTGGAAGAGGATCCAGGAGCTAAAACTGAGAAGCTATCCCAGGAGACGAAGATCTCCAGTCTCGGATCCAGTAGCAGTACCTCGACCGAGGCACTTTCTGGACAGAGCGAGGCAACTGAAGAACACCTCGGTCAACGCCTATGCGCCTCGACCGAGGCCGATGGCGAGACGATTCTAACTGAGACTGCACCAAGTCCAGTTTCTGACACCACTCCACTGGAAAGAGGAAGCACAGATCCCTCTCAGAAAGCACCCCCAGTTGTGGAGCTTAAACAACTCCCTAATCACTTGAGGTATATCTTTCTTGGGCCGGATTCCACTTATCCCGTTATTGCTAGTGCTTCCCTCTCCGATTCTGAATTGTCTAAGTTAATGCATGTCCTGAGAAAGCATCGAAAAGCTATAGGTTACACCACGGATGATCTTATTGGCATTAAACCTTCTTTCTACACCTTACGTCGCTATGCCATGGGAGCTGACTGCACCTCAGGGCATCAGGTGGTCTGCACAGTTCTCTGTCTTTGATCCACATTTTTGGCAGACCGCTTGGGGTCCATTGATGGAGGATTACAGAGAGGGAGCAGCTGCCCCTGTTGCAGAGGAGGAGGAGGCTGAGGATGATGACGATGATGACGAGACAGTAGATGAGAGAGGAGGTGGCGTCCCGATGGACACAGGGACATATACAGCTGGGATGAGCGCGCCACCTATTATAGATTTGGATGACGAGGAGGATACAGAGCCGGCACCAGCTGAGACTTCTCCAGTCAGACCTGCTAGACGCAGGAGGCATGGAGTGAGGGATAGAGCTGCTCACCGACGGATCGATGACCTGACGGACCAGGTTATCGACTCATATGCTGCACTTTCGCTGGATATCCGCGAGATGCAGGAGCGGCAGCATCATCAGCACATCATGGCTCAGCTGCAGTTCGAGCGGATCATGGGCCATCCTTACGATCCGACTCAGTATCCCTACATACCACCACCACCACCGGATCGAGACTACTGAGGAGCTGCAGGATTCTATTATTATATTTTTTATGCAGTTCGGCTTTTATCCGGTGAGTTCTCTTGATTAGACTTTTATTATACCCACTGGGACAGTGTGTCTCAAGTATGGGGTATTTGTTGTTATTTGACTACGTGACTACGTGATGTATTTGACACCTTTGATGTATTATATTTATCGGATATTTTCGTATTTATGCTTCATTGCCTTTATATGATTATCTGATATTACATGCATACCTACAGGTTATTTGATTGAGAAAAACGTCGAAACCGAAAAGAAAAAAATGGTTTTTTTTAAAAAAAAAAAAAAAAAAAAAATTTATTTGACCTCGACCGGGGAGATTCTGGCCGAACGAGGTGTTTCACCTCGGTTGAACCAAGAACACCTCGACCGAGGTGGGTTAACTGAGAGTTTTCGAAAACGATTTTGTGTTACTTATCTGGATATGACCTCAGTGAAGATTTTGTTTACTTACTGGTTTTAAATTCTTTATGTGTTTGAAAGGTTTTATGATATGTTTAAGTTGCTAAATGCTTTGTTTGAAATTATTGGCATGTTTAATACTTTGTTTTTTATCCAAATTATGTTGAATTTGAAGGTTGACACCGCAGGTTAAGTTCTCTCACTTTCTTCTTGGAAAGACCAAGGCAATTTATTCTCTTCTTCTTCTTCTTCTTGATCACGCTTAGCCCCTCATATACATTTTGCCTCCCTTTACCTATCCGGGAATTTGGAAGCAAGCGAAGTGGTGAAAGCAAGTTAAAGTTGAGAAGTGGCTGGAAGTAAAGTGTTAGAAAGCAATAATAGGTTTGGGGAAGTCAATCATGAAGATGAGTAACTCGGCACCATTCACATAGCCGGGTGTTTGTGTCTTGCCAAAGTCGGATTGAGCGATATTCCTAACGGGTCATGGTATGTGCATCAAGGGTTTGATGCATCTCGAGAAATTGATGATTGCAGATTTCCTAGGCTTCGGTTATTGTGCACCTCTGTCCATGCATCCCAAAAAGTAAAGTAAAAAGAAAAAGTGTGAAATAAGCAAAGCTTATTGGTGGAAGATGTTGCAAGTTGAAGTGAAAGTGAAGTTCATCCTTTTCCCGGATTCTAGCACCACATTACCTTACATACATCCCTACCCTACACGTTTCTTGACCTTTCTTTTGGGAAGCCCTTGAGACCTTGAGCTTGTTGATTGACTTAGCGGTTTAAATCGGATTATACATGATTAATTTTGATAATTATGACTTATTATGCATTCTATGGTTTTATGCAAAGATGAACAACTTTCCTATATTTATAAAATGTTTTGATCATATTGAGTTTTTAATTCCATGAAGTATTCTCTTAGAGTGATCTATGATAGTTGCACACCATAAAATGTTTTTGAAAGACTTTTTCATTGATTTTCTTGACTTATAATCCATTCTATCTTGTCTTTTATATGCGGAACTTGCTTGGGGACAAGCAAGGGCTAAGTGTGGGGTATTTTGATAGCATGAATTATAGTCTATATTTTGGGGTTTATTTGGACGTTTTATCTTTCATAATCTGCATGTTTGTATGTACATTATGTGATTTTACTACCATTTCATCTACCTTTGCGAGAATCGAGGTCTACACCTAGTTTCGTTGTAATTGCAGGTAATATGGTACGTTTTGCATCAAAAAGGAGCAAAAGAAGTCATGAGTCATCTGGAGCTACATCCAGGGAGCATAGCCATGGATTAAAGATTTACTTTGGATCAGTTTTGAGAGATTTCACATTCAGTTGTGAGTCACCTCGGTTGACCAGAGATTCATCTCGACCGAGGTGATCCAGAGATGCCGACTCGACCGAGGCGAACACCTAGGACGCGGCGAGAATATTTTATTCTTGGAGGAGATCTTTTAAAATTGGAAAGTGATCTTATATTTTTGGGCTTGGCTCCTGGAAGGAAGGAGATATGCAGAATATATATTTTACCTATTTTTATGGGAAAATATCTTTCTAAGATTTATTATCTTTGAAGGGTTACTTTCCTATAAAAAGGGTTGGATTTTCACAAATCATGGAGGCCGCATACAATTACGCAGCAGCAGCGGTATACTCCAATTTGGGAGAGAATTGAAGAACCTTTTTGAAGGTTAAAAGAAGATTGAAGTCCATAGCTTTTATAGCTTTATTGAAGGGTTTTGTAAGATTGTCTTCAATTCCCTCAATTGTTGTCTTGTCTTTTTGGATTGTTATCCAAGGAACGCTTTGTTGTGATATTTGATTCAGTTATTGAAGTTTTTTCATTAAATTCTTCTTTGTTCAAATATTCACCTTCTTCCCATATATTTTAATACTTTCATTATGATGATGAGTGGCTAATTTCCTTGTGTAATTCTAGGGTGATTGGCTGAAGGTTGTGGGAAAAACAATGATAGAATAATCTTAGATTCCAGTAGGATCTTGAAAGTTCGAGTCTTTAACCTTAACCCTAAGCATCTCGTTCAGTCGATGAACATCTCGGCCGGGGTGGAATTCTTCTGACCGAGGTGATTTATTTGATCCGTAACTGAGAGTTAAGTGTTAGAGTTTGCTAAATCCTATTCTTATTTCACCTTCCTGGTTCAAAGCAAGCTTAGGATGAGACTTACCCGGTAATTCCTTAGTTTGTGTATTGACGATCATAAGTGTAGGTAATAAAGGTTTATCCTTTATTGGGGTTTGAGTGTGCTTCCATCCCATCTTTGTGAGTTAGCCTGAGACTTACCCGGTAAAGGTTGATTCTATTCCCTTAGATGGTATGTTAGTTTGAGGTTATAGTTCTTTATCTTGATTCCTTGAGACTTACCCGGTAATAGGAGTTACGGTTTAGGATTAGTGTGTAGTGAGACTTACCCGGTGATCTACTCCACTTTAGAAACACTTTCCCCACGCAAAAATCTCAGCTTTGTCCGCCTATCTATAGATCTTGAGTTGGAACCACAACTAGATGCTTTAATCCCTAGAATTGCATGTTTGCTTATTTGACTTCTTATTCATCTTTGATTGTGTTAATCGCTCTTGTGGTTAGAATTAACATAGCATACCGTGTTGACTTTGTTTCACCGAGTCCTTGTGATCGACCCCTGAACTTTTCTTGCTTTTACTACGATTGACCCGTACACTGCGGGTTCGCATCCTTGTTTTAAGCTTAAGTCTAGGGTTATAAATTTAAAGCTTGCACACACCGTTTGGAGCGAACAGAGTTCTGACAGAGGACGGCAGTGTCATAACTGCGGAGTAGCTGGACACATCTGAGCTGACTATAAGAAGCCAGCAATGACTTGCTTTTCTTGTGGTGAGCCCGGACACAGAGCTGCGTTTTGCCGTCAAGGCAAGGCCCTATCTCAGCAGGGTTCTTCACCTGCCAGTGTTGTTGGAGGAGGATAGAGAACGCAGTACCAGCAGCAGAAGCAGAGAGTTTCTGGTTCTACCGCTCCTCAGGGTTCCACTCCGGGACAGGGGAGAGGTAGAGGACGTTTTGGTGGATCTGTAGAAACTAGAGATGCACCAGCCAGGGTTTATGAGTTGAGTAGTACTGTAGAGCCGACAGCGCCAGCATCTACAGGTACCATTCATATTAATGGTTGTCCTGTCAGAGTTCTTTTCGATACTGGTGCTACATTTTCTTTTATATTTGATGCTTGTGTAGATAGATTGACCTTAGTTACTGTAGAGGGTAGACCCTTCTTTATAGGATTACCCGATGGGGGTAAGATACGAGGTATGCGAGAGGTTCACAATTGTCCTATTAGATTGGGAGGTCGCGATTGGCCAGCTAACTTCTTCGTCATGTACTTAGTACATGAAGAAGTTATTCTGGGCATGGATTGGATGGATCGACATCGAGCAGTTTTGGATATCGGCTAGAGGACAGTGACAGTAACTGCAGATGCAGGCCTTGTTGAGATTTTCCGAGGATGGGATCTCGGAAAGGCTTGTGCAGTCATCAGTGCAGTCGAGCTACGAGGCATATCAGTCAGGGATGTGAGGCTTTTTGGTGCTATGCCATGAAGGATAGTACTAGTCCAGCTTTGGAGGAGATTCCAATAGCTTGCGAGTTTGCTGACATCTTTTGAGAGCCATCAGGTTTACCTCCACAACAGAGTGTAGACTTTTGCATTGATCTAGAGCCCGGTACGAGACCGATCTCTAAGGCTCCTTATCGTATGGCGCCTATCGAGATGCTTGAGTTGAAGAAGCAGCTTGAGGAGTTAGCAGAGAAAGGCTTCATCCGCCCCAGTGTATCTCCTTGGGGTGCACCAGTTCTCTTCATCAAGAAGAAGGATGGGTCAATGAGGTTATGTATCGACTACCGAGAGCTGAACAAGGTGACGATCAAGAACAAGTACCCATTGCCCCGTATCGATGATCTTTTGGATCAGCTGCATGGAGCTTTAGTGTTTTCGAAGATCGATCTAAGATCAGGATATCACCAGCTGAGGATGAGAGAGCCATGTTGTAGCCAAGACGGCATTTCGGACTAGATATGGACACTACGAGTTTGTAGTGATGCTATTTGAGCTCACGAATGCGCACGCAGTCTTCATGGAGTTGATGAACAACATCTTCATCGACTTTCTAGACTAGTTTGTAGTTGTTTTCATCGACGACATTCTGGTTTACTCCCGCAGTAGAGAGGAACATGCAGGACACTTGAGGATTGTTCTTCAGGTCTTATAGGATAGAGAGCTCTACGACAAGCTCTCTAAGTGCGAGTTTTGGATGTCCGAGGTAGCATTCCTTGGTCACATAGTTTTAGCGGAAGGGATCAAGGTAGATCCGGCGAAGATTGAGTCAGTAGCTTCCTGGCCGCCACCTAAGAATGTCAAGGAGGTTCGAAGCTTCTTAGGATTGGCAGGTTACTACAGGCGTTTTGTTGAGGGCTTTTGTTCGCTCCAAACGGTGTGTGCAAGCTTTAAATTTATAACCCTAGACGTAAGCTTAAAACAAGGATGCGAACCCGCAGTGTACGGGTCAATCGTAGTAAAAGCAAGGAATTCCAGGGGTCGATCACAAGGACTTAGTGAAACAAAGTCCAGTTACGGTATGCTTATGTAAATACTAACCACAAGAGCAATTAACACAATCAAAGATGAATAATAAGTCAATAAAGCAAACATGCAATTCTAGGGATTAAAGCATCTAGTTGTGGTTCCAACTCAAGATCTAAAGATAAGCGGACAAAGCTGAGGTTTTTGCATAGGGAAGGTGTTACTAAGGTAGAATAGATCACCGGGTAAGTCTCACTACTCACTAATCCTAAACCGTAACTCCTATTACCGGGTAAGTCTCAAGGAATCAAGATAAAGAACTATAGCCTCAAACTAACACACCATCTAAGGGAATAGAATCAACCTTTACCGGGTAAGTCTCAGGCTAACTCACAAAGATGGGATGAAAGCACACTCAAACCCCAATAAAAGATAAACCTTTATTACCTACACTTATGATCTTAAGTACACAAACTAAGGAATTACCGGGTAAGTCTCATCCTAAGCTTGCATTGAACCAGGAAAGGTGTAATAAGAATAGGATTTGGCAAACTCTAACACTTAACTCTCAGTTTAGGGTCAGATAAGTCACCTCGGTCAACCAATTTCCACCCCGGCCGAGATGTTCATCGACTGAGTGAGATGCTTAGGGTTAAGGTTAAAGACTCGAACTTTCAGGGTCCTATTGGAATCTAAGATTATTCTATCATTGTTTTTCCCACAACCTTCAGCCAATCACCCTAGAATCACACAAAGAAATTAGCCACTCATTATCATCATGAAAGTATTAATCAAATATATGGGAAGAAGGTGAATATTTGAACAAGAAGAATTTAATGAAAGACTTCAATAACTGAATCAAATATCACAACAAAAGCGTTCCTTGGATATAAATCCAACAAGACAAGACAACAAGGAAGGGGATTGAAGACAAATCTTACAAAACCCTCCAAAAGCTATAAAAGCTACAATCTTCAATCTTCCTTCAACCTTCAAAAAGGTTCTTCAAATCTCCCAACTGGAGTATGGCTGCTGCGTGTTTTTCGGTGTAAGCGGGATGTTGGATCTGTGGAAATCCAACCCTTTTTATAGGAAAATAACCCTCCAAAAATAATATATCTTAGAAAGATCTCTTCCCATAAAAATAGGTAAAATATAAGATCTTCTTCCTTCCAGAAGCCAAGCCCAAAAAGTATAAGATCACTTTCCAAAGATAAAAGATCTCAGCCAAGAATAAAATATTCTCGCCGCGTCCTAGGTATTCGCCTCAGTCGAGTCGGCGTCTCTGGATCACCTCGGTCGAGATGAATCTCTGGTCAACCGAGGTGAGTCTCAACTGAATGTGAAATCTCTCAAAACTGGTCCAAAGTGAATATTTAATCCATGGCTATGCTTCCTGGATGGTTCCTTATGCTCCTCAATGTAGCTCCAATGACTCCATAACTCTTTTTGCTCCTTTTTGATGCAAAACGTGTCATTTTACCTACGATTACAACAAAACTAGGTGCAGACCTTGATTCTTGCAAAGGTAGATGAAACGGTAATATAATCACATAATGTACATACAAACATGCAGATTATGAAAGATAAAACGTCAAAACAAACCCCAAAATATAGACTATAATTCATGCTATCAGCTTTTCAGTTATCGCCCGACCGCTCACTTCCTTGCTGCGGAAGTCTACGAGGTTGGTATGGTCCGAGTCGTGCCTGCGGAGCTTCGAGGAGCTGAAAAAGAGGTTGACCTCTGCTCCTATCTTAGCTCAGCCAGAGGGCATTGAGGATTTTGTGGTTTACAGCGACGCATCCAAGCTGGGCTTGGGATTTGTTTTGATGAAGACGGGAAAGGTGATCGCTTATGCGTCTCGACAATTAAAGACGTACGAGGAGAATTACCCTACCCATGATCTTGAGTTAGTTGCTGTTGTTCACGCTTTGAAGATTTGGAGGCATTATCTGGACGGAGCTACGTGTCAAATTTTCACGGACCATAAGAGTCTGAAGTACATATTCACTCAGCGGGAGTTGAATAACCGCCAGCGGAGATGGTTAGAGTTGATCAAGGACTTCGTTCTTCAAATCTTATACCACCCGGGAAAGGCTAATGTGGTAGCAGATGCCCTCAGTAGGAAGACTTCCCGGGAGATGGCTATCGCTAGATTGACGGCTCAACCAAAGTTACAGCGAGATTTGCATGGCTAGAGATGGATATCTACTTCCCAGATTCTGATAGCCAGTTGTCCACCTTGGAGATAGTATCTGATCTGTTGGCCGAAATCCGACAGAAGCAGGAGAGTTGCCCAGCTTTAACACAGATCCGAGACCGGATGTCTCGAGGAGAGGCACCATAGTTTGCAGTTGGTGCTGACGGAGTTCTGAGATATTAGGAGCGTGTTTTTGTGCCGTCAGATCGAGAGTTGAGATAGAGGATCCTTCAGGAGGCTCACTCTTCACCTTACTCAGTACACCTTGGTACGAGTAAGATGTATCAGGATATCAAACGCTCTTACTGGTGGGCAGGTCTGAAGCTAGACGTCGCGATATATGTAGCTCAGTGTGCGACCTGTCAGCAGGTCAAGATCGAGCATCATAGACCATGAGGTGAGCTACACCCACTCCCCGTTCCTCAGTGGAAGTGGGAAGACATCTCTATGGATTTTGTGACTGGGTTGAGACTGAGTCGTGGTTTTGATGCTATCTGGGTCATAGTAGATCGACTAACAAAGACCGCACGTTTCATTCCGATCAAGGAAACGTGGCCGGTGAGTCGATTAGCAGAGGAGTTCACGAGACAGATAGTGAGACTTCATGGAGTACCTAGGACCATAGTCTTTGACAGAGACGGACGGTTCACTTCGAGGTTCTGGCAGCAGGTTCATGCCGCCCTAGGTACGAGTTTACAGTTCACGACAGCTTATTATCCTCAGACCGATGGTCAGTTTGAGCGGACCATCCATACTTTGGAGGACATGTTGCGAGCCTGTGTGTTAGACTGGGGACATGTGTGGCCAGATCACCTTCCCTTAGTGGAGTTTTCGTACAACAACAGTTGGCACGCATCGATCAAGATGGCTCCTTATGAGGCTTTATGTGGACAGAGATTGTTAGCATGAAATATTGTGATATTTTAGGCACGTTTTCTAATCGTATTTGATTCATATTGATAGTCTTTGATTGATCTTTATGCATATGTGAGCTAGTATTGCCTATATTGTCGATATGGATGTCTACACAAGTTCTATGTTGATTATAGGTGATTTGGAGCTATTTCCGAACGGAATCGAGCAAAGGAGAGTTGAGTTGATATGTCCATAGATCGAGGACACTTTTTGGAAGCAATTTGGAGTATTAGATTGAGGAATGCACGAGTTTAGGGAAGAATCACGTTCTTGCCCTAAATTACGCCCTAAAATACGGCCGGAATCCAAAACCACGTTCAGAATTACGGCCGTGGATTCAGAGTCAGAATTCGATGTTCATTCCAGGGGATTCTACGGTCGTGGAACTAACCGTAATTGTTTCCACGCCCTAGAATTACGGTCGTGGAATCTTCCAC
>BSUD01000004.1:129688843-130062280 GCA_033239045.1 Fagopyrum esculentum
CATCGGCGCTTACACCCCCGTTTACCCTCATTCATCACCGCTTATCATCGCTTAGGCCTGCTTAGTAATCAACGCTTAGCAACGCACAAACCCTCGTTTAGAGGTACTTGGGAGATCTCATTGGAGATCAAAGTTTGCATCGGAGAGTTGCTCGAATCTCGCACTTTTAGTGGAGATTGCTGTAGTGATCTTCGGAATTGCGGAAGATCGAAGTTCTTGGAAGATTCTGCAAGAAGATCTCTCTTCTTGATTAGGTTTGATTTGGAAAACGGATTGACATCCCGTTTCCTTTTCTTTCCTAGGATTACGGTTATTTGTTCTATTGTGAATCTTTTGGCGTTATTTGTTCTCTTTGTGATTTTGAGATTAAGTTGAAGGTTACTGAAAGTTCTTGAAAGTTTTCATCTTTTCATCTTCTAATTCTTGAATTGAAATCAATATGACTGTTATTGGCTAAAAACCCTTAACAATTCTAAAGTGAAGGGTTGATAGTTGTGGCATAGGTGATGATAGATCGATCGCAAACAGATTAGACCCTGAGAGTTAGAGAAACATCGTCGACAAACCCAAATTACGGGCTGTTCTTGAGTCCACGGCCGTGGAACCTCAAGAACTAACCGTGATTTCCCTTAAATCTACGAACCTGCTTTTACTTCAATCTAAAGTTAAAGATTTGTTTTAGCTTAGTTTAGACTTGTCTTTTCTAGGTGGTAGTGAGCCTCAACAACCTCTACCTCGATTGTGAGTCTCAACAACCTCAATCGGTTAAGTTAGTCTTGATCTTTAGGTTATAAGTTTGGGTATTTGATACTAATTCTCGCATTTAGAATCCTTCTATATTGAGCCTCAACCACCTGTATAGAAAGTGCCTTGTAGGTGAGTCATAAAAGGTTTTTGGAACTTCACCGTACGATTACCTTACATTAGTATACCTTTGCATATCTCAACTCTGTCTTTATATCATTAAGTACATCTTGAATCAATTGCCACAACTGAATACCTGGATCTTTAGGATTGTTGTTTTCCCAATATTTGCAAACTCTCATACTTACTTGCTTGATAACCTGCAACCGAGTTCGTTCCCACCCAAATCCCTGTGTTCGATACTCTGGAATTCTTGCTTAACTACGTCGATCCGTACACTGCGGGTTCGCTTGCTTGATTCTAGTTTTATAAATTTAAAACTTATTTGCACACACCTCTAGGGGCGAACAAGTTTTTGGCGCCGTTGCCGGGGATTTGGTTTCGGCCGAATCCGGTAGCCGTTTGTCAAGCTTGGGAGCTTGCTCTCGTTATTTGATTTTTCTTTGAGTGCATGCGCAGGTCTAGGAACACCGAAGATCTCTTGCCTCTTGATCAAGAGCTAGAGAAAACCTTAAGGCAAAAGCGCAAGGAAAAGAAGATGGCCGAAGAAAACGAACGTGATTTTCATACGGAGTTGGCGGAAAAAGAAGCTCAACTCCGTTGGAATGAGACTCTCCGCAAGGATGAGACGGATCGTCATCAATCTCAAGTTAACGGTCTACAAGACATGCTCTTCCAAATGAGGGTAAAGATGAGCGACCTTGAAGATAAGGTTGGCAAGAAGTCCTCAAGAAGGAGATCAAGGTCTAAAAGAAAAAGCCACTCATCCGCTGATGATAGTGACTCTTCCATGCCGCCATTAGAAGAGATTGATCCTATGATCAATATAAATCCCTTCCATCCACAAGGAACTACTAATCGCCGCATCCCACCAAGGAATGCGAGAGTCGAACGTGTGGATAATGAGCCAAGAACTCTTGGCCAACGGATGGATCCAACACAACAACCACGCCGCTTAGGTGTGAATTTTGATGCTGAAGATGTTCAAGGGTTTAGCTTTAACCCTCAAGTTATCACCCTTGTTCGCCAAAACCAATTTGGCGGTACAAGTGCTGAATCTCCACACCAACACTTGCAAAACTTCGAGTGTATGATGGAGACGATGAGACCGAAGAACGCTACTACCAACAGCTATAAGCTCAAACCTTTCTTTTTCTCCTTGAAAGGGAAAGCGTTGTCTTGGTACCAAGCTCTTCCTAATGGGAAACTAGACACGTGGGAAGACCTTTCCGCAGAGTTTCTCACCAAATTCTTTCCGCCTTCCAAAACAGCGGAGCTTAGAGGTAAGATTAATGCTTTTTCTATGAGACCTAACGAAAGTTTGTTTCAGTCATGGGAAAGGTTTCCGGATTTGCTCTTGGATTGCCCCCATCATGGCATATCCAAGCTTGCCTTGCTGGAAATTTACTACAAAGGGCTGGATGCGGGAACGCAATTCAACCTCCAATCCCTCTCATGTGGAACGTTCATGGACATGAGAGAAGATGACGCTTGGGACTTCATTGAGAAGCAAGCAAGAGTCATAGAGAAGTATTCCCACCGGAGAGTGGAGGGAAATCGTGTGGAGCAAGGAGCGAAGCTCACACATGAAGCTCAAAATCAGATTTTCTCCCTCAACAATGAGATCAAAGAGTTGAAGGAGGCTATCAAGACCAACTTCCCAAAGCAACAAGGGAAGGATGTTGGCTATTTGGGCAACAACAATGGCGGCAACAACAACAACCGGGGTAACAACTGGAATGGAAACAACAACAACCGGAACAATGATTGGAACAACAATCGGGGTTCAAACAATAACAATTGGCGCCCCAATCAACAAAATTCCGGTAACTCTTATCCTTCCAATTCTAACTCACTAACTCCACCTTCCTCTTCCTCTACTCCTTTGAAAAGCCAGGAGCAATCATCTAATGGAGGGAACAATACGGGAAAGGAGAAGCCAGATCCCATGTTGGAAACGATCTTGGGAAAGCTTCAAGGGATGGAGAACCGCCTCATTAAGTTTGATGATCGAGTTTCTAAGATTGACAAAGCTCAAAAAGTTTTAGAAAATCAAATGTTCGATCATGCGGAGGAAGTTCCTAGAAATCAAGGAAAGCTTCCAGGAAAGACGGAGGACAACCCTAAGGGAAGGGTAATGGCGATTACAACTAGGAGCGGAGTGACTACCATCGATCCGCAGCCTACGTTCGTTGAAGTCCCCGTAAAGAAGGACAAAGAAAAGGGGAAGGAGAAGGAAGACGTCTATGTCCCTCCTGCAGCTTACAAACCTCCCCTACCGTTCCCTCAATCTAGAGCGCGAGCGCGCCTAGACAAGCAATTCGGTAAGTTCATAGAACTCATGAGCAAGCTGCATATTAATATACCTTTCATTGATGCCATTGTAGGTATGCCGGCTTATGGCAAGTTCTTGAAGGAGCTCCTCTCTAACAAGAGGAAGCTAGAAGATTTTGGAGAAGTCAAGATGAGTTCGGATTCTTCGGATCTCATCAAGACGATGAAGGAGAAAATGCCCCCAAAGCTGAAAGATCCGGGGTCATTTTGCATTCCCATTGGAGTGGGAGAGGTCACATATGACGCTTTATGTGACTTAGGAGCGAGTGTGAGCATCATACCACTTGCGTTGTGCAGGAAGATCGGTTTAGGCGACCCTAAACCGGTGAAGATGACGTTATACATGGCGGATCGATCCATTACTCGTCCCGTCGGCATTGTAGAAGACGTAGGTCAAGCTAGGTAAATTCTTTGTTCCCATCGATTTTGTCGTGCTTGACATTCCTGCAGATAGTCCGGTCCCGATTATACTCGGAAGACCGTTTCTTGCAACTTCCGGCTGCATGGTCGATTGCAAGAATGGAAGACTCGCTTTTGACATTGGAGAAGAAAAAGTGGAGTTCGTTCTTTCCACTCTAGTGAAGGAGCCAATCTTTGACGAGGATATCTACGATGTCCAAGATGAAGAAGGTTTATCTAGGGAGGAGGTAAGTGCAATTCTCTTTAACGATCCTCTACAAAAAGTTATTACTATGAGTCTATCCAATGAAGGAGAGGAAGAAGAGTGCAAAGAGGAAATTGAAGCCTTGGAAGCACAAGAAGAGATGCATGAAGTGGAGTTTGAGAAACTCCACGATGAGGCTGAGAATACTAGAATCCACGGTCATACTCTGTATTCCACGACCGTGGATTCCACGACCAAAATCGACCTCCATTCCAGAGGATATTACGGCCGTGGAACACAAGAGGAGACCGTAATTTTGACCGTGGAAGAAGGTGATCGGCATACTTCTTCAACTTCTTCTAATTCTTTTCCAACCCATTCAACATCCTTAGAAACTTCTAAGGAAACATCGGAAGCTCCTCAAGGATCATTGGAAGCTCCGAAAGCAATGGAACTCAAACCACTTCCCACTCATCTAAGGTACGCTTTTCTTGGATCTAATTCTACCTTTCCGGTTATCGTTAGCTCCGAATTAAGCATAGATGAACATGAACAGCTCATGATTGTCCTTAGGAAACATAGAAAAGCCATAGGCTATACTATAGAGGACTTAGTAGGAATTAAACCCTCCTTATGCATGCACAAGATACTAATGGAGGAGGACTTTAGAACTTCAAGACAACCTCAAAGGCGGTTGAATCCGACCATGAAGGAGGTTGTCAAGAAGGAAATTCTTAAACTTCTTGATGCAGGTATCATCTATCCTATCTCCGATAGCAAGTGGGTGAGCCCGGTTCAAGTAGTTCCAAAGAAGGGAGGAATGACGGTCATCACCAATAAGAACAACGAACTCATTCCTACCCGAACCGTGACCGGATGGAGAATGTGCATAGACTACCGCAAGCTCAACAACGCAACGCGGAAGGATCACTTTCCATTGCCATTCATCGATCAAATGCTTGAAAGGTTAGCACAACACTCACATTTTTGCTACCTTGACGGTTATAGTGGCTTCTTTCAGATTCCGATACATCCGGATGATCAAGAGAAGACCACATTCACGTGCCCTTGGGGTACGTTCGCCTATAGGAGAATGCCGTTCGGGCTTTGCAACGCCCCAACCACCTTTCAACGGTGCATGATGGCCATATTCTCCGAGTACGTAGAGGAAATCATGGAAGTCTTCATGGACGACTTCTCCGTATACGGTTCCTCTTTTAACGATTGCCTTTCGAACCTTTCTCTCGCTTTACAACGTTGTGAAGATACTAACCTAGTTCTTAATTGGGAAAAGTGTCAATTCATGGTTAAAGAAGGAATCGTATTAGGTCACTTAGTCTCTAGTAGAGGGATAGAGGTAGACAAGGCTAAAATAGAGACCATAGAGAAACTTCCTCTCCCAATTTCAGTGAAAGGGATAAGAAGTTTCCTAGGACATGCTGGATTTTATAGACGCTTCATTAAAGACTTTTCTAAGATATCAAAACCTCTCACTAATCTATTGATGAAGGATGCGGTTTTTGAGTTTTCACAGGAATGTTTAGATGCGTTCAACACTATCCGGCAAGCTCTAATTTCAGCACCCATTATCCAACCTCCGGATTGGACTCTCCCCTTCGAGATTATGTGCGATGCTAGTGACGTAGCCATTGGAGCTGTTCTTGGACAACGAAAAGAAGGACGAACCCACGCCATATACTACGCTAGCAAGACGCTAGACGAAGCTCAGCTCAACTACGCCACTACGGAAAAAGAATTTCTAGCCATTGTCTACGCTATTGACAAGTTTCGCTCTTATCTTGTAGGTGCAAAGGTGATTGTCTACACGGATCATGCTGCGATCCGGTACCTCCTTGCAAAGAAAGATGCGAAGCCAAGGCTGATTAGATGGATTCTTCTCCTACAAGAATTCGATCTTGAGATCCGCGACAAGAAAGGCTCGGAAAATTCTGTTGCGGATCATTTGAGTCGCCTCACACATCTAGAGGACGACCATCTACCCATTGATGACTCCTTTCCGGACGAACACCTACATATCATAGAGGAGTGCATCAAGGTAGTCTCCAAAGGTAACGAACCATGGTTTGCTGATTTCGTTAACTATTTGGTTTGTCAGGAGATACCACCCGGACTGTCATACGCACAAAGGAAGAAGTTCTTCAAGGACGTCCGGGAATACTATTGGAACGAGCCTCTCCTCTTTAAGAGAGGTCCGGATGGCATCATTCGGCGATGTGTGCCAGAAGATGAGATGCAAAGTGTCATCCGCCATTGTCATTCACTACCTTGTGGAGGACACGCTAGTTCGAACAAAACTAGCGCAAAGGTATTGCAATCTGGATTCTATTGGCCTACTTTATTTAAAGATGTGCAGTCCTTTGTTTCTTGTTGCGATGCTTGTCAAAGAACAGGCAATATTTCTAGAAGGAACGAGATGCCCCTCAACAACATCCAAGAGGTGGAGATTTTCGACGTTTGGGGAGTCGATTTCATGGGACCATTCCCATCTTCTTGTGGAAACCAATACATATTATTGGCGGTAGACTACGTTTCTAGATGGGTGGAAGCAATTGCCTCTCCCACAAATGATGCCATGGTGGTGGTTAACTTCTTCAACAAGACCATTTTTCCACGATTCGGGACACCAAGGACGATCATTAGTGATGGAGGTTCTCACTTCATAGCCCGTCGCTTTGAAGCTCTTCTAGCCAAGTATGGGGTTACTCACAAGATCGCTACCCCTTACCATCCACAAACGAGTGGACAAGTTGAGATCTCAAATAGGGAGATCAAGGGAATTCTAGAGAAGACAGTTTCGAGGACTAGGAAGGATTGGTCCTTGAAACTAGATGATGCATTATGGGCGTACCGGACTGCGTACAAGACCCCCATAGGAACCACACCATACAACCTTGTGTATGGGAAGTCTTGTCATTTGCCGGTAGAGCTGGAACACAAAGCGTTTTGGGCTATCAAATGGCTGAATTTCGGCATGAAGGAAGCAGGAGAGAAGCGTCTCCTAGACATCAACAAGCTGGATGAACTCCGTTTGAACGCCTACGAAAACGCTAAAATCTACAAGGAAAGAGCAAAGCGTTTGCATGATAAGCATATCATTCCAAAGGACTTCAAAGAAGGAGATCAAGTTCTCCTCTTTAATTCAAGACTTCGCCTCTTTCCAGGTAAGCTTAAATCTCGTTGGAATGGACCTTTTCTAATTAAGCGCATTTTCCCCCATGGTGCAGTTGAAGTATGGGGTAAAGCTAGCGGAAGTTTTAAGGTGAACGGCCAACGACTCAAGAAGTATACGCCGGAACTCCAAGCTGAGGAGTTTGCGCCTACCGCACTCGAATAAGTGCGAATATGGTCTAGCTACGGACCTTAAACAAAGCGCTTCTTGGGAGGCAACCCAAGGTATTGCATTCTCGTTTTTGTTTTCGATTCATAGATTAGTTTAGAATAGACGTTTTCGCTTTATTTTGCCTCGATTTCTTCCGGTATGTTCGTGTTTTTGGTTGTAGGATCGATGGAAAAGGAGAAAGGGAGGATAATGTCGAAGAAAAGTGACGAAAATTGGACTTTGAAGCTTTACAGAAGGTTCCATGGTCTAAATTACGGTCGTCACAGCTACAGTGGCCGTAATTCTCAAAAGCCTGTGAAAATTCATCAAAACCACGGTTCCGTACACTTCCACGGCCGTGGAATGCCCCGATAGACCGTGATTTTTGGAAATTTGCCTGCGAGTATAAAAGCCACACTTCTTCACAAAATCACCACAATTCTCCCCCATTTCCACGACCTAGAAACCGAAGACCCTCCACCTCTCTCAATTCCTCATTTTCTAATCGTTTTCAACGATTCTTCATCCTAAACTGCAGCAAATCCAACCACGAACAGGATCCAAGCAACAAATCGAGTGGAAATCGATCAACAAACACGCATTTTGGATTTTTCAATCCGAAAAAGAGGTTATTTCTTTCTTCTCGATTCTCGCGGATTTGGTTCGTTTTTGTTAGAAATTTTAGGAAGAACTGATTGGGATTGGAAGAAATTAGATTAGGACTGCCTGCTTGTTGAGATTGAGTGCTGATTTGCTGAGATTTACGAACTTCTGAGACGAATCACGGTCTCTGGAGGTTCCACGGCCGTGGTTTCTATAGAACAGCCCGTAATTTTGAACAGAATGGACTTTGTGAGGAGAATGTCGGGAAGGATAAAGGAGAAGAAAGGGGAGCAAAGTAAGAAAAGGAAAGGGAACCCCTCCACCTCTAGGGCACCACCACCCTCATCCCCCTCACTACCATCCTCACCTTCACCTCCATCTTCACCACCTCACCCTAGCATCCCAACCATACATGAGAACTACCTTGCTGCGTTTGAGAAAGTAGAGAAGAGGGCAGTGATTGGCCCTAGGTATTTGTTGTTGGAGGATCTACATCCTCTCAACATAGTTGATGATCTCACATGGCTCTTGGATAGAGCCGGATTGCTAGTCTTCACGAACATTCGTGAAGACGCTTATGAGGAGATTACCCAGGAGGTTGTGACGTCCTTTGAGCACAGCCCAGTAGATAGGACCGTCTCCTTCCGTCTCATGAATCGAGACTATCACTTGAGCATTGTTGAGTTCGGGACCATTTTCGGGTTCCATGAGACCTACAACGGTCGACTTCCTAGAGGCGTTTCCGCCAAGGATTTTGGGCGGAAGTGGCTAAGATTTACGCCGACGAGGACCGTTGGCAACCCGCCGATACCAAGGCTAGATTGATGTACCATCTAGCCTTGAAGATAGCCCACCGTGTTCTTTCGGAGTGTCTCTTTCCTAGGACGGAGACGCCCCAAAAGATCAAGACGGATGAGCTATTCCTTCTTTACAGTATGCTTTATGGATGCCGCGCAGATTGTGCTACTCTTTTGGCGGCGACGATGAGTAAACTCAAGAATAAATCGAAGGGGAACATTGGATATGGTGGGATAGTGACCCACATTGCTAGGTCGTTTGGTGTAGATTTTTCAGCTTGCACCCGTATACCGGCGGTTCCATTAGGGCTACATGCTTTTATGGTTAGGGGACTCATCTTCCCCACACATAGAGGTCCACCTTATGCGGGGATGCCTTGGGAGAGTAGGACGGGTAGGGGTATTGAGTGGCTGCCAGAGTATTCCATTTTGGCGGGACGCCACAATTGGAAGGAGACGTTCGCTGCGATGCACGCGAACAAGCTTGTAGCTCCCCCTTACGTTCCACCGCCGGTTGTGGATGAGGAGGACATGAGAGATCAGTACGAGAGTGGTGGAGGAGCGGAGCAGGATTTCGGCACGTTTCCGGATCAGCCGGAGGCGGCCCGGGATGTACCTAGGCGCTCTCCACGCCCAGCTAGAGCTTCAGGCTCGTCATCTCGCCGCGCTAGCGTGAGTGAGAGGCCCACGTGGATGACTACACCTCCCACTTGGTACGACACACCTCCTCCTTGGTCCACGACGCAGCCAGCAGCAGCACCACCACCACCACCGCCAGCACCAGCCGATGCCCCCGCATGGTACGATCACGCCCCGGGATGGTATGAGAGGATGCCGGATTGGGCTACCGGACTTTCAGAGAGAGTCGGAGCGCTAGAGATCCGGGCGGATGCTAGAGACGGACGCCTAGAAGACCTTGACCACATGATGAGGGACGTCTACCGCCAGCAGTTTGGGCGGTTCTATGATCCGAGTTTCTCTCCATTTCCACCTCCGCCGGCGCCGCAGTGATCGATGCATGACCCTTGTTTTAGACATTCCCGCCACCGCTTGTGAGTTTCTTTTTCTTTTCTTTCTTTTGTTCTTTCTTTTGAACATTAGGGACAATGTTCGTCCTAAGTATGGGGTGGGATGTACTAAAATGTTTGTAATAACTCTACTCTCTATGTTTGCTTTCATTTGAGACTATCTTTGCATGTTCATTATGTGTTACACGTTTCCTTATTGCATTGCATGAAAAAGAACTTTAAAAACCCATAAAAATTGAAAAATTTTGAAAATTTTGTGCTTCTAATGAATTGAGATGATTTCCATGATAATCACTACTTGTGAATTGAGTTTGATGACAATTACATGCTTAAAAGGATTGTGAATTGAAAAGGATTTGAATGAATAAATTTTACCTCTTTTGCAAGTTTTATAATGTGAAAATGTTACCTAAATCATGTTAGGAAATTGAAGTTGAAATCACATTATAAGTTCCTATACTTCTTGTTGAAATGATTAAGGCAATTCGATACTTTCTTTCTTCTTTTCTTTGATCATCTAACTCCTCATTGAAATATTAGCCTCCTTTACCTATCCGGGAATTTGGAAGAAGTAAATGAGAAAAAGGCATGTTTGATGTGGGAGGGCCATGAGAGCAATCATTTGCAATCAATCGAATAGAAAGAAATTATAGGTTTGGGGAAGTCAATCATGACGATGAGTAACTCGACACCATTCACATAGCCGGGTGTTTGTGTCTTGCCAAAGTCGGATTGAGCGATATTCCTAGCGGATTATGGTATGTGCGCTAAGGGTTTGAGGCATCTCTTGCAAATTTGAGAAACGTCGATCTCCTAGGCTTCGGTTTTTGCGCACCTCTATCCATAACTCCAAAAGTAAAGTCGAAAAATGAAAAGAAGAGAGCGAAGCTCTAAGTGAAGTGTTGCGGAAACCGCAAAAGAAGAAGAAGGTAGTTGTCCACTTTCCCGGATTTATGCACCACTATCCCTTAAAGTTTTCCCTTCCCTTTCCATATTCAAGACCTTTTCTTTGAAAGTCCTTAAGATCAAAAGAATGTTATATGACTTGGTGATCTAAATTAAAGTTTCTTATGATTGATTTTGATAATGTTTGAAGGTTATAATGCTTGTTTGGAAGTTAAATTGATTCATGAGTTTCCTTTGCCTCTTACTCTCTAATTGAGTGTGTGAAAGTTTAATAAACGATTGAAGCAAGGTTTGAGAATGATCTATTCTTTAGAAGTCACATTCATCCGAAAGAAGGTACACATATTTCATCCTAACTCTTGTTTAAAGTTTTTGAAAGACCTTGCTTAGGGACAAGCAAGTGTTAAGTATGGGGTTATTTGTTAGCATGAAATATTGTGATATTTTAGGCACGTTTTCTAATCGTATTTGATTCATATTGATAGTCTTTGATTGATCTTTATGCATATGTGAGCTAGTATTGCCTATATTGTCGATATGGATGTCTACACAAGTTCTATGTTGATTATAGGTGATTTGGAGCTATTTCCGAACGGAATCGAGCAAAGGAGAGTTGAGTTGATATGTCCATAGATCGAGGACACTTTTTGGAAGCAATTTGGAGTATTAGATTGAGGAATGCACGAGTTTAGGGAAGAATCACGTTCTTGCCCTAAATTACGCCCTAAAATACGGCCGGAATCCAAAACCACGTTCAGAATTACGGCCGTGGATTCAGAGTCAGAATTCGATGTTCATTCCAGGGGATTCTACGGTCGTGGAACTAACCGTAATTGTTTCCACGCCCTAGAATTACGGTCGTGGAATCTTCCACGACCGTGATCTTGGCGAATCTCTCGCCACACTTCGAAGCCATGATCTTTTGAAGATTGGGCCGGGCCGACACTTCGTCTTGCCCTATAAAAAGGCGACCGAAAAGAGATTTCAGCATCGGCGCTTACACCCCCGTTTACCCTCATTCATCACCGCTTATCATCGCTTAGGCCTGCTTAGTAATCAACGCTTAGCAACGCACAAACCCTCGTTTAGAGGTACTTGGGAGATCTCATTGGAGATCAAAGTTTGCATCGGAGAGTTGCTCGAATCTCGCACTTTTAGTGGAGATTGCTGTAGTGATCTTCGGAATTGCGGAAGATCGAAGTTCTTGGAAGATTCTGCAAGAAGATCTCTCTTCTTGATTAGGTTTGATTTGGAAAACGGATTGACATCCCGTTTCCTTTTCTTTCCTAGGGTTACGGTTATTTGTTCTATTGTGAATCTTTTGGTGTTATTTGTTCTCTTTGTGATTTTGAGATTAAGTTGAAGGTTACTGAAAGTTCTTGAAAGTTTTCATCTTTTCATCTTCTAATTCTTGAATTGAAATCAATATGACTGTTATTGGCTAAAAACCCTTAACAATTCTAAAGTGAAGGGTTGATAGTTGTGGCATAGGTGATGATAGATCAATCGCAAACAGATTAGACCCTGAGAGTTAGAGAAACATCGTCGACAAACCCAAATTACGGGCTGTTCTTGAGTCCACGGCCGTGGAACCTCAAGAACTAACCGTGATTTCCCTTAAATCTACGAACCTGCTTTTACTTCAATCTAAAGTTAAAGATTTGTTTTAGCTTAGTTTAGACTTGTCTTTTCTAGGTGGTAGTGAGCCTCAACAACCTCTACCTCGATTGTGAGTCTCAACAACCTCAATCGGTTAAGTTAGTCTTGATCTTTAGGTTATAAGTTTGGGTATTTGATACTAATTCTCGCCTTTAGAATCCTTCTATATTGAGCCTCAACCACCTGTATAGAAAGTGCCTTGTAGGTGAGTCATAAAAGGTTTTTGGAACTTCACCGTACGATTACCTTACATTAGTATACCTTTGCATATCTCAACTCTGTCTTTATATCATTAAGTACATCTTGAATCAATTGCCACAGCTGAATACCTGGATCTTTAGGATTGTTGTTTTCCCAATATTTGCAAACTCTCATACTTACTTGCTTGATAACCTGCAACCGAGTTCGTTCCCACCCAAATCCCTGTGTTCGATACTCTGGAATTCTTGCTTAACTACGTCGATCCGTACACTGCGGGTTCGCTTGCTTGATTCTAGTTTTATAAATTTAAAACTTATTTGCACACACCTCTAGGGGCGAACAGAGATGCCGTACACCGCTGTATTGGGAAGAGCCTAGTAGTGCCAGCGGAGTAGCACCCGAGCAGATTCAAGTTGACATGGCTCGAGTAGTAATGATCCGAGAGCGGATGTTAGCAGCACAGAGCCGACATAAGTCTTATGCTGATAAGAGGCGCATACCTTTGGAGTTCAGAGTTGGAGCTCAAGTTTGGTTGAGAGTATCCCCGACACGAGGCGTCAAACGTTTCGGTGTCAAGGGGAAGCTGAGTCCCAGATATGTTGGACCATTCGAGATTCTTGAGCGAGTTAGAGAGGCAGCTTACAGACTTGCGTTGCCACCAAGACTCGAGGGTGTTCACCCAGTTTTCTATGTGTCTCAGTTACGGGAGTACATACCTGACCCGAGACACATCGTCAGTCATGAGGATCTAGTAATCGAGCCAGACCACACGTTTGTAGAGCACCCGGTGGCTGTCTTAGAGTGTAGTACGAGACCCTTGCGTTCGAAGGACATACCGATGATGAAGATTCAGTGGTCGATGCAAGGAGCTGATGAGGCGACTTGGGAGACAGAGGATAGTATCCAGAGGGACTATCCGGAGTTCTACGCTGGGTTGGATGCACCTTTAGCATAGTCAGTTGTTTGGTTTTCTCTTGTTGCGTTGCTTATGCTTTTGTGTGACGTTTTGAGTTACGTGCCCCGAGTGGGAATATATGAGTTCAGTTCTGTTTCTATTTGTGTTGTGCTTGTGAGCTTTTGCAAGTTTCGGGACGAAACTTCTTTTTAGGAGGATCTGATGTAAGATCCTAGGTTTTTGCCTTCACCGCCCCTGCGGTGAAGAGGGCCGCCCTCGCGGCCAACCACCCCTACAGCTGTGAGATCCATTATTCGCCCCTAGAGGTGTGTGCAAATAAGTTTTAAATTTATAAAACTAGAATCAAGCAGCGAACCCGCAGTGTACGGATCGACGTAGCTAAGCAAGAATTCCAGAGTATCGAACACAGGGATTTGGGTGGGAAACAAATTCGATTGCAGGTTATCAAGCGAGTGAATATGAGAGTTTTGCAAATATTGGGAAAACAACAATCCTAAGGATCCAGGTATCCAGTTGTGGCAATCGATCCAAGATATACTTAATGATATAAAGACAGAGTTGAGATATGCAAAGGTATACTAATGTAAGGTAATCGTACGGTGAAGTTCCAAGAACCTTATATGACTCACCTACAAGACACTCTCCATACAGGTTGATGAGGCTCAATATAGAAAGGTTCTAAAGGTAATGGTTAGTGTCAAATACCCAAACTTGTAATCCAAGGATCAAGACTAACTTAGCCGATTATGGTTATGACACTCACAATCGAGGTAGAGGTTGTTGAGGCTTCACTACCACCTAGAAAAGACAAGTCTAAACTAAGTTAAAGCAAATCTTTAACTTTGGATTAAAGTAAAAGCAAGTTCGTAGACCTAAGGGAAATTACGGTTAGTTCTTGAGTTTCCACGGCCGTGGACTCAAGAATAGGCCGTAATTTAGGGTCTATCGGCGATTCTCTCTAACTCTCAGGGTCTAATCCGTTTACGATCGATCTATCATCATCTAAACCACAACCATCACCCCTTCACCTTAGAATTGTTAAGGGTTTTTAGCCAATAACGGTCATGTTGATATCAATTCAAGAGTTAGAAGATAGAAGGATGAAAACTTTCAAGAACTTTCAGTAATCTTCAAACTAATCTGAAAGTCACAAAGAGAACAAGTACTGTCAAAAGACTCACAATAAAGTAAACAATCACAACCTTAGGAAAGAAAAGGAAACGGGATGTCAATCCGTTTTTCGAATCAAACCTAAACAAGAAGAGAGATCTTCTTGCAAAATCTTCCAAGAACTTCGATCCTCCGCCAATCCGGAGATCTCAACAGCAATCTCCACCAAAAGTGCGAGATTAGGGCAATTCCCAAGCACGAACATTGATCTCCAATGAGATGTCAATGCTAAACGATCCTAAGCGACTCTCTAAATGAAGATAAGCGCCGATTATCCTCCTAAGCCAACTTGAGCGAGACTGTAAGCGACAATGTAAGCGATGATAAGCGGTCATGACGGATTCTTGCTTCGTCCGTCTTTTTATATGGCAAGATAGAATATCGGCCCGGCCCAATCTTCAAAAGATCGTGGCTTCAAAGTGTGGCGAAAAGATTCGCCAAGATTACGGTCGTGGAAGTGTTCCACGACCGTAATTTAGAGCGTGGAAACAAATACGGTTTGCACCATATGTTCCACGGCCATAATATCCTCTGGAATGATCATCAATTTCTGACTCCAAATCCACGGTCGTGGAATTGAACGTGGAACGTGATACGGTCGTATTTTAGAGCGTGGTTTAGGGCAAGAACGTGATTCTTCCCTAGCCTCGTGCATTCCTCAAGCTAAAACTCAAATCACCTATAATCAACATAGAACTAGTGTAGACATCCATATCGATAATATAGGTAATACTAGCTCACATATGCACAAAGTTCAATCAAAGACTATCGATATGAATCAAATACGTTTAGAAAACGTGCCTAAAATATCACAATATTTCATGCTAACATCCATCCATGCGGATTTACGACAGATCGTGCCGATCTTTCTTCCGTTCTTTTATCTTCTTTCCAAAGATAGAATATCCGATATTTTATCTTTTGGGCCGGTTTCCTTATCTTCTTTCTAAACCCTAGACGCTCTTCCTTCTTTTCTTTCCAGCCCGTTCCTATATATTCTCTTCTTTCTCCCCTTCTTCCCGTTTCTTGCTATCATCTTCAACCCTATAGAGTTGCTGCCGTCCTTTGCTTCCCGCGACTTCGTTGAACGTGTAAGTGCATCTTTTATGATTCCTCCTCACGTTCCTTTAGCGCTGCATGCCTTCCCTTCTGTTTTGGTTTCTTCCTTTCGTTCTTCTCTTTCCTTCTTCTCCAAGGATCAAGCATGAGCCTTGATTCTTGTGGAGTGTTCCGTTGTTGACCCTTCGTTGTTCTCAGTTTCTCTGAAGTGGAGCCTCGACGTGTTGGAACCAAATGTTCGAGCTTTGGTTGCCTCTGCTGTGAGTTCTGTCGAAGAAGAAAGCCGACAACACTTTCTGTCACGCCGCCACCCCTACGCCTCTATTCAGCCGCCCTTGCGCATCTGTCTAGCCACCCATGCGGTTTCTCTACAGTAGCTCCCATCTTTGGTGAGTTGTTTCCTTTCCTTCCTTTCCTCATTCCTTCCTTGGTTCCTTATGGTTTTTACTTGTTTCCCTGAGTTGTTGTAAGACTAAGGTTGAGCCCTTAGCATGTGTTAGATCTCTTAGAGATCGTTGAGACTAGAAGTCATAGACTTCTAGCAACCGTTTCTTTCCTGATCCGTATTGCTTGATTGTACAGGCTTTCCTTGCTCCTTTCCTGAGGGAAACTGAGCTGCCTTGAGTGTTTTCTGAGTTGTTCGTTGATCTCTTGTGTTACCTTCGTGTGAGGTAAGTCCCTTGGACTTACTTAGCTTCATTCCGCGTGTTAGTTGAATTGTTTTGGCTTGTTTGTGCTCTTGCAACCCAGAATGTTAGCTAATGGTTTCTACCATGTTTATAACGGATAGTACTGATCTATTCCTATTGGTAGACGGAAGCGGAGACGAGTTTCGGGAGATTCTCGTGTGACAAAAGAAGTTGAATTAGTAATGGATACCCTTAATGAAAGATAATAACCGGTTGATGTGTGAGCATGCTATGTGTTTTCTTTACCTTATGTGTGTTTGTGCCTTTACACTCTTGCTTATACCTAGAATGTTAGCTTATGGTTTATACCGTCGTTGTAGATGTTCCGCAGGTTCAGGATGCTGCTGAGTGATCCGGATGGTGTGGTCAGTCGGGGTTCCCGTACATTATAGGACGGGATTGGGTTTTTGCTTCGTTTGTTGTTTCCCTTTTGTTTTGACCCGGCTGTGGAGCTTTTGTGTTTTATTCTGTTTGAACCTTTAGTTTTATATTAAGTTTTGGTTTCATTCGTCTATGCCTTGTTGTAAGATCCGTTTGCTGTTGCTACTCTGAGGGTCGGGACCCATTGTGCGGTCCTAGCCCGTAGCGCTTCAAGTTTCTAGAACTTGGGGTGTTACAATGACGGCGGAAGACTGGCGGTACTCCGGCTGGTGTAAGGAGACAGCGATCGAAGTGCTCCGCCTGAATCGCGAGGATGAGCGTCGCATCGAGCCGGTTGGTTAGATGTGCAGGAAGTTAAGGATGGGAAAAACTAGAATAAAAAGAGCTAAACAAGTCGGAACTCGCCGGAGTTCCGTCTACAGCCGGCTGAGGCGTGTCTCCTTCTGGACTGGTGTAGCATTCCGGCGTCCGAGAAGAAGGTCCAAAATCGAAGCAGGAGGGGAGGGCAAAACGGTGTTCGTTGTTGTAGAAGCGGGAGGTACGGTCCCTAGGTTTCTTTTTTTCGGTGAGGCAAAGCTCCGGTTTTAGTGTCGTCCCCGGCGAGGCGGTGTGGTGGTTAGCCTGATGTGCGGCGTGGCATCGCTTCTCCAGAAAGGGAATAGAAGGCGTGAAGGCAGTAGGTGGAAAGTAGCTTCTCACGTAGCAGCGGTTAGGGATGTAGGTTTAGATTAGTAATTAGGTTAAAAGTAGGACTAGAGTAAGATTAAAATAGGCTGGTTGTAGTGTCACTAGGCCGGTTCTAATGGGCCAGACCTGGGCCCGCCTTCTCCTCAAATAAAACAAAGGAGCTGAAAGAATATTTATTCGCTCGGAACCGTTAAAGTACGGAATTATTTACGGAATTACTCATGGAATTATTTATTTTATCATTTTTTGTGAATCAAGGTCACATAAAATGATAGAATTTAAAATCGTTTTCTTCTATTTATAAGAATTAAGGTTGGCGGATCGGAATCCGGTTTGATCGGGTATTGAACGGAAATTAAATTTTCTGGGTATTACATCAGTGCCTCCTTGAAATAAGTTTCGTCCCGAAACTTAGAATAATGTATCTACTCAAACAACTTTCTTTGTATAATTTGATTTCATTATGTTCCGTTTTCTAACATGCAACTACTCAATCATCATACTCACGCAGACATCACATAAAACACAATTACTCACTCCAAGGTAACACATGAAAAGTCAAACAAACAGCATCCAGTACTAACTCGTCGATACAGAAGTAGCGGCTAACTCCGCAAGGTACTCAAGGTAACCATTTCTAATGCTCTCCTCCGTTTCCTAAGTAGCCTCATCGATTCCTCGTCTAGACCACTAGAACTCTACAAAAGCATGAACAGGTTTTTTTTTTCTCTCTCTGATCTTCATAGCTGATGACGTGTCTCGGATTCGGTAGGTACTCTCTCAACGGTTTGATTTTCTAAACTTACTTCCAGCTCTTTTGATGACTCTACCAAACCAAAAAAACTTATTATTCTACTGGACCCACTTGTTTTTTCCTTTCGAAAGTTCCCGACTATCGATTATGAAATAATGATCTTAAACTTCTGTCGGCACTTTACTAAGTGCCTAATACTCTTTGCAATACAAACCGCTTGACCCGGTTTTCTCAATGTGACCTAATCGGATCGTTCCTTAATTAATGGGTTTTCCCCTACTTCTTGTCAAGCTTTCAAATTTATATAACTCAAAACAAATCACACACTCAAATGGACCCTTTTCATATAGATCTCTAATTCCTTAACTTGAAATCATAGTTAACCTAACATTGATTTTTTTTCATCTGTGGGTTATGGGCTTACCACGCTTCTGGTGTAACACCCATTAGTCACAATGGCGTCTTTTTGAGGGTCAATATGATTTACCCAACTCCCGCCTATATGTTAGCATGAAATATTGCGATATTCTAGGAACCTATTTTAGTTGTTTTTACCTCATTATTGTGTACATGAATGAAGTTTATAAGCAATTGTTAGCTTGTTCCTCTATTATTGTCGATATGGATGTCTACACTAGCTTTGTGTTGATTGTAGGCGAAAAGGAGCTAAATAGGAGCTATTGAGAGAGAAAAGAGAGGATTCGATCATGTTCAAGGATTAGGAACACATTAAGGAAGCTAAGGAAGGAGCTAGGATGAAGAATGTCACGACACAAAGGAAACTACAAGTATTCTACACTTCCACGCCTTGAATTACGGCCGTAGAAGAGTCCACGCTCTAAACCACGGCCGTGGATCTTGGCATCATGAGTGTGGAGCATTCCAGTAAGTTACACGGCCTAAAGTACGGTCGTGGAAGTCACAAGAGACGGTAATCCAATTCCATGCCCTAAACCACGGTCGTGGAAACTCTTGAGACCGTGATTTAGGCGATCTTTTGAGGAGTCTTTATTTGCCACGTTATTTACATAATGGGCCTGGACGGTTATTTCTTTCCCGTCTTATAAAAAGCTCGGAAAAGAGAGTTTTTGGGATCCGCGCTTACGCCGCTAAATCTTGCAACAATTGTGTTGGATCCCGCGGAGACGTCGACGGACGCTGATGGCCGCTTACCTTGCTTGGAGCATTCTTACCTAGGGTTGATTGAAGATCGCTGAAGGTTTCGTGTTACGCTAAGATTTGTGACATGCAAAAGTCTTATATTTATAACTCGATATATTTTTCCTAAATCCTAGCGAACCCACAATGTGTGGGACGTTTTGTAGTAAGGATAGTATTCCGAGGTCAAACACAAAGACTGAGGTGAAATTGAATCAACAAGCGATCAAGTATAGTGTTGATCTAGTCTAAGAAAAGAGAAAGAAATAAAGAAAAGAAAATAACAATGTTTTTGGGTTTGGTTTTGTGTGGTGATCAATCAAGGATCACAATGATATAAGAATGCAAAAGAAACTAAAAATCTAGCAAATCAACACAAACGAGCAAGACAAACACGAAGTATGTGATCAAAGAGAGCAAAGAGGATTCTAGGGGTCGGGAATTCCGATTATGGCATTGGAATTAAGCTTCTAATCATCTTTGGATAAACTATGGTATGTTGGGAAGGAATGTTTCTCAAATGGGGTTAATTACCGGGTAGGTCTCATGAACCACTAATCCCGCACCTAAGGTATTATAACCGGGTAAGTCTCTAGGAGCCTAAGACAAGGATATCTACACAAACCGGATGGTTATCTAGGGATCCAACCTCTCCTTACCGGGTAAGTCTCAGGAAGGCAAGTCCTAAACACCTAATCCTAGCACACTCAGTCCAATAGCGGCTTGTGAGGCTCACTACTACCTAGAGTTCATCATCCTCGGTATCTAAGAGCGGAAATCACCGGGTAGGTCTCTTTCCTCACTTAGTTTGCTAACACTAGGTCACCCTAGGATAGATATAACTCAACAAACACTAGGATTTCAACAATCTAACAACCTAACACTCAGATTTATCAATACAAGCAAGTTAGACGAAATCACGGGCAGTTATCAAGAACCACGGCCGTGGGACCTACTAGAACAGGCCGTGATTTACAACAGAGGTTAGGTTCAAGCAAACAATTCATCTAAAGGTACATCTAAGTCCATTCTATCATAGTCCAAGCCATAACCATCTTTCCGTTACCCTAGAATCTCATCTATTTAGCCAACAACATGCATCTTAACAATCAAACTCAACAAGCATTCATTCATGGCTTCCATAGCAAGTAAATGAAGTGAAATAGAAATGAACAAGTAGAACAAAGAAAACCAAGCTGAATATGAGTTCAATAGGGACTTACAACCCTTCAAAAGAAGGTTCAATCGTTTCCTACAAACCCTTGCAAAACGTCTTCACAAAGCTCACTCAAAATCACTCAAAAAGACTATGAAAACTATGAACTAGTGTGCTTCTTCTTCTTCTCCAATGGAAGCCTTTCTTATCCTCCAAGAATAGCTCCAATCCTATCTTCCAATGAGAGAATACGTGTTGTTGAGAGTGTGGGAGAGAATCGAATGATGGGGTCTGCCCTCATCAACTTGCAGGACCACCTTTTATACACCATCAAGGGCAAGGGTCGGTTATGGAGATCGTGGGACAGCTGTCGCAACTGTGCAGGGAGAACCACGGCCTATTTCCACGCCCGTGGAAATCCCAGTGGCCGTGGTTTTGGTGATTCAGACTTCTATGGATCATCAAGCCACGATTTGGTGCAAGGCATGCACCAATAAGGTCCCATCTGTTCTCCTTTGCTCCTAGCTTGCTTCCCAATGAGTCCGAAGGTGTGTCATCTCGAGGAACGATCCTCAAATGTATTGATTAAGCTCCTATAGCTCCCAAAATACCTACAAAACATGAAAAAGTCCGTGTAGACGTCTATCTCGACAAAATACAAGAATTAAGTGCTAACGTCATGATCTAGTGCTAAACTATGCATGAATGAGCGGAAAACTATCTAAATGAGTGCCTAAACCTACGTCATAAATCGTATTATCAAAAATACCCCATACTTAAGGTTTGCTCGTCCCCGAGCAAAGTCCGACTATAGGCTAAGAGATGACATGATTTATGAATGCATGAAAAACTGAAAATATTTTTGGGATTGTGCCTCTAATATTGGATTACCTTCATAGTCATGTTTCATGGCAAATGGACAAGCAATCATGCATCAAATGAATGAAGGCACGGAAAGACAATTATACTTAACTAGAAAGCATGCATGAAAGGTAAAGATGAAGAAACCAAGATGATCATGAGTATATCCAATCTAGATCACTAAGTCTTACACACATGCAAATAGGTCACAAGGACTTAGGAAAGAAGAGGCTAAGAAACGTTGTGATTGGGTGGGGATTTTTTCTAGGTCATGTGATGCTAATCCGGGAATGGAACTAACTCCACAATTTTGTTTTTGATCAATTTCCCGCAAGTGTATATTTTCTCCTTCTTTTCTTTCTTTTCTTTTCTTTTTCTTTCACTTATTTTTGAGACAAAGGCATTGGTGTACAAAAGCCGAAACCTTGGTGATTAGCGGGCCTCGGGCTTTTTTATTTTTCGAGGTGCTCCACACCGGACACACATACCAAAGCTCGTTAGGACTATCGGTTTATCTGACTTTGGCAAGGCACAAACACCCGATTATGTGAATGGTGCCGAGTCCCCAAACCTAAATTTTTTTCTACACTTTCCCAACAATTTCAGCACTTCATTCACAACATTCATTCGTCAACAACTTCACCCCACACTTGCTTTTCACACACATCAACACACTAGCATGCTCCTATTTCCGGATGGGTCAAAAAAGGTCAAATTTTTCATCAATTAAGGTGCTCAAGCAACATGATCAAGATGAGAAGTAGAGGAAAATGAATTGCCTTAGTCATTCCTAAATGATGTGCAAGAACTAGCATGCAATTTCGACTTTCAATCCTCAATCCAATCAAGGCAAGCATCATAATCACAAATCATTCATGGGATTCAAGATAAGTACTTCAAGTCCACATATGCATTCATCTATTCAACACACAAGGCCATCCATAGCCAATTCGCAAGACAATTTCATCATAAGGGTCATTCCCAAGCTTAGAAACACTAAAATTTTTTAAAATTTTCTGATTTTTTTGGATTTTTCGAAATATGTATGTACGATGCAAAACATGTGACGATATTAGACTATCCTAGATGCTAATCATGCAAGTGATCATGAAAACCCCACCCCATACTTAAAATTGTCCCCAATGTGCAATTCAAGTAAAGAAGAGTGAAAGAGGGTTCTCACAATGTAAAAATGGTTTGCTTTGGTATTTGGGATCATTCAAGTGGAGTGATGGCGGATGATCCTATCAACGATGGTAGAGAGCTCAAGGTGTTCGTTATGGCGTCGGGACCCGCGCTAGGCACCGCTAGCCGTCCAAGTTCCGCGTCCGCTCCACCCATAATTGATGAGGGGCTCATCATCATCATCCATATGCCATGCAAGGCTTCCATGCTACTTAAACTCTAACACACAAATTCCAAACACACAAAAACACACAAAAAACAGAAAAATGAAAACAAAAACAAAAACGAAAAGGGAAAGAGTCTACCAATGAGTTGCCTCCAACCAAGCGCTTCTTTAAGGTCATTAGCTTGACCAAACTCGGGGGCGTCTCATTCAAGGTGAAATGGGGCAATCATGTCCACCGGAGCTCCCGTGATATACTTCTTCAGCCGGTGCCCATTCACCTTAAAATCTCCACAATGCTCCCCTCCTATTTCTACCGCTCCATGGGGAAAGATCTTTTTCACCACATAAGGACCCGTCCATCTTGACTTAAGCTTTCCGGGGAAGAGCTGCAGCCTTGAGTTGAAGAGAAGGACAAGGTCGCCTTCACTCAACTCCTTCGGGATGAGACGCTTGTCATGCCAACGTTTGGTCCTTTCCTTGTAGATTCGGGCGTTTTCATAGGCATCCAACCGGATCTCCTCAAGAGCGTTCATGTCTAGCAATCTTTTCTCACCGGCCTCTTTGAGGTCAAAATTTAGCCACCTAATGGCCCAATATGCTCTATGCTCCATCTCTACCGGAAGGTGGCAAGACTTGCCATAGACTAGCTTGTAGGGAGTGGTGCCAATCGGTGTCTTGAAAGCGGTTCTATATGCCCACAAGGCATCATTGAGCTTCATAACCCAATCCTTTCTCATTCTAAAAACCGTCTTCTCAAGAATCCCTTTTATCTCCCGGTTGGAGATCTCCACTTGGCCACTAGTTTGGGGATGGTAAGGTGTTGCCACCTTATGAATCACCCCATACTTAGCCAAAAGTATCCCGAAGTTCCTATTGGTGAAGTGCTTCCCTCCATCACTTATGATCACCCTTGGTGTCCCAAACCTAGGAAAGATCATTCGGTTGATGAACCGCACTACAACCTTGGCATCATTTGTGGGAGAGGCGATTGCCTCCACTCATCTTGAAACATAGTCCACCGCCAATAGGATGTAGAGGTTGCCACATGAAGAAGGGAATGGTCCCATGAAGTCCACACCCCACACATCAAATATCTCCACTTCTTGTATGTTGTTCAAGGGCATCTCATTCCTCCTTGAGATGTTCCCCGTCCTTTGGAAAACATCACATGCTACCACAAAATTTTGCACGTCCTTGAACAAACTTGGCCAATAGAACCCGGATTGCAACACCTTTGCACATGTCTTGTGTGAGCTAGCATGACCTCCACATGGCAAGGAATGACAATGGCGGATCACACTCTCCACCTCATCCTCCGGTATGCATCTCCTAAAGACTCCATCCGGCCCTCTCTTGAACAAAAGTGGTTCACTCCAATAGTAGTGCCTCACATCCTTGAAGAATTTCTTCCTTTGGGCATAGGATAACCCGGGTGGCACCTCCTCACACACAAGGTAGTTCACAATGTCGGCATACCATGGCTCATTTCCCTTGGACACTTGAAGCAAGCACTCCTCCACCATTTGCAATTGCTCATCCCGGAATGAGTCATCAATCGGGATGTCATCTCTCTCAATCTCCAATGGTGGAAGTCTAATCAGGTGATCCACCACAGAATTTCGGACCCCTTCTTATCCCGGATTTCCAAATCAAACTCTTGAAGAAGAAGGATCCACCAAATCAAACGAGGCTTGGCATCCTTCTTTGTAAGGAGATAACGGATCGCAGCATGATCCGTAGACACAATGACCTTCGCTCCAACAAGATACGAGCGGAACTTCTCAAATGCATACACAACCACTAGCAACTCCTTCTCGGTGGTAGCATAATTGTGTTGGGCATCATCTAGCGTCTTGCTAGCATAATAAATGACATGTGTACGCCCATCCTTCCTATGCCCCAAAACAGCCCCAACGGCTACATCACTCGCTTCACACATGATCTCAAACGGTAGACTCCAATCCGGCGGTTGCATGATGGGTGCGGAGATCAAAGCATTCTTTAACCTACAAAAAGCCTCAAGGAAATCTGTGGAGAAAACAAACTCAACATCTTTCATTAGTAGGTTAGTAAGAGGCTTAGAAATCTTAGAGAAATCCTTAATGAATCTCCGGTAAAAACCGGCATGCCCTAGAAAACTCCTTACCCCCTTCACCGAGGTAGGTGGTGGCAACTTCTCTATCGTCTCTATCTTAGCCCTATCAACCTCAATGCCACGGTTGGACACCAAGTGTCCCAACACAATGCCTTCACTTACCATGAAGTGGCATTTTTCCCAATTTAAGACAAGGTTTGTCTCCTTACATCTCTTAAGCACTAAAGACAACTTAGCTAAACAATCATCAAATGAAGATCCATAAACAGAGAAATCATCCATAAACACTTCCATGATATTCTCAATATACTCAGAAAAGATAGCCATCATACACCTTTGAAAGGTGGCGGGTGCATTACACAACCCAAATGGAATTCTCCTATATGCAAATGTACCCCAAGGACATGAGAATGTAGTTTTCTCTTGGTCATCGGGGTGGATAGGGATTTGGAAGAATCCACTATAACCATCTAAATAGCAAAAGTGAGAATGTTGAGCTAATCTCTCTAGCATTTGGTCAATGAAAGGAAGAGGGAAGTGATCTTTCCTAGAGGCCAGATTTAGTTTCCTATAGTCGATACACATCCTCCACCCCGTAACCGTTCTAGTTGGGATTAATTCATTATTCTCATTAGTCACTACGGTCATCCCACCCTTCTTAGGAACCACATGCACGGGACTAACCCACTTACTATCCGAAATCGGGAAAATGATTCCCGCATCTAGCAATTTAAGGATCTCTTTCTTCACTACTTCTTTCATGATAGGGTTTAGTCTTCTTTGAGGTTCAGTTGAAGGTTTATGATTATCTTCCATTAAGATCTTATGCATGCACAAAGAAGGTTTAATGCCAATTAAATCATCAATGGTATAGCCAATCGCCTTCCTATGCAATCTCAACTCATGCAACAATCTACTCAACTCATCATCATTCAAGCATACATTAACAATCACCGGATATGTAGAATTATCACCAAGGAAAGCATACTTAAGATGAGAGGGAGGGGTTTAAGTTCAAGATTAGGAGGACCTTTATCGGTTGGAGACGCTCCATACAATGTTGGTTGAGATGAATCCAAAGCCATGGAAGACTCCCCAAAGCTCCTTGAAGCTTGATCAACAACCAATGCAGTTTGTGGAGAAACCACGGGCAAAATCACGGGCTCTGGCACAACCATGGCCGTGGAACTTGCAAAGCTAGCCATTTTGAGCATTCCAGAGAGTTCCACGGGACATTCCACGGGCATGGTTCTTCCCCCAGGCCGTGGTTCACACAACAATTCAGCACACCTTCGTGTACTTCAAATTCAGCTCTTGTCTCCTTTTCTAATGCATCCAAAGCCTTGATTTCTTCATTACAAGCCTCCTCAACTCCTTCCTCCATCAAACTCAAGCTAAGAACCTTCTCCAAGGGATCCTTGATCAAGATCGAGCTCACAACTTCTCTAGACTCCTCTTGCTCGACAATGTTGAACACATCTTCACCAAGGGCTGGCTCTTTCATCATTGTGGATAATTTGAACTTGATATTCTCTTCTCCAATGTTGAAGGAGAGAATTCCATTTTTGCAATCCACCAAGCATCCGGAAGTTGCTAGGAAAGGTCTCCCCAAGATGATAGGAACCGGATAGTCCGCCGGGATGTCCAAGACAACAAAATCAATCGGCACATATAACTTCCCGAGTTACACCGGTATGTCCTCCAAGATTCCAACCAGGTGAGTGATCGAACGGTCCGCCATGTAAAGGGTCATATTGACCGGATTTGGCTCTCCTAGCCCAACCTTGTTGCAAAGTGCAAGCGGTATGATGCTTACACTTGCCCCAAGATCACATAGGGCTTCATACTTCACTTCTCCTACTCCAATTGGCACACAAAAAGATCCCGGATCTCTTAGCTTAGGAGGCATCTCCTCCTTCAAAGTTTGAATCAACTCCGAGGATCTCTTTGTCATTCTCAATTCCCCATACTCCTCCAACTTCCTTTCGTTGGAGAGTATCTCCTTCAAGAATTTTCCATAGGCCGGCATACCTAGAATAACATCCATGAACGGAATGTTAATATGCAATTTAGACATAAGTTCAAGGAATTTACCGAAGTGTTTGTCCAAGCGAGCTCTTGCTTGTGATTGTGGGAACGGTAGTGGTGGCTTGTATGGAGGTGGCGCCACATATGTTGGCTCATCATCCTTTCTCTTTCCTCCATCTTCTTGCAATGGCTCTTCTTCTATCACCACTTGCTTTCCCTTATCATTTCCCTTAGGCAAGGGATCCTTCATGCTCAGCCCACTTCTTGTTGTAATGGCCAATACTTGGCCTCTTGGGTTATCTTCGGTTCTTCCGGGAAGCTTTCCCGGATCTCTATGAGCTTCACCCGCCTTTTGGAACACTTGTGCTTCCAACACCTTTTGAGCCTTAGAAATGGAAGTCACCGTGCTCTCAAGACCACTCAACCTCCCAAGCAATTGCTCAAACATCATCTCGGTTCTATCCTTTGGAGGTTGAGTAAATCCGGGTGGAGGTTCTTGTGAAGCCTTTGGTGGTGGAGGTGCGCTTGTGGAAGCAGGAGGGTTCAAGGCTCCATCCGGGTTAGAATAGGAAAACCCGGGATGATTGTGGTTAGGCTGGTAATTGTTGAATTGCCGGTTGTTGTTGAAATTCCTTGGGTCTTGATAGTTGTTGTAATTGCCCCTTCCCATGTAGTTCACATCTTCCTCGTTGGAAGACAAGTTTGCTTGCACTTGCACTTGAGGGCTTGCTTGACTCTTCAAAGTTGTAGCACACAACTCCCTCAAACACTTAAGCTCATTGTTGATTGCATCAAGCTTGAAATTAATCATGGTGACTTCACTTACCTCATATGCTCCCGCTTTCCTCCCATCACTCTTCCTATGGGAGTACTTTTCAATCACCAAAGCTTGTTTCTCTACAAACTCCCAAGCTTCATCTACATTCTTTTCCAAGAAAGTCCCACCGGAAAGAGATTGAAGCTTGAATTGGCTATCTTCATCAAGTCCTTTGAAGTAGATCTCCAATAGCTCAATTTTCGGTATACCATGGTGTGGACAATCTAGGAGAACGTCCTTTAACCTCTCCCAAGACTTGAATAGGCTTTCTCTATCCTTCATTACAAAGACATTGATCTTCCCTCTTAGCTCGGTAGTCTTGGAAGGTGGGAAGAACTTAGTCAAGAACTCGGTTGTCATTTCCTCCCAAGTACTCACACGCCCTATTGGAATTGATTGGTACCAAGCCAAGGCTTTATCCCTAAGTGAGAAGGAAAAAGCCCTAAGCTTATGGTTTTTGTTCTCCAAACTAGGCGGCCTTAGAGTCTCCATTAATATCTCATAGTTCATCAAAAGTTGATGAGGGGACTCTCCTTCCATCCCTCCAAACTGATTATGCCGGATCATTTGTAGAACTTGAGGGCGGAGCTCATAATCATGGGTTGCGGGATCTCCTAAGTTCACACCCGGACGGTGCACTCTTTGAGCCGGATCCATACGTTGCCCTAACGTTTGTGGCTCCTCAATAGCAATGGGCATAACCCGAATATTAACCGCCGGCTGCGGTTGTGGTGGAGGTGGAGGTTGTTGACGATTAAGCTCTCTTTGCACAAGAGCTTGCCTAATCTCTTCAATCTCCCTCCTAGTTGCTTCTTGCCTCTCATTGACAAGTCTCCTTTCATTCTCCAAGAGCTCATCTCTTAACCTAATTTGCTCTAAAGCCTCATCCAACTCAGCTTGAAGATCTCTTGCGGCCATCTCCTTCCCCTTTCTAATGCTCTTAGACCTAGCCTTAAGGGTTTTCTCCAGTTCGGGATCGAATAGAGCTAAATCCTTGCCACAGATCTTCGCATACACCTAAAGGATGAGAGATGTCCTGAAAATGCAAAGACACAAACCAAACAAGATCAAAAGCAACAAGAAAGACCTACACTATAAATAATCACAAACAATGACTCAATCTAGACCTAGTCCCCGGCAACGTCGCGAAAAACTTGTTCCGCTAAGATTTGTTACACGCAAAAGTCTTAAAGTTATATCTCGATATATTTTTCCTAACTCCTAGCGAACCCGCAGTGTATGGGTCATTTTGTAGTAAGAATAGTATTCCGAGGTCGAACACAAAGACTGAGGTGAAATTGAATCAACAAGCGATCAAGTATAGTGTTGATCTAGTCTAAGAAAAGAGAAAGAAATAAAGAAAAGAAAATAACAATGTTTTTGGATTTGGTTTTGTGTGGTGATCAATCAAGGATCACAATAATATAAGAATGCAAAACAAACTAACAATCTAGCAAATCAACACAAACGAGCAAGACAAACACGAAGTATGTGATCTGATAGCATGAATTATTGTCTATATTTTAGGACCTGTTTAGACGTTTTATCTTCAATAAACTGCATGTTTGAATGTATATTATGTGATTATATTGTCATTTCATCTACCTTTGCGGGAATTGAGGTCTACATCAAGTTTTGTTGTACTCGTAGGTAAAAGGGCACGTTTTGCATAAAAAAGGAGCAAAAGGAGCTAAGGAGTCATTTGAGCTACATTCAGGAGCTTATGGAAGAATCCAGGAATCATGGAATTGGATTATAGATTCACTTTGGACCAGATTTGAGAGATTTCACATTCAATTATGATTCACCTCGGTTGACTATAGAGTCACCTCGACCGAGGTGATCCAGAGGAGCTGACTCGACCGAGGCGAACACCTTGGACGCGGCAAGGATATTTTATTCTTGGCTGAGATCTTTTATTTTTGTAAAGAAGATCTTATATTTTTGGGCTGGATTCCTCGAAGGAAGAAGATAATTTAGCCCACATATTTTACCTTTTTTTATGGGAAGAGATCTTTCTAAGATATCTTATCTTTGGAGGGTAATTTTCCTATAAAAAGGGTTGGATTTTCCACAAATCCAACATCCGCTATATCCGCTATCACCCGGAGACGTGCTTACACACCGGAACAGCCGCATTCCCATAGTTGGGAGATTTGAAGAACCTTTTTGAAGGTTGAAGGAAGATTGAAGAAAGAAAGTTTATAGCTTTTATAGCTTTGTGAAGGGTTTTGTAAGATTCCCTTAGATTCCCTTCATTGTTGTTAGTCTTGCTGGATTTTGATCCAAGGAACGCTTGTTGATTGATAATTGATTCAGTTATTGAAGCCTTTCTCTTAAGGTTTTCTTGTTCAATTATTCTCTTTCTTCCCTTATATTTGATTATTGCTTTCATGATGATGAGTGGCTAATTTCCTTGTGTGATTCTAGGGTGATTGGCTGAAGGTTGTGGGAAAAAAAATGATCAAACGATCTTAAATCACAGTAGGACCCCGAAAGTTCGAGTCTTTATCCTTAACCCTAAGCATCTCGCTCAGTCGATGAACATCTCGGCCGGGGTGGAATTCTTCTGACCGAGGTGACTTATCTGATCCGAAACTGAGAGTTAAGTGTTAGAGTTTGCCAAATCCTATTCTTATTATACCTTTTCTGATTCAAAGCAAGCCTAGGATGAGACTTACCCGGTGATTCCTTTGTTTGTTTACCTAAGATCATAAGTATGGGTAATAAAGGTTTATCCTTTATTGGGGTTCGAGTGTGCCTTCATCCCATCTTTGTGAGTTAGCCTGAGACTTACCCGGTAAAGGTTGATTCTATTCCCTTAGGTGATGTATTGGTTTGAGGTTATTATTCTTTACCTTGATTCCTTGAGACTTACCCGGTAATAGGAATTACGGTTTGGGATTAGCGAGTAGTGAGACTTACCCGGTGATCTATTCCACTTTAGTAACACCTTCCCTATGTAAAAATCTCAGCTTTGTCCACTTATCTTTGGATCTTGAGTTGGAACCACAACTAGATGCTTCAATCCCTAGAATTGCATATTTCCTTAATTGACTTTTTATCATCCTTGATTGTTTTAATTGCTTCGTGGTTAGTAATTACATAGCTTACCTATTCCTGCTTTGTTTCACTAAGTCCCTGTGATCGACCCCTGGAATTCCTTGCTTTTTACTACGATTGACCCGTATACTACGGGTTCGCATCCTTGTTTTAAGCTTACATCTAGGGTTATAAATTTAAAGCTTGCAGACACCGTTTGGAGCGAACAAGTTTTTGGCGCCGTTGCTGGGGACTTGGTCTAGACCAAGCCGGTTTCGGTTGTCTTTCGGGGCTATTGCCCTTGTTGCTAGTAACTTCTCTTTCTATGAGTTTTGTAGTTTTCAGGATTTCCAATGACTACATTTGATCCAGCCTAGATAGCAAGATAAAATGATAGGGCGGATCATTATGAATACTTGGAGGAGAAATACTCCTCCTATTGGTTCAACAATGAAAGGGAAAGAGAATAGGCCATTAGGCATGAACTTGCGATGTGGGATGAATTGAATGTCCCTAAAAAGATTTATGAGCAACCCCTTAAAGATTCTCTTGAATCAAGATGGGAGAGGTTGATGAAGAAGGTGGAGGAGCTCAAGGAAAGCACCCTATCCTATGCTAAGCCGGAAGAGGAGCATAAGGAAGTGTTGCAAGTTTCAAGCATTCCTCCAATCAAACCAGAAGTTTCTCCTGAAGCTTTTGAGGGAGAAGAAGATGTGGAAGATTTCGATCTAACTGTTGAGACCTCGGCCGAGGTGAAAGAGAGATCGGCCGAGGTGGAAGAAGAATATGTAGAACTAGAAGTGAAAGATGTAGATAGCTTTGGCCAAACTACTGAGACTGTGGTCAAGGTGGAAGAGAGATCAGCTGAGTTGGGAGAGATTTCGTGTGTGGATTATCAACCTAACATGAAACTTGTCTCAAGCTTTGGAGAACTTTACAAGGTACATTCTCCTACTTCATTTGAAATCCCTATTAAAATTTCTGATTTTTTCAGGAATGCACCGGAGAATTGGAGGTCTCTTCCTAAAGAACCTCCTAAGATCAAGATGAAACCTCCCTTGAAACTGTTGGAAGAAGATGCTCCTTGGATTATAAGGAGTGGAGTTTGCAAGCACTACACCGTTAAGGCGATGAAGTGTCTCTTGTTCAAGTGTGGGGTCCCTCGCATGCTAAGGACCTTGTACCATCCCCAAGCTAAAGATGGGGAAGCTACTAGGATTTTCGAGAAGCTGTTTTCTCGATCAAGGAAAGGATGGGACGAAAGACTAAGTTATGTCCCATGGAAAAAGAGGAAGACCGGTAGGATTCCGGTGAGAACCAAACCGTACAAGCTTGTACGTATGAGATCCTACCATTTGCCGGTGAAATTAGGAATCGGAACCTTCTTGGAAGATTTTTATGATGGATGTGGTGAGCACTCCACGATATTCGAAGTACATTGAGTAATTCCATGCCGCGCGGTCCAGTTAGAGACCTTAAAACAAGCGCTACTTGGGAGGCAACCCAAGGTATTGCTTTCTTTTCCCTTTTTCTAGTCTAGCTTAGATAGTTTGCTTTTGCTTTGCTTTGTTTTGTTTTTGGCATCCTAGACCGATAACAGGTGACATGTAAGGAAGGAATACAACCTAGGAGCACAACAGGAAGGACAAAAGTTCGAGAATTTGAGAAGACGGAGTTTGACTGAGACACATCTGGATTGCTGTCACAGCACCTCGACCGAGATGATTCTTGAGCAACCGAGGCGATTAGGGTTTCTGAAGATTCACCTCGGTCCGTACACCTCGGTCCAGTCGAGACCATCTCGACCGAAGTGACAGCAGTTCCAGAAAAGGGTATAAAAAGGGCTGAAGATTTCTCTCTCCTCTCTTTACCCTCTTCTCGACCGCGGCGCATATCTCACCTCACCCCTCCGTTCTTCACTCGTTTTCGACGATTCTTGCTTCTAAAATGAGAGGAAAGGATAGAGGATCGCATTGCAAGCACCAATCTGCAGAAAGAACGAACCAAATCGACCAAATTTGGGTAATTATCGAAAAAACCCTAACTTCATCTTTCCCTACTGATTTCTCTCGTTCTGGGCTTTGGTTGCCCCTACATTTGCTGAGGAACAGATTAAGTACCCCATAGGAACTTGTGGTAGTGATTTTGGGGGAAAAGAACTGGATTTTGAGGGAATCGATCGAACAGGTCTTCGCCTCGGTCCAGTCGGCCTACGCCTCGACCGAGGTGTTCTACATGGGTTGTCAGAGCAACCGAGGTGACCTGACAGATTACATAGAGATGAGTTTTGAGAGACAGTTGGTCCTGAGGGACAGATCTTCTCCTTCTCCTTCTTCTTCCTCCCGCCGTACTAGACTGGTGATCCACGAGAGACACCAGGTCGATTATGACCGCATAGCGGCCCGTCCAGTGATTGCACCCCACTTCCTGGACGTTTCAGCTTTTGACTGCCTCCACGTTGATAATGATCTGAGGCATATCTAGAGCCTACACTGGAGTTTGTCAGCTCCTTTACCTACCTGCCTACCGAGCGCGCCGTGAAGTACCGGTTGATGAACCGGAATTACTTGGTTCCCTTAGGTCACTGGCGGGATATCTTTGGCTTCCTCATCCCGACTGTTGCTGATTTTCCCTCCCGAGCTGTAACTAGGGAGTTCTGGGGACAGATTGCTCACGTGGTTGAGCATGCAGACAGATGGCGACCTGGAGACTCCAGGGAGCGGATTATATTTCATCTTGCTTTCAGACTGGCCCACAGGATCTTCAGTGAGACTCTTCTGGCGCATACTGAGACGCCCCAAAAGGTCAGACAGGGCGAGCTTCTTAGTTTATACTGCAGGGTGATCGGAGGAGTTCCGGACTTTGGATTGATGCTGACAGAGGATGTGCATAAGATCAAGGTAAAGGCGAAGGGCGACATCTGCTGTGGAGGTATTGTGACTCATATAGCGAGTTACATGGATATGGACCTCAGTGCTTGTACCATGGTGGCGGCTGCCAAGCCGCTAGGTCTGCAGGAGATGATCACTCGGAGGATACTGGTTCCCCGAAGACTCACTACGCCATATGTGGCGATGCCATGGGAGCCGACTGCACCGCAGGGGATTAGATGGTCAGCTCAGTTCTCCGTGTTTGATCCACATTACTGGCAGACTGCATGGATCCCATTTATGGAGGATGCTAGAGAGGCGGCAACTGCAGCAGCTGAGGAGGATGAGGCTGAGGAGGCCGATGATGATGAGGATGGTGGTATTCCTATGGACACAGGCACAAATACAACTGGGACTAGTGCGCCGATCATTGATTTAGATGACGAGGCGACAAAGGAGGAGGCAGCATCACCACCACCACCTCAGAGCAGACCTCGCCGCCGCAAAGTGAGAGATCCAGTGGCACATCAGCGGATCGATGACCTCACCGATCAGATGATAGACTCCTACGCTGCCCTGACTGTAGACATCCAGGAGAGATTTGACGACCAGCGCCGAGAGATCGAGGGCTGGAATCATCAGATGCTAGAGGGCCAACACTATCAGCGACGGATGGCGGAGATCCAGTTTGAGCATGTCATGGTTTATCTATTTGACCCATCCCAGTACCCGTATGTACCACCACCACCACCACCGGATCGGGATTATTGAGAGCTTGCAGGATTTTCTTTCTTTATTTATTATGCAGCTCAGCTATATCCGATGAGTACTTTATTTGTCTCGACTTATTTTGACCCATTGAGACAATGTGTCCCAAGTATGGGGTATTGATGTACTATTTGACTTTTATGATGTATGACTTAACTCTATCGGACATATGTATTTTATTCCGCTCTATGCGCTTATCTGAGACTGCATGCATGCATACACGTTAATTGATTGAGAAAAACGTCAAAAACCGATTTAAATAAAAAAAAAAATTTTTGACCTCGACCGAAGTGATTCTGGCCAAACGAGGTACTTCACCTCGGTTGACTTAGAACATCTCGACCGAGGCGTTTTTACTGGAACGGTTTTCGAAACGATTTTTGTGCTTCTTATCTGGATATGATCTTAGTGAAGATTTTGTTTGCTGACTGGTTTTGAAATCTTTATATACTTGAAAGGTTTTATAATATGTTTAAGTTGCTAAATGCTTTGTTTGAAATTTGTGGCATGTTTAATACTTTGTTTTTATCCAAATTATGTTAAATTTGAAGGTTGACAACACATGATGAGTTCTCTCACTTTCTTCTTGGGAAGACCAAGGCAATTCATTCTCTTCTCTTCTTCTTCTTGATCATGCTTAGCCCCTCCTATATATTTTGCCTTCCTTTACCTATCCGGAAATTTTGAAGCAAGCAAGTGGTGAAGCAAGTGAAGTAAAAGTTAAGAAGTTGGCTGGAAGTTAGAAAGAAACAAATAGGTTTGGGGAAGTCAATCATGATGATGAGTAATTCGGCACCATTCACATAGCCGGGTGTTTGTGTCTTGCCAAAGTCGGATTGAGCAATATTCCTAACGGGTCATGGTATGTGCATCAAGGGTTTGAGGCATCTCGAGAAATTGATGATTGCTGATTTCCTAGGCTTCGGTTATTGTGCACCTCTGTCCATGCATCCCAAAAAGTAAAGTAAAAAAGGAAAAGTGTGAAATAAGCAAAGCTTATTGGTGGATGATGTTGAAAAACAAGTGAAAGTGAAGTGATATCCTATTCCCGGATTCTAGCACCACATTACCTTCTATACATCCCTACCCTACACGTTTCTTGACCTTTCTTTTGGGAAGCCCTTGAGACCTCAGCTTGTTGATTGACTTAGTTGTTTAAATTGGATTATACATGATTAATTTCGATGATTATGATTTATTATGCATTCTATGATTTTATGCAAAGATGAACAACTTCTTATATTTATAAAATGTTTTAAGCATATTTTGATTTTAAATTCCATGAAGTATTCTCTTAGAGTGATCTATGACTGTAGCACACCATTAAAATGTTTTGAAAGACTTTTTCATTGATCTTCATGACTTATAATCCATTTTATCTTGTATTTTATATTCGGAACTTGCTTGGGGACAAGCAAGGGCTAAGTATGGGGTATTTTGATAGCATGAATTATTGTCTATATTTTGGGACCTGTTTAGACGTTTTATCTTCAATAAACTGCATGTTTGAATGTATATTATGTGATTATATTGTCATTTCATCTACCTTTGCGGGAATCGAGGTCTACACCAAGTTTCGTTGTAATCGTAGGTAAAATGACACGTTTTGCATCAAAAAGGAGAAAAAGGAGCTAAGGAGTCATTTGAGCTACATTCAAGAGCTTAAGGAAGAATCCAGGAATCATGGAATTGGATTATAGATTTACTTTGGACCAGATTTGAGAGATTTCACATTCAGTTGTGATTCACCTTGGTTGACTATAGAGTCACCTCGACAGAGGTGATCCAGAGGAGTTGACTCGACCGAGACGAACACCTTGGACGCGGCAAGGATATTTTATTCTTGGCTGAGATCTTTTATTTTTGGAAAGAAGATCTTATATTTTTGGGCTGGAGTCCTGGAAGGAAGAAGATAATTTAGCCCATATATTTGACCTATTTTTATGGGAAGAGATATTTCTAAGATATCTTATCTTTGGAGGGTAATTTTCCTATAAAAAGGGTTGGATTTTCCACAAATCCAACATCCGATATATCCGCTATCACCCGGAGACGTGCTTACACACCGGAACAGCCGCATTCCCATAGTTGGGAGATTTGAAGAACCTTTTTGAAGGTTGAAGGAAGATTGAAGGAAGAAAGTTTATAGCTTTTATAGCTTTGTGAAGGGTTCTGTAAGATTCCCTTCGATTCCCTTCACTGTTGTTAGTCTTGCTGGATTTTGATCCAAGGAACGCTTGTTGCTTGATAATTGATTCAGTTATTGAAGCCTTTCTATTAAGGTTTTCTTGTTCAATTATTCTCTTTCTTCCCTTATATTTGATTATTGCTTTCATGATGATGAGTGGCTAATTTCCTTGTGTGATTCTAGGGTGATTGGCTGAAGGTTGTGGGAAAAAAAATGATAGAACGATCTTAAATCACAGTAGGACCCTGAAAGTTCGAGTCTTTATCCTTAACCCTAAGCATCTCGCTCAATAGATGAACATCTCGGCCGGGGTGGAATTCTTCTGACCGAGGTGACTTATCTGATCCAAAACTGAGAGTTAAGTGTTAGAGTTTGCCAAATCCTATTCTTATTATACCTTTCCCGGTTCAATGCAAGCCTAGGATGAGACTTACCCGGTGATTCCATTGTTTGTTTACCTAAGATCATAAGTATGCGTAATAAAGGTTTATCCTTTATTGGGGTTTGAGTGTGCCTTCATCCCATCTTTGTGAGTTAGCCTGAGACTTACCCGGTAAAGGTTGATTCTATTCCCTTAGGTGGTGTGTTGGTTTGAGGTTATAGTTCTTTACCTTGATTCCTTGAGACTTACCCGGTAATAGGAATTACGGTTTGGGATTAGCGAGTAGTGAGACTTACCCGGTGATCTATTCCACTTTAGTAACACCTTCCCTATGTAAAAATCTCAGCTTTGTCCACTTATCTTTGGATCTTGAGTTGGAACCACAACTAGATGCTTCAATCCCTAGAATTGCATATTTCCTTAATTGACTTTTTATCATCCTTGATTGTTTTAATTGCTTCGTGGTTAGTAATTACATAGCTTACCTATTCCTGCTTTGTTTCACTAAGTCCCTGTGATCGACCCCTGGAATTCCTTGCTTTTTACTACGATTGACCCGTATACTACGGGTTCGCATCCTTGTTTTAAGCTTACATCTAGGGTTATAAATTTAAAGCTTGCAGACACCGTTTGGAGCGAACAAGTTTTTGGCGCCGTTGCTGGGGACTTGGTCTAGACCAAGCCGGTTTCGGTTGTCTTTCGGGGCTATTGCCCTTGTTGCTAGTAACTTCTCTTTCTATGAGTTTTGTAGTTTTCAGGATTTCCAATGACTACATTTGATCCAGCCTAGATAGCAAGATAAAATGATAGGGCGGATCATTATGAATACTTGGAGGAGAAATACTCCTCCTATTGGTTCAACAATGAAAGGGAAAGAGAAGAGGCCATTAGGCATGAACTTGCGATGTGGGATGAACTGAATGTCCCTAAAAAGATTTATGAGCAACCCCTTAAAGATTCTCTTGAATCAAGATGGGAGAGGTTGATGAAGAAGGTGGAGGAGCTCAAGGAAAGCACCCTATCCTATGCTAAGCCGGAAGAGGAGCATAAGGAAAGCACCCTATCCCAAATCACGGCCTATTCTTGGAGTTCCTCGGCCGTGGTTCTCAAGAACTTACCATGATTTACCCTAGTTTACGAGCTTTGCTTTTACTTTGATCCAATGTTAAAGATTAGCTTTAATCTAGTCTTGGTTTACCCTTTTCTAGGTAGTAGTGAGACTCATCACCCTCTATTTCGATTTCGAGTGTCACAACCTTAATCGTTTTAGTTCGTCTTGATCCTTGGGTTACAAGTTTGGGTATTTGAGATTAATTCTTGTTCATAGATCCTTTCTATACGGAAGCCTCAACAACCTTTATAGAGAATGTCTTTAGATAAGTCATATAAAATCTTGGAACTAAACCGTACATTGCTTTACTTTAGCATACCTTTGCAACTCCTAAATTTGTCCTTAGTTCTTTAGTATATCTTGAATCGATTGTCACAATTAAATACCTGGATCTTTAGGGTTGCTGTTTTGCCAATATTTGCAAAGCTTTACCTTTTAATTGCTCGATAACTTGAGACTTGGTTTTTGTAACACCCCAAATTCTGAGAACTCGGGGAGCTACTGGTTAGGACCTCACAATGGGTCCCGACCTTAGTTTGACAACAATTTAACTTGGATCTTACAACAAGGCACAAAAGTATTTAAAATATTTGAAAACTTTAAATAATATATACATGAAGACTATGTATCAGCCTTACAAAGCAAAGGTACCAAAATGACACATAAGAAGAACAGAAGACATCCCGTCCCCAACTAAATAAGTACGTGGACCCAGTTGACCATTTCCTCCGGATCTCTCTACAACTGTTTTAACCTGCAAGACATCTACAAGCGGTATAAAACCATTAGCTAACATTCTATGCATAAGTATAAAGGTAAAAGCACAAACACACAACATACACAATCAACATGCAACACTCAATCCTTTTATTATCTTTAATTAGGTGATAGGTTATTACTAATGATACTTATTTTGTGACACGAGGGATTCCCGAACCTCGCCCCTGTCCCCGTTTACCAACGCGAAATGTTACTAATGCATTTGACCGTCTACCGGACTGGGCTGGTCGCAGGGAACCTCCTAGACTCTCGCAAGAGCTAGGCAGATGATGTCACGACCCGTTATCATACACTTGGGTGAATTACACAATATACTAACGTCGGCCTATTTCGGTTTCGTTATTTATCTTAACTAGCAAACACCACTAATACACATCACACACATGCAAGAAGCCAGCTAAGTAAGTCCGTGGACTTACTAGAATCAAATCTCGACTCTCTCTTAACCACCACTAAATCCGTAAGTGCAGAACTCAGTTGCCTGTCAGAGGAGGCACGTGGGTCAACACATTTCCCTGAATACTTATAAGTCTAAAACTCTTAAGATATACGATTCTATGTGCAGAAGTTATTACAATGTTTATTTAAGGTAAAATGACTATTTTACCCTTAGTCTCGGAACTTCCAAAAACTCGAAATATGTACTTAAATTATAATTTGAGGCTAACTAACCATATTCTACTCCCTAGGATGATTTTAGGTAACAACTAGGAAAACTACCCATTTTCTATTTCTCGAAAAGTCACTAAAGTCCAACTACAGCTTCAAATATAAAATTTGAATAATCTTATAAAAATTCCGAAATAATTCCCTAGGTCATCTATGATATCCTATCTACTCATAGGAGAAAGAATTTATTAAAACGGTTAAAGCATCGCTTCTACAAAAATTTCTAAAGTTGGGTACAACACTTAACAAGCAACACACTGTCTTAACTTTGAAAAATCATAACTCCTAAACTACTCGCTGGATTTATCCCAAATTTTGATATGTTCTACTATATAATCTTATCTATATTATATCCAAAATTCAGCCGCAAAGGAGATCAAAATCCTATTTAAAACTATCTCACAAAACCGAATTTCAGCACAACAGAAAAACTGCTTACGACTCAATTTTGGAAAAATAATAAATCTCAAACCACTCGCTGGATGCCTATCAAATTTTAATATGTTCTACAACAATATGTCAACTATATCATATCCAAAATTCAAGCCCAACGGAGATCAAGAACTTAATAAAAACCATCTCACAAAACAACATCACCTGCTGTTTTTCCCAACTCTCAGCACATTTATTAAAACTGCATGAGGCGTCCACTTTGGGACATCATAACTTTCAAACCGTAACTCCGATTCTTCCCAAATTTTAGTATCATCTACTATGTACTACTGAATACAACATATCCAAAATTCAGCAACAAAGGAGGAGTATAACGTACTCAAATCGTGACCCGAAATTGGCTGTTTTTCACTTCCGAAAACTTAGAAAACGCCTCAGCTCTTCAAGCTATCTTCCGAGGCTGTTAGGGACTGATTGAAGACACAAAGGATGCTCACATCAGCATATATATGTTAAGGATTGATCGAAGAGAAGGACTAAGGAAGGACGGATAAGGATCTTACTCGATTCTATGACTCGAAGGGTGAAGAACGTAGAACCAGCTGTTGTTGTTGTTCGCAAGGGCTGAGAAGATCGATGTTTAGATAGAAATAGGAGCGTCTACACTTGTTGCTGGCTCGAAGGGAAGAAGTCCATCCTGAGGGTGCCGCTGCTGATGGTTTTGACTCGCTACCTCGAGGAGAAGGAAGCCGAAGACATGCTCGCAGCCATGGGTACACTCGAGGAGAAGGGAGCTGAAGACCTGCTCACAGCCATGGGTACACTCGAGGAGAAGGGAGCCGAAGACCTGCTCGCAGCCCTGGCACACTGCGTTGCTGCTACGGTAGAAGAGGTAGAACGGAAGGGAAGGGAGGCAAGGGTTACGTGAAATCTGAACTAGGGCAAGAGGGAAGGAGGCTGAGAAGTAACGTAATTGCTTCTTTTCTTAATGGGCCCGGAAGGCCTTGTTGAGTGTTGTCAAAAAAAATAGCCCATGACCTTTAATTTTTCAAGAATTAAACTCTAAGGAAGATAGATATATTTTATGTGTGTAAAAATTCCACATAAAATAATAAAATGTGTTTATTTATAAAACTAAGGATTAAGTAAGAAGATTGAAGCCTCACATAAAATTATAGAAGTTGATAAAAGCATTTTATGTGCTTAACTCTTCACATAATATGACAAGGTTTATGATGACTCGGGATTTACCGGAAATTAAATTTCCGGGTATTACATAAGTACCCCCTTAAAATCAGTTTCGTCCCGAAACTAAAAAGATAACGACATATAGTCGGAGTTGATACAAAAGAAATAAAGGGCCGGATAGGGTCACAATGGATCAAGTTCTGATTTGTTCCTAAGATAGCCGGAAATAAAATTTCCGGGTATTACAGTTTTGTTTCACCAAATCTCTGTGATCGATACTCTGGAATATTTTCTAACTTACGCCGAGCCGTACACTACGTGTTCGCTTGCCTTTATTCTAGTTTTATAAATTTAAGACTTGATTGCACGCACGTTTTAGGGCGAACTAGTTTTTGGCGCCGTTGCCGGGGATTTGGTCTAAACCAAACTTCGATTTTCGGTTGTCGAGCTTGGGAGCTTTGCTCTTGTTATTTGATATCTCTTGTGAGTGTTATTTGCAGGTTCTTTTAGGTATATGCGCAGGTCTAGATTCAACAAAGACCTCGTACCTTTTGATCCGGAACTTGAGAAAACTATTAGGAAGAAAGCCATGGAAAGAAAGATGGATGAAAATAAAGAGAGAGATGTCCAAGCGGAATTAGACGAATCTCAACGTCAACTTAGGTTGAGTGAGAAAGCTCATATAGATGCAGAAACGAGTCATCAATTCCAAATTGATGAACTCAGGGCTATGATGTTAGACATAAAGTTGGACCTGAATGATTCTAAAAAGAAGAAGAAGGTCAAGAAGCCAACTAAGTCCATTAGAGTGGAATCATCCGATGATGAGGAATTCGATCCGGATATGCCACCACTAGAGGAGATTGATCCAACGATCAATCCAGTCCGGATTAATCCAATACCAGCCGCAACTCCTCGTTTCCCAACTGGGGGTGCGAGAGCCGCTCGTGTAGAAGAACAACCAAGAACTCTTGGCCAAAGGATGGATCCGATCCAGCAACCACGCCGTCTAGGTGTGAATTTTGATGCTGACGATATTAAGGGGTTTAGCTTTAACCCACAAGTTATTACCATCGTTCGCCAAAGCCAGTTTGGAGGAATGAGTGTTGAATATCCACATCAACATTTACAGAATTTTGAGATTATGATGGAGACAATGAAGCCAAAGAAAGCAACCACCAACAATTACAAGACCAAGCCGTTCTTCTTCTCTTTGAAGGGGAAAGCTTTATCTTGGTATCAAGCTCTTCCAAATGGAAGACTCAACACATGGGAGGATCTGTCTTCGGAGTTCCTAACCAAGTTCTTTCCTCCATCCAAGACGGCGGAGTTGAGAGGTAAAATCAATGCTTTTTCCATGAGATCTAATGAAAGTTTGTTTCAGTCTTGGGAAAGATTTCAGGATTTATTATTGAATTGCCCACACCATTGCATTTCCAAATTGGGGTTGTTGGAGATATACTACAAGGGGCTAGATGTGGAAACACAATTCAAGCTCCAATCTCTTTCATGTGGCTCATTCATGGACATGAGGGAAGATGACGCTTGGGACTTCATTGAGAAGCAAGCCCGAATCAATGAGAAATACTCTCATCGGAAGGCGGAAGCTAACCAAGTAAAGCAAGGAGCGAAGCTAACACAAGCTGCTCAAACTCAAATCTTTTCTCTCAACACCGAGATTAACGAATTAAAGGAAGTCATCAAAGCTAGCTTTCAAAAGCCTAAGGAGCAAGATGTTGGTTATTTAGGAAACAACAATAACCATAATAGGAATGAGAATACTAATCGCAATAGCCGGAACAACAACCGGAACAATTGGAACAACAACAACCGGAACAATAATTGGAACAACAATAGGAGTTCAAGCAACAACAATTGGCGTTCTAACCAACAACAAAATTTCGGTAATTCTTATCCCAATTTAGGAAATTCACTAACTCTGCCATCTTCTTCTTCCATTCCTTTGAAAAGACAGGGGCAAACATCTAATAGTGGAAGCACTTCGGGGAAAGAGAAGCCCGATCCCATGCTGGAAACGATTTTGAGAAAGCTTCAAGGGTTGGAGAATCACATCACTAAGGTTGATAAAGCTCAAACGGTTTTAGAAAACCAAATGTTCAGCAATGCTGAGGAAGTTCCAAGAAATCAAGGAAAACTTTCAGGAAAGACGGAAGATAATCCGAAAGGAAGGGTGATGGCTATCACAACTAAGAGCGGAGCAACAACCACCGACCCGCAGCCTAAGTTTGTTGAAGTTCCCGTCAAAAAGGAGAAAGAAAAGGGGAAGGAGAAGGAAGACATCTACATTCCTCCTCCAGCTTACAAACCTCCCCTACCATTTCCACAATCTAGAGCAAGAGCGCGTCTAGACAAGCAATTCGGTAAGTTCATTGAACTCATGAGCAAACTGCATATTAATATACCCTTCATTGATGCAATTGTAAGTATGCCAGCTTATAAAAAGTTCTTAAAGGAGATCCCCTCTAAAAAGAGGAAACTGGAAGACTTTGGAGAAGTCAAGATGAGTTCGGAATCGTCGGATCTCATCAAAACGATGAAGGAAAAGATGCCCCCAAAGCTGAAGGATTCGGGGTCATTTTGTGTTCCAATCGGAGTAGGAGATGTCACATATGATGCATTATGTGATTTAGGTGCAAGCGTTAGCATCATTCCGCTTGCCTTATGCAGGAAGATCTGTTTAGGCAAACCTAAACCGGTAAAGATGACATTATACATGGCGGATCGATCCATAACTCGTCCCGTCGGTATCATTGAAGACGTCCCAATCAAGCTTGGTAAGTTCTATGTTCCAATAGACTTTTTTTTGCTTTACATTCCTGCAGATAGTCCGGTCCCGATCATACTCGGAAGACCGTTTCTTGCAACATCCGGTTGTATGGTGGATTACAAGAATGCTAGACTCGCCTTCGTCATAGGAGAGGAAAAAGTAAAGTTTGTTCTTTCCACTTTGATGAAAGAGCCAACTCTTGGAGAAGATATATTCAACATCCATGATGAAGAGGCATCTAGAGAGGAAGTAAGCTCGATTCTATTCAAGGATCCATTGCAAAAGGTGATCACTATGAGCATTATGGAGAAAGGAGAGGAAGAGGAATGCAATAAGGAAATTGAAGCTTTAGGGGAGCTAAAGGAAGTGCATGAAGAAGAGTTTGAAAAACTCTACGATGGGTCATAAAACGTGAGGAATCACGGCCAGTCGTGCTATTCCACAACCGTGGTTCCCACTAGTGGCGGATCCAAGGGGGGTAACGGGTGGTACGGTGCCCCGGCTTGCGACGTCGTTTTGCCTTAGGAAGGAAAAAAGGAAGGAAAAAACCCCCCTTAAAACGAATTATGTTACATACTGTACTACTAGCTCATCTGGTAGAGGAAGAGAAGGAGGTACATGAAGTCGTGGGTTCGAGTTATAGGAGTAACAAAGAGTTCCTTTTTATTTATGGATTTATTTTAAACAAATTAATTACAATATGTTTAGATGGAGAGATTAAATGATATTTATTAATTATTTCTTTAACTCCTAACTAATACAATAAAATTAATATAATTTTTAATACAATAATTCATCAATAACTATCTAATTTATATGACAATATATTTATAAAAGAAACTAAATATATAAAATAATTTTAAATTTTATCTAAGTAAAAAAATAAATTTAATAAAATTCAAATAATTTTTAATACAATAATTCATCAACAACTATCTAATTTATATGACAATATATTTATAAAAGAAACTAAATATATAAAATAATTTTAAATTTTATCCAAATAAAAAAATAAATTTAAAGTTCAAATTTATAGTACAAAATTTAAACAAACTTTTTTTATTTATTTAATTTATATATTTTATTGTCTAATTTCAAGCTTAATATTCGACTTTTCTTATAAAAACCTTTTTTGTGCCCCTCCAACTAAAAATTTCTGGCTCCGCCACTGGTTCCCACCAACATGACCGTAATTAGCTATTCAGAGGACTCCAGTAAGTTATACGGCCAAAACCACAGCCGTGGAACTATCAGAGGTGCCGTAATTGACTTCCACGCCCAAAACCACGGCCGTGGAAGAAACAGAGGTGCCGTAATTTTGGGAAAATCTGAGGACAATTACGTTCTTTCTACCAATGCTCTTGAGTCTACTTCAGCAACTTCTATACCCTTAGAAACTTCTAAGGAAGCATTGCACACCCCTCAAGAGCCACTAGAAACTCCAATAGTGATGGAATTGAAACCGCTTCCTACACATCTAAGGTACGCATTTCTAGGAACTAATTCTACTTTTCCGGTAATTGTTAGTTCCGATCTAAGAGAAGATGAACATAGTCAGCTTATGGTTGTTATAAGGAAACATATGAAAGCCTTAGGTTACAATATTGAGGATCTAGTAGGAATTAAGCCGTCCTTGTGTATGCATAAGATCCTAATGGAAGAAGACTTTAGAACTTCACGACAACCTCAAAGGCGGTTAAATCCGACCATGAAGGAGGTTGTCAAGAAGGAAATTCTTAAACTACTTGATGCAGGTATCATCTACCCTATCTCCGATAGCAAGTGGGTGAGTCTCGTACAGGTTGTTCCAAAGAAGGGAGGAATGACGGTTATCACTAATAAGAACAATGAGCTCATTCCTACAAGGACCGTGACTGGATGGAGGATGTGCATTGATTACCGGAAACTAAATAATGCAACTAGAAAGGATCAGTTTTCATTACCCTTCATCGACCAAATGCTTGAAAGGTTAGCACAACACTCTCATTTTTGCTATCTTGACGGCTATAGTGGCTTCTTTCAGATTCCGATTCATCTTGACGATCAAGAGAAGACCATATTCACGTGCCCATGGGGTACATTCGCTTATAGGAGAATGCCGTTCGGGCTTTGCAACGCCCCAGCCACCTTCCAAAGGTGCATGATGGCTATCTTCTCGGAGTATATAGAGGAAATCATGGAGGTTTTCATGGATGAATTTTCTGTTTATGGTTCCTCTTTCGATAATTGTCTCTCTAACCTTTCTCTTGTGCTACAAAGGTGTGAAGACACTAACCTAGTTCTTCATTGGGAGAAGTGTCAATTTATGGTAAAGGAAGGCATTATACTCGGACACTTGATCTCTAGTAGAGGGATTGAGGTAGATAAGGCTATGATAGAAACCATAGAAAAGCTCCCTCCTCCATCTTCGGTGAAGGGGATAAGAAGCTTTCTAGGACATGCTGGATTTTATAGACGTTTTATAAAGGATTTCTCTAAGGTATCAAAACCGCTTACTAATCTATTGATGAAGGATGTAGTTTTTGATTTCTCGCAGGAGTGCTTAGATGCATTTCATAAGATTCGGGAAGCTCTAATCTCAGCCCCGATCATTCAACCTCCGGATTGGAATCTTCCATTCGAGGTTATGTGTGATGCAAGTGACGTAGCTATAGGAGCTGTGCTTGGGCAAAAGAAGGAAGGCCGAATCCATGCTATCTACTACGCTAGCAAGATGCTAGATGAAGCGCAGCTTAACTACGCCACTACTGAAAAGGAATTTCTAGCTATTGTTTATGCATTTGAAAAGTTTCGTTCTTATCTTGTAGGTGCAAAGGTGATTGTATACACGGATCATGCTGCGATCCGGTATCTACTTGCAAAGAAGGATGCGAAACCAGACTGATTAGATGGATTCTTCTCCTACAAGAATTCGATCTAGAGATCCGTGACAATAAGGGTTCGGAAAATTCTGTTGTGGATCATTTGAGTCGTCTACCACATCTAGAGGATGACAATCTACCTATAGATGACTCCTTTCCAGACGAGCATTTACACATCATAGAGGAGTGCATCGATAAGATAACTAAAGGTAACGAACCATGGTTTGCTGATTTTGTTAACTATTTAGTTTGTCAGGAAATACCACCCGGACTATCCTATGCACAAAGGAAGAAGTTCTTTAAGGATGTCCGGGAATACTTTTGGAATGAACCTCTACTCTTCAAGAGAGGTCCTGACGGCATCATTCGAAGATGTGTGCCGGAAGACGAGATGCAAAGTGTCATTCGTAATTGTCATTCACTACCTTGTGGAGGACACGCTAGCTCAAACAAGACTAGTGCTAAGGTATTGCAATCTGGATTCTTTTGGCCTAATTTATTTAAAGATGTGCAAACCTTTGTTTCCTGTTGTGATGCTTGTCAAAGAATAGGGAACATATCTAGGAGAAACGAAATGCCTCTTAACAACATTCAGGATGTAGAGATCTTTGACGTTTGGGGAGTAGACTTCATGGGACCTTTCCCATCATCTTGTGGAAACCAATACATACTTCTAGCTGTAGATTATGTTTTGAGATGGGTTGAAGCAATTGCCTCTCCAACTAATGATGCTATGGTTGTAGTTAAGTTCTTCAATAGAATTATCTTCCCAAGGTTTGGGACACCACGGACTATCATTAGTGATGGAGGCTCTCACTTTATTGCCCGACGATTCAAAGCTCTACTAGCTAAGTATGGGGTGACTCACAAGATCGCCACCCCTTATCATCCACAAACAAGTGGACAAGTGGAGATTTCGAATAGGGAGATCAAAGGAATCCTAGAGAAAACAGTTTCGAAGACAAGGAAGGGTGGTCTTTGAAACTAGATGATGCGTTATGGGCGTATAGGACCGCATACAAGACTCCCATAGGAACAACACCATACAACCTTGTGTATGGGATGTCTTGTCACTTACCGGTGGAGCTGAAACATAAAGTGTATTGGGCGGTTAAGTGGTTGAAATTCAGCATGAAGGAAGCGGGGCGAGAAGCGCCTTTTGGACCTTAATGATCTTGAAGAACTTCGCTTAAATGCTTATGAGAACGTCAAGATCTATAAGGAGAGAGCGAAGCGTTGGCATGATAAGCATATCATTCCAAAGGACCTCAAAGAAGGAGATCAAGTTCTCCTCTTCAATTCAAGACTTCGTTTCTTTCTAGGTAAGCTTAAATCTCATTGGATTGGACCTTATCTAATCAAACATGTTTTTCCCCATGGAGTAGTTGAAGTATGGGGTGAACAAGGCGGAAGTTTTAAGTTGAACGGTCAACGACTCAAGAAGTATTCACCGGAACTCCAAGCTGAGGAGTTCGCCTACCGCACTCGAATAGATGTAAGTACGGTCTAGCTACGGACCTTAAACAAGCGCTTCTTGGGAGGCAACCCAAGGTATTTCACTTATGCTTTTGTTTATCATTCTTAGATTAGATTAGTTTAGTCGTTTTTGCTTTGTTTTTGCCCTCGATACCTCCCGGTATGTCGTGTTTTTGGATGTAGGAACAATGGGATAAGCAATGGAAAGGAAAAAGTTAGAAGGAATTGACGAAACTTGGATTTTGGCACATTACAGAGAGTTCCACGCCCTAAACCACGGTCGTGGAAGCTACAGTGACCGTAATTTGCAAAAATCTGAGAAAAATCAACAAAACCATGGTTCCGTACAAAACCACGGCCGTGGAACACCCCGAGTGACCGTGATTTTCCAAAAATTTTACGGTCACTATATAAACCACCTTCTTCACAAAATCCACCCCATTCCCCAATTCCATGCCCCTCTTCCACGACCTAAAGTCCAAAAATCCTCCCCATCTCGAAATTCTTCGTTCGGAAACTGTTTCGAACGATTCTTGGTGCTAAAGTGAAGCATTTCCGATCATCTACAAGATCCAATCAACGAATCAAGTGGACAATCCTTACAGAAGACGGAATTTAGATTCAAAGATCCAAAAACCTAGGTTTTTCCTCTATTTCTCTACTTTGTCAATTCGGGTCTATTTCTCGCAAGAACTTAGATGCATTGTATAGGATTGAGATTGAAATTAGTGTGGGACAGGCTTTGTTGAGTTTGGTGATTGATTTGTTGAGATTTAAGCAAAACAGAGCCAAACCACGGTCCTTGTAGGTTCCACGGCCGTGGTTTCTATAGAACAGGCCGTGATTTTCCCTCAGAAATGGATTTTTTAAGGAGAATGTCGACTAGGAGCAAGAAGAGGAAAGGTGACACTTCCTCCTCTTCCCAAGTACGCCCTAGTGTGCCACCATCACCCCCACCTCCTAGAATTCCAACAATCCATGAGGATTAACTCGATGCCTTAGAAAGGGTCGAGAAGAGGCCGGTCATAGAACCACGCTACTTAGTTCTTGAGGAGTTAGAGCCACTGAATGTAGTGAATGACCTGACGAGGCTTCTAGATAGAGCCGGTCTGATCGTCTTCTCCACTATTAGGGAAGACGCATATGAGGAGATTACTAGGGAGTTTGTGATCTCTTTTGAGCATAGTGCTATGGATAGGACAGTTTCTTTTAGGCTGATGGAGGAGGACTACGAGTTCTCGATCTTAGAGTTTGGAGCCTTCTTTGGGTTCCAAGAGACCTTCAATGGTCGTTTTCCTAGCGGTGTATACGCTAAGGACTTCTGGGAAGACATAGCCATGGTCTATGCCAGCGAGGACCGCTGACAGCCAGCTGACACCAAGGCTAAGCTCATCTATCACTTAGCCTTGAAGATAGCCCATAGAGTCCTTTTTGAGTGTCTTTTCCCTAGGACCGAGACCACTCAAAAGATTAAGACAGATGAGTTGTTCCTTCTTTACTCGCGGTAGACCTGTTGACTGTGCTACCCTCTTAGCCTCCACCATGAGTAAGCTAAAGAATAAGAGAGCCGACAACAATGGATATGGTGGTATGGTTACCCACATTGCTAGGCAGCTGGGGATAGATTTTTCTGCTTGTACTAGGATTGCAGCGAGACCTTTGGGTCTCAATAGTTTGATGACGAGGGGTATCATCTTCCCTAGGCACCGCGGTCCACCTACCGCAGGTATGCCTTGGGAGGAGAGAGGAGGTAGAGGCATCCCGTGGCTCCCTGAGTATTCCATTATGGTTGAACGCCATAATTGGAAGCAGAGCTTCGCTTCTATGCATGAGAATAGGCTAGTAGCACCTCCCTACGTCCCCAATGAGGTACCGGCTGCAGGTGTTGAGGAGGAGATAGGAGGAGGTGATGGTTTTGAGGGAGTAGGTGAGGAGCAGGACTTTGGCACTTTCCCGGATCAGCCGGTACACTTCCCTGACCCTTCCAAGCGTTCACCACGACCTGCTGGACCTTCAGGAGCCTCTTCCTCTCGCCGTGCTAGCGTGAGTGAGAGGCCGACATGGATAGACACTCCACCCACTTGGTACGGAGCACATCCGGAGTGGATGGGAGCTCCACCACCTTGGTCTAGTCAGGCACCAGCAACACCGACTCCACAAGACGCACCGGCATGGTACGGCTAGCCACCGGCCTGGTATGAGTAGCTACCGGAGTGGCTACCGACCTTTCTAGGCGAGTCGGTGACTTGGAGATAGGCCAGGACACTCGCGATGTACGGGATGATGAGCATGATCAGATGATGAGAGACATTTACCGCCAGCAGTTTGAGCGGCATTTCAGCTCCGAGTTCCACCCATTCCCACCACCACCACCGTAGTGACGAGCCTCGAGGATTGATGGTTCAGCCGCCCCACCACCGTTTTTAGTGAGTTCATTTTCCTTTTCTTCTTTTTTTATTTCTTTTTCGAACATTGAGGACAATGTATGTTTTAAGTATGGGGTGGGGTGTGACTATGTGTTGTAATAACTCTACTACATTTGCTTGCTTGCTTCTATCCATAACACTTTGCATGTTTCATTTTCATAGTCACACGTTTCATTATTGCATTGCATGAAAAAGTTTGAAAAAACCATAAAAATTTGCAAAATTTTGAAAAATTTGAAAGAGTACTTGTGCTTCTAAGATTAGAGATGACCTCTATGATAGTTCTTACTTGTGGAATGAGTTTTGATGACAATTCTATGCTTAAACGGAATAATGAATTGAAAAGGAATTGAATGTGTTGTTTATCCTTTCTTGCAAGTTTCATAATGTGAAAGTTCTATCTAAATCACCTTGAGAAATTGAGGTTGAAATCACATGATGAGTTCTTATACTTCTTTATAAAATGATTAAGGCAATTCAATTTTCTTTCTTCTTTCTTTGATCACTTAGCCCCACAATGAAAGTAATTGTCTCCCTTACCTATCCGGGAATTTGGAGGAGTTGATATTTGGAATGTTTGATGTGGGAGGGCCATGAAAGCAAAATTTTGCATTCAAAGAATAGAATTAATAGGTTTGGGAAAGTCAATCATGACGTTGAGTAACTCGGCACCATTCACATAGCCGGGTGTTTGTGTCTTGCCAAAGTCGGATTGAGCGATATTCCTAACGAATTATGGTATGTGCATCAAGGGTTTGAGGATCTCGAAATTTAAGAAACGCCGATCTCCTAGGCTTCCGTTTTTGTGCACCTCTGTCCATCTTTCAAAAAGTAAAGTCGAAAAATAATGTGAAAAAGAAGAGAGCAAAGCTCAAAGTTGATGGTGTTGAAAGTTGATGGTGTTGCAATTCAAAGCAAAAGAAAAAAAAAGAGTTGGGTTATTCATTTTCCCGGATTCATGCACCACATCCGTTATAAGTTTCTCTCCCTTCCGCATTCTAGACCTTACTTGAAAGCCCTTAAGATCAACAGAATGTTATTTGACTTGGTGATCTAAATTGAAATTTCTTGTGCTAGATTTTGACAATACTTGAAGGTTATGATGTTTGTCTCAAAGTTTAAGCGATTTGTGATATTTCTTTGCTTTACATTCTTTGGTTTATGTATACAACTGTTTTCAAGGATGAATGAAGCAAGGTTTGAGGATGATATTTTGACTAGAAGCACATTTACCTAAAGGATGTTTTTGTTTCGAGATTGCATGCATATTTCATTCTAACTTGTATTTTAGTGCTTTCGAAGACCTTGCTTAGGGACAAGCAACTGACAAGTATGAGGTATTTTGTTAGCATGAAATATTGCGATATTCTAGGCACCTATTTTAGTTGTTTTTCCCTCATTATTGTGTACATGGATGAAGATTATAAGCAATTTTTAGCTTGTTCCTCTATTATTGTCGATATGGATGTCTACACTAGCTTTGTGTTGATTGTAGGCGAAAAGGAGCTAAATAGGAAGAGGATTTGATCATGTTCAAGGATTAGGAACACATTAAGGAAGCTAAGGAAGGAGCTAGGATGAAGAATGTCACGACACAAAGGAAACTACAAGTATTCTACACTTCCACGCCCTGAATTACGGCCGTAGAAGAGTCCACGCTCTAAACCACGGCCGTGGATCTTGGAATCATGAGCGTGGAGCATTTCAGTAAGTTACACGGCCTAAAGTACGGTCGTGGAAGTCACAAGAGACCGTAATCCAATTCACGCACTAAACCACGGTCGTGGAAACTCTTGAGACCGTGATTTAGGCGATCTTTTGACGAGTCTTTATTTGCCACGTTATTTACATAATGGGCTTGGACAGTTATTTCTTTCCCGTCTTATAAAAAGGTCGGAAAAGAGAGTTTTTGGGATCCGTGCTTACACCGCTAAATCTTGCAACAATTGTGTTGGATCCCGCGGAGACGTCGACGGACACTGACGGCTGCTTACCTTGCTTGGAGCATTCTTACCTAGGGTTGATTGAAGATCGCCGAAGGTTTAGCCTCTTTTCTTAGGTTTTGATATTGAAGACGGATTGAGAACCTGTTCTTCATACTTGCCTTAGATTCTTGTGAGGCTTTGTGTTATACATTCTGAATCCATTAAACATTGCTTCTTGTGTTACGGATTTGAGAATTGGTTTTGAAGCTTTATTGAGTATTCGAGGGTTTTCATCTTTCATTCTCTTTAATTTGAATATTGATATTATAACAATGGTTATTGGCTAAAACCCTTTAGCAATTCTAAAGTGAAGGGTTGATAGTTGTGGCGTAGATAATGATAGATCGATCGTAACTTGATTGGACCCTGAGAGTTAGAGAGATCTCGTCGACGAACCCAAATCACGGCCTGTTCTTGGAGTTCTACGGCCGTGGTTCTCAAGATCTGACCGTGATTTACCCTAGTTTACGAGCTTTGCTTTTACTTTGATCCAAGGTTAAAGATAAGCTTTAATCTAGTCTTGGTTTACCCTTTTCTAGGTAGTAGTGAGACTCATCACCCTCTATTTCGATTTCGAGTGTCACAACCTTAATCGTTTTAGTTCGTCTTGATCCTTGGGTTACAAGTTTGGATATTTGAGATTAATTCTTGTTCATAGATCCTTTCTATACTGAAGACTCAACAACCTTTATAGAGAGTGTCTTTAGATAAGTCATATAAAGTCTTTGAACTTCACCGTACATTGCTTTACTTTAGCATACCCTTGCAACTCCTAACTTTGTCCTTAGTTCTTTAGTATATCTTGAATCGATTGCCACAATTAAAAACCTGGATCTTTAGGGTTGTTGTTTTCCCAATATTTGCAAAGCTTTACCTTTTAATTGCTCGATAACTTGAGACTGGGTTTTGTTTCACCAAATCCCTGTGATCGATACTCTAGAATATTTGCTAATCTACACCGATCCGTACACTGCGGGTTCACTTGCCTTTATTCTAGTTTTATAAATTTAATACTTGATTACACGCACGTTTTAGGGCGAACACTATACTTCCCTTCTAATACTAGCAAGATCCTCTTCAAACAGACCCATACTCTCTTACTCAACCGTAGTCTGTTCTTAACCAACCAGTAAGCAACCTCTAACCTGATTTCTCTCCATATCCTTAGATCATCCTAGGAGATTGTCGTTGCCTACTTGGGGAATCCTCCAGGGCATCGATAAAGTTACCTCATAAATCCGCAGTCACTAATGTCTCTTCTTAACGGTACCTACTCGTTAGTACCAACCAACATTTACACGTCCTCAGTTGACGTCAGTCAGTCTATAATTGACTTATCTCAATATCCCGGACTTACTCTTCTCATACCTATACTGGCGTTAAATTCTTGGTGAGCATCATCTGCTCGCTTAATCCTTTCATGCTTCGCTAATTCGTTTTATCTTCCACACTTCTGTTTCCTTAGGCTAACTCTACTTCTCGAGCCCAACTGGGTCATTCATCTTGACATAAATAGTCATTCCAAGTCTTCAACGATAGTTGGTGAGTGTCTTGGTAGTTCTGATGACTTTAGTTATCATCCCCTTGCAGTTCCCCTTGAATGCACCGTCGGTGTTGATGACTTGGATCCCGTGATAATTGGGATTACCTTGAACTTTCGAGTTCACCAAGGACGTTCTCATATATACATTCCTTCGCTCGTGTTACCGGAAATATTGCCCTCATGAAACTCCGTTGTTTCCGCTATAGGGCTTCAACTCTTTGATACCGGCATTGTGATTTCTTTCAAATTCCCATGTCTTTGAGGAGGTCAAAACCCCTCCACACTTGTAAAGTCTACATTTTGCTTCTACACTCCATTGTAGGTATCCCATTCCATGCACCTTAGACCCTCATATCCGGATCGACATTTTATCTCTTTTGGTCTCTCAAGCTTGTCTTGTGAACTCTTCTACTAGGTGGCTCGTCTTATAACAATTTCCTCCCCTGAATCGGTCTCAACTTTCAGTTGATCATTACTGCTCATTTCATTTTGGAACCTCAGTTACATTGTACTCTTGCATAGATTCTACAAAGGCATCCTTATCTCAACACTTTATTCCAATTTAGCAAGACACGCCTTTTGATACATGACTTTCCTTCTTACGGTTTAAGTTATTGTTTTGGTTTACACTTTATCGATCCAAGCGTTATCGGTCCGATGTGTATGACTTTTATTAAACACCTATCGGTACCATTTGCATAAGAAACCTCAGTTGTATATGATTTATCAAAAAATTAAAGTTCTTGACTTGCATTTATTATGTTGTCCTTATGCTCATGTCGCTTTACCTTCTATAAATCTTTACCCCCCAGTAGGATAGTTAAATCCCTTTGTTTTTCCTCGTATACGCCTTACGGACCATGTTGGTTGGTCTTATTACTTTTATCAACTCTTATGTCATCAGTCGAGCTTGAATTTTCATCGGACTACCACCATTTCTCATTACTCTTATATAGACACCTTTCGGGAATTATCTTATTGGGGTGATATCGGATCTATTTAGCAACCTTTAGTCATTCAACTTTACTCCTTCTCATGTCTATTCTAGCCAACATGCAGATTCCATCTGCAATCACCTCACAACTCGATCATACATTTCACCAAGGCTGTAAATCATACTCTTTATGTTTGTGCCGCCTCTACAATTCCAATTCTTCTGTGTCACATCTTTAATCACAAGGGCTCCCTTTGTCAATCTAGACAGTTTGACCCCACTTTTTCTTGGAGGAGCACCATCAATCCTACTTGTGTGGAATGCTACGCCATAGGACATGTCCACAATCATCTGTTTTTTCTTACTCTTCTAGTTCTTCTTACAAGGATCCCTCCCTACTAACTTTGATAGGTATCTTTCCTTAATCAGTAGTAAGCGACCACTCACAACAATTCTCTTTACACCATTACTATCATCAATGGTCATTACCGACCGTCAAGAGCTTCTCTTTAATTTCTTTATTAGAGTTGTCGTATTGGACTCATTCAATGTTACCATCAAGGCTACTAGTACTTGTATTGATTTAACTTCACCATTGCCGTCGTTGATCTCTGAAAGAAATTCACTAGATGTCGATAAAATTCCTATATTACCTTGTGGTTATGCTTCTTATCTGTCACCCAACCATCACTAGTTAGCCATCACGTGCAAATTCTCCGTTGTTACGAATTAGCCTATAGTTGACCTTTTATAAGATCGTAGACTTACTTTTCTTCTATCTCTTTTGAGGTTTGATATACCAGGTGAAAAAAAAAATTATCTTCCATTCATACTCCTACAAATTACACTCCTATAAGAGCACTATACTCTTACGAGTCTAGTTGTATCTTCGTCTTCCGTCAACGGACTTATCAATTCTTCTTCGATAACTTGTAGGCATTTCTCCATGATTCTTTTTACTCGAGTTATTGTCCACTTGCGGTTCTCTGTGATGGCCCGCTAGTGTTATTAACTTAAATCCCTTCGTGAGTGCAAAGTTATTAGAGACCCTCTTTTTCCCCAAGAATATTCTTCTACACCCTCCTTCCTTGGGGTGTTGCTTGTACTTCCGCCTTTATAGAAATCAGATCTTTGTTGTATCCCGATCCTTGTTATAATTCTTGTGTGTTCTAGGAGGTCACACCACTTCCATGTTGGTGAAATCGGCCTTCCCCTTTCTAGCAACCTGTATGCTTTCATTTTGCGGCTCTTTAATTCTTCGTATTGGGATGGACAATGTATTTTATCTTGACTCCTACGCTTATGATTGTCTCGGTTTCCCATCTTGATTGCGGTGGCAAGTAGCTTGTCGAGAGTGATCATATTCCGCTCTACTTCTAGCCTCAAACTTTCACCTTCTGGTCCGTCAGTAAGCTTAGATTCAATGCCTCTTGCCTAGATCGCTACTATATTTCACCTTGACATTTATGCCTATTTGTGTTTCTGAAGGCATCCCTCTTTGTTTGTAACGTTGTTTTACACCATCTTGAAAGAATCTATGGGTTGTCTCTTCCAATTTGTATACTTGCCGGTCATCCAACGGGTTACCGGAACTACCCTCATGTATATTCTTCATTTGATCCTATTGAGTTGACTCGGGATTCCCTTCTTGTCATCGTAGTTGGTGTTGTCTTTTAGTCTTCACTTTTCCATCTCGACGTTCCTCAACAAGCTCGAAGGGGTTGTTGTCCGCCGTTCGTCTATCCCAATGCACATAAGATGTGCATACTAATCCTCATGTTGACACCCTTCAAAATCTACTTAGGTGTGTCAAAGGGGTGAGAAACTCATTATGTTATCTCCGTTAAGGACAAAACATAACTATAATTTCTACTAATCTTCGGCATATACTTAGCTATATCACATATCTTTATAATCAAGCTAATAAGTCAACATAAAGTAAAAACCTAAATTTCATACTAAACATACTAAGATCCGCGGTAGTAATGGTTGTCCGCCGTACTTTCTATTCCCTACCAGACTATGCATGCATTTGAAAACCAAAAGTCCTTTATAAAACTCAGATCTCTTTTTGGGTTCTGCTTTAGTAATTATCCGGTCTTTTAGAAGATTTCAAGTGCCATTGTTTTCAACCTGGCTCTGATACCTTTTTGTAACACCCTGAATTCTCAAAACTCGGGACATTACTGTTTAGGACCTCACAAAGGGTCCCGACCTCAGTTTGACAACAATTTTTACTAGGATCTTGCAACAAGACACAAATAAGAAAAACCGAAATTCATAAAGTAGGATTTTCAAGAGATGAATGCAACAACGTCTAACAACCTATAGTACTTAAACAACGGAAAAGACTAACGGTCTTCAAATAAGAAGAAAGAACCAACAAGACAACACCGAACCCCACTCTAAGGAGTACGGAGACCCGGCTGACCACTACTTTCGGATCACTCAGCTGCTGCTCTAACCTGCGGTAAATCTAAACAACACAACAGAACAATCATTAGCTAGCTATCTAAACATTAGGCAAATGAGAATAGCACACACGCACATCATAGCAAAAGTAAAACACACATCATGCTTTCAAACAACCCATTTATTATCTTCATTTAAGTCATTCACTCTTACTAATGATTCTTATTTTGTGACACGAGGGATTTTCAAACCTCGCCTCCGCCCCGTGTAACCATCAAGAATGGATCTGATGCGTCTCACCTTATACCTGTATGGTCTGGGTATAGAGAACCTCCCAGTCTCCTGTCAGAGCCGGCAGTGATGTCACGGCCCGTTATACATACATTTGAGCCTTAAAACATAATAACAACCATCATCCTAAGAAGTTATTATTACAACACATATGGCACACACACCACTATTATCACCCAACTAACATCCAGAAACTAGCTAAGTAAGTCGCAAGGACTTACCTGAGTCAAATCACACTCTAACAAGTCTCAACTCAGTCCGTACTCGTGGTAACTCAAACGCTTGTCAATTAAGGCATGGGGGATCACAATCACATCCCATACTCTTAGAAGTTATAACTTCTAATAGGTTCAATCTCATGAGAAGATTTTATGAAAATACAACTCTTTTAAGGTAAAAGACCATTTTACCCCTGATCCCGTAAACCCTCAAAAGTCTATCATTAAATTCCAATATTTTCTTTTAGAACTTGTTTCCATAATCTGGTTGTTCAAGGACAGTTTACTAGAGGTTATAAGGTTAAATCCCAAACACTCGTCAAACAATCTCACCCCCTTCCTGGTTACTACTCTACTCTTATACATATATGTATACGTATATGTATATGTTACCTTTACCCCTCTATATTTATTTATGTATATACTCTCTACTTCTTCATATATATATATATATATACTCATATCTCTCATCTCAAACCTGTATATATGTGTATATGTACACGGCACCGCTACATATATATTTATTCATATCTTTTAACTCCCTCATCTATATATACATATATATATATACACTGCACTCCTACATAACATACTTATATCTTTTATTCTTACATGTATATATATACGTGTATTCTACTCCGAAATGGTACATACATGTATATATTTATATACATTCATAACCCCTATACTTGTACCTATATATATATATACTATATTTATACCCACAGATGTGTATCTATATATATACTTACCTATGCATATTGATAGCATGAATTATAGTCTATATTTTGGGACCTGTTTAGACGTTTTATCTTCAATAATCTGCATGTTTGGATGTGTATTATGTGATTATATTCTCGTTTCATCAACATTTGCGGGAATCAAGGTCTACACCAAGTTTCGTTGTAATCGTAGGTAAAATGGCACGTTTTGCATCAAAATGGAGCTAAAGGAGCTAAGGAGTCATTGGAGCTACATTCAGGAGCTTAAGGAAGAATCTAGGAAGCATGGAATTGGATTAGAGATTTACTTTGGACCAGATTTGAGAGATTCCACATTCAGTTTAGAGCCACCTCGGTCAGCTACAATACCATCTCGACCGAGGAGATCCAGAGGAGCGTCCCGACCAAGGCGAACACCTTGGACGCGGCGAGACATATTTTATTCTTGGCTGAGATCTTTTATTTTTGGAAGGAGAGATCTTATATTTTTAGGCTGAATTTCTAGAAGGAAGATCATATATTTTAGGGGTTTATTTATGAGAGATAGATATATTTATTAGGAAGATATCTTTTCAAGATATCTTATCTTTAGGAGGTAATTTTCCTATAAAAAGGGTTGGATTTTCAACAAATCCAATATCCGCTAACGGAAAGAGGCCGGATACAACAGTTAGGAGGGATTTTTCGGAGGTTGAAGGAAGATTGAAGGAAGGAAGTTGATAGCTTTTATAGCTTTTGTGAAGGGTTTTGTAAGACTTTCTTAGATTCCCTTCTTTGTTGACTTGTCTTATTGGATTGTGATCCAAGAAACGCTTGTTTGTTTGATAATTGATTCAGTTATTAAAGTCTTGTTCTTAAGGTTTTTGTGTTCAATTATTCACCTTCTTCCCATATATTTGATTATTGCTTTCATGATGATGATTGGCTAATTTCTTTGTGTGATTCTAGGGTGATTGGTTGAAGGTTGTGAAAAAAACAATGATAGAATAGTCTTAAATTCCAGTAGGACCCTGAAAGCTCGAGTCTTTATCCTTCACCCTAGAACATCTCGTTCAATCGACGAACATCTCGGCCGGGGTGGAATTCGTCTGACCGAGGTGACCCTTTCTGATCCGAAAATGAGAGTTAAGTGTTAGAGTTTGCCAAATCCTATTCAAAATATACCTTTCCTGGTTCAATGCAAGTCTAGGATGAGACTTACCCGGTAATTCCTTTGTTTATTTACCTAAGATCATAAGTATAGATAATAAAGGTTTATCCTTTATTGGGGTTTGAGTGTGCTTTCATTCCATCTTTGTGAGTTAGCCTGAGACTTACCCGGTAAAGGTTGATTCTATTCCCTTAGGTGGTGTGTTGGTTTGAGGTTATAGTTCTTCTCCTTAATTCCTTGAGACTTACCCGGTAATAGGAGTTACGGTTTGGGATTAGTGAGTAGTGAGACTTACCCGGTGATCTATTCCACTTTAGTAACACCTTCCCTTTGCAAAAATCTCAGCTTTGTCCGCTTTATCTTTAGATCTTGAGTTAGAACCACAACTAGATGCTTTAATCCCTAGAATTGCGTATTCCTTTAATTGACTTTTTATCATCTTTGATTGTTTTAATCACCTTTGTGGTTAGTAGTTGCATTGACAACCTATACTTGCTTTGTTTCACCTAAGTCCCTGAGATCGACACCCCGGAATTCTTGCTCTTACTACGATTGACCCGTACACTACGGGTTCGCATCCTTGTTTTTAGCATACATCTTGGGTTATAAATTTAAAGCTTGCACACACCATTTGGAGCGAACAAGTTTTTGGCGCCGTTGCCGGGGACTTGGTCTAGACCGAGCCGGTTACGGTTGGCTTTCGGGGTGCTTGCCCCTGTTTCTACTAACCACTCTACTTGAGTAACTTTTGCAGGTTCTTTTTCTTAGGTTTATGCGAAAAACCCGTGCTGGGAAGTAAATCGTTCCTTACGATCCCGAACCAAAAAATACATACAAAAGACGCTTGAAAGAAGCAAAGATGGCCAATCAAGAGAATCGCGATCTTGAGGCCGAATTGAAGGAGGCATTGGAACAACTACGCCTCAACAAAGAAGAATTACGACTGGAAAAGGAAGAAAGTCGCGCAAGGACGGAAGCGATCGAAGCAGATATGGAGACTTTACGGGACCAATATCTACCTCGACCAGCTCCAGTTCCTCGACCGAGGCAGGACCCAACTCCAACTGCCCCGGCCGAGATACTTCCACCTCGGATGCCAGTCCGAGATGCTCTTTTTGCAGGTATTCCACAGACCCTAGGGCAGAAGATGGACCCCAACCAGCAATTGAGGCGTCCAGGAGTCAACCTAGGAGATCCAGCGGACCGTGATTATGAGCTTCGACCGCAAGTTCTCTCCATGATTCGCCGATGCCAATTTGGAGGGCTAGAGAGGGAATCTCCGCATCAACATCTACAGAACCATGAGATCTTGATGGAGACCTTGAGACCTTCAAGGCTGGAAAACAACAATTACAAGCTAAGGCCTTTCTACTTCTCTTTGAAAGATAGAGCGCTTACTTGGTATCAATCTCTTCCTCCAGGAAAAATCAATACTTGGGAGGAGATGACTAAGAAGTTCTTGACTAAATTCTTTCCCCCCTTTAAAACAGCTGAAATGAGAGGGAAAATTAATACATTCATCATGAAAGACAAAGAGAGTTTGTCCAAGTCATGGGAGAGATTTAAAGACATTCTTTTGGATTGTCCACATCATGGGATTCCAAAGATAGAGTTGTTGGAGATATACTTCAAGGGACTGGACGGCAACACCCAGTTCAACCTTCAAGTACTATCCGCCGGCACGTTCATGGACATGCCGATTGACGAAGCTTGGGAGTTCATAGAAAAGCAAGCTTTGCACATGGAGAAATACTCCCACCAAGGAGCTGAAGGTGGAGTTAAAAGAGTTAACTTTCAAGAAGTTCACCCAAACAATGAACAACTCACCTCTTTGAAGAATGATGTGAAGCAATTGAAAGACCTTTTGGTTGCTCAAACCAAGAAAGAAGATGAAGGATATCAAGGTTCAAGGAACAACAATGGGTACCGGAACAACAACAACGGTTCCCGGAACAACAACTACAACAACAATAGAGGATCCAACAACAATAGTTGGAGGGCAAACAACCAAAATTCGGGTAACACTTACTCTAACTCCAATTTGAATGACTCCTCTAATCCTTTCCTCTCTTCTTCTTCTTCTTCTACTCCATTGAAGAGCCAGGAGCAAGGATCAAGTTCTTCCCAGCCGGAAAAGAAAGATGCGGTGCTGGAGGCCATCTTGATCAAGCTCAACTCTATGGAGACGTCCATGACTTCATTTTCGAAGGCACAAAAATCCTTATAACAACAATTCATTAACAAGGCGAATGAAGCGCCAAGAGATCCAGAGAAGCTTCCAGCAAGGACGGAAAGCAACCCTAAGGGACAGATCATGGCAATAACGACAAGAAGTGGACTGAAGACTACAGATCCAGTGCCTCGGTCGATGCTAGTACAGACGAAGACCACCTCGGTCCAGGCACAGTCGAAGAACACTTCGGCCGAGGTGCCAAATGAGGTGGAGCCACAGAAAGCGGAGGAGAAATCTGAAGTTTATGTTCCGCCTCCTGCATACAAACCACCACTTCCATTCCCCAGTCAAGGGCCACAGCACATCTAGACAAGCATTTCGGTAAGTTCCTTGACTTGATGAATAAACTACACATTAATATCTCTTTCCTTGATGCTATTCTAGGGATTCCCGCCTATGGGAAGTTCTTGAAAGAGATTCTATCAAGGAAGAGGAAGTTGGAAGACTTTGGTGAAGTAAGGATGACATCTAAATCCTCGGAGCTCATTCAAATCATGAAGGAGAAGATGCCACCCAAGTTGAGAGATCCCGGCTCATTTTGCATTCCCATTCAAGTTGGGGATGTCACTTGTGAAGCATTATGTGATCTAGGAGCCAGCGTGAGCATCATCCCGCTGGAGCTATGTGTTAGGATCGGACTTGGAGAGCGCAAGCCGGTGAAGATACGATTATACATGGCGGACCGCTCCATTACCCATCCCTTGGGCATTTTGGTAGACGTTCCGGTTAAGTTAGGTAACTTCTATTTACCTATAGACTTTGTTGTACTTGACATTTTCACAGATTACCCCGTTCCTATCATTCTCGGGAGACCATTTCTAGCCACTTCGGGTTGCAATGTGGATTGTAAAAATGCCAAGTTAAAATTCAATATTGGCGGAGATGAAGTGGAATTTGCATTGCTTGTGGCAATGAAGGGAGAGCAGCTAAGAGATGATATCTTCAACATCTATGATAAAGAAGAATCAAGAGAATTGGTGAACTCTATCCTTATTAAAGATCCACTAGAAAAAGTTATTAGTTTTAGCTTAATGGAGGAAGGTATAGATGCTTCTTGTGATGTAGATATACGGAGCTTAAAGGCACTGGAAGAAGATCCAGGAGCTAAGATTGAGAAACTAATCCAGGAGAAGAAGATCTCCAGTTTCGGTCCCAATTGCAGTACCTCGACCGAGGCACCTTCTGGGCCAAGCGAGGTGTTCTTAACTGAAGAACATCTCGGTCACCCTCTTTGGACCTCGACCGAGGTCGAAAGCGAGATGATGTCAACTGAGAACAACAAACTTCTTACTCCCTTTTCTGACACTCATGCTTAGTTAGTGGAACACTCTCTCTACCAAATTTCTGATAATAAAGGACCGTGGTATGCTGACATTGTTAATTATCTTATTTGCTAGGAAATACCACCCGGGTTGACGTACGCTCAAAGGAAGAAATTCTTCAAGGATGTACGCCATTACTACTGGGATGAACCGCTGCTATTCAAGATAGGTCCGGATGGAATGCTTCGAAGATGCATTCTGGAAGATAAAGTTACTAGTGTTATACAGCATTGTCACTCGCTTCCTTGTGGAGGGCATGCTAGCGCTCCCAAGACGTGCGCCAAGGTATTACGTTCCGGTTTCTTTTGGCCTACATTATTTAAGGATGTGCAATTGTTTGTTGTCTCTTGTGATGCATGCCAAAGAACAGGGAATTTATCTAGGAGGAACGAGATGCCACTCAATAACATACAAGAGGTTGAGATCTTTGATGTATGGGGGTAGATTTCATGGGACCTTTTCCGTCATCCGGAGGGAACCTCTACATTCTCCTAGTTGTCGACTACGTCTCTAGATGGGTTGAAGCCATTGCCTCTCCCACTAATGACGCCATGGTGGTTGTGAAGTTCTTCAACATGACTATCTTTCCACGTTTTGGGACTCCACGCATCATCATCAGTGATGGAGGGACACATTTCATCAACCGGAAGTTCAAAGCACTTCTATCGAAGTATGGGCTAACCCACAAGGTAGCAACCCTTTATCAACCTCAAACTAGTGGACAGGTCGAGATCTCAAATAGAGAAATTAAAGCGATCTTGGAGAAGACCGTCTCTAGGACAAGGAAGGATTGGGCTATGAAGTTGGATGACGCTCTTTGGGCTTACAGGACCGCATTCAAGACTCCCATTGGTACCACCCCTTATAATTTGGTATATGAGAAGTCTTGTCATTTGCCCGTTGAGTTGGAACACAAGGCATATTGGGCAATCAAATGGTTGAACTTTGACATCAAGGAAGCCGGTGAGAAGCGGCTATTGGATATCAATGAACTGGAGGAGTTGCGTTTGAACGCTTATGAGAATGTCAATCTACAAGGAAAGGACAAAGAAATGGCACGACAAGCGTATGATCCCTAAGGAGTTCAAAGAGGGAGATTTAGTTCTACTCTTCAACTCCCGCCTTCGCCTCTTTCCAGGTAAGTTAAAGTCTAGATGGACAGGACCTTATGTTGTGAAACATGTTTTCCCTTATGGTGCAGTCGAGATCTAGGGAGAAACAAGTGGAAGATTCAAGGTTAATGGTCATAGACTCAAGAAATACAAACCGAAAGTCCCGGTTGAAGAGATTGCACCACTATACCTTGTTTAGAGACACCGTACGGTCCAGCTAGCGACCTTAAATCAAGCGCTTCTTGAGAGGCAACCCAAGGTATTGCTTTCTTTTCCCTTTTCTAGTCTAGCTTTAGATAGTTTGCTTTTGCTTTGCTTTGCTTTGTTTTTTGCGTCCTAGACAGACAACAGGTGACATCTAAGGAAGGAATAAAACCCAGGAGCAACACTGGAAGGACAGAAGTTCGAGAATTTGAGAAGCCGGAGTTTGACTGAGACACATCTCGGTTGCTGTCACAGCACCTCGACCGAGATGATTCTTGAGCAACCGAGGCAACTAGAGTTACTAAAGATCCACCTCGGTCTGAACCACCTCGGTCCAGTCGAGACCATCTCAACTGAGGTGACAGCAGTTCCAGAAAAGGGTATAAAAGGAAGATTGATTTCTCTCTCTTCCCTCTATCTCCCTCTCGACCGAAACGCCCAATTCGCCTCGCTCTTTGATTTTCGCTCGTTTTCGACGATTCTCGCTTCCAAACTGCAAGGAAAGGGGAGAGGATCGATTTGCAAGCAACAATGTGCAGTAAAAATGCACCAAATAGACCAAATCCGGGGTAAATTCGGAAAAACCCTAACTCCCTCTTCATCCACTGATTTCATTCGATTTGGGCTTTGGTTGCCCCTGCATTGTGCTGGAAAAGGATTAAGTACCCCATAGGAACAATTGGAGGTGATATTGGGGGAAAAGAACTGGATTTTTGAGAGAAACGATCGCACAACACTTCGCCTCGGTCCAGTCGGCCTGTGCCTCGGCCGAGATGTTCTTGAGATTTGTCAGAGTGACCGAGGTGGTTTGACAGTGATAGAAAGAGATGATTTCTGACAGGCAATTGGTTTTGAGAGATAGATCCTCTTCTTCTCCTTATCCTTCTTCTTCACGCCGCTCTATACCGGTGATCCATGAGCGTCACCAGGTAGACTATGACCGCATAGCGGCACGTCTAGTGGTTGCACCACAATTTATGGACATTTATTGATGACATGAATTATGACCTATTTTTAGGCATGTATTTATATAGATTTTCCCTTTTATTTTGTATGCATAGACATACATTCATGGCATTTATGGTTATATTCACCTACTTTGTAAGAATAGAGGTCTACACAGAGTTTTATTGCATTTGTAGGTAATTTGGCGAATTATGGGGCAAAGATGACACATTTAAGGATTAAGCCTTGAAGCGGGACAAAAAGGAGCATAAAAGGAATTTAGGACGCGCCAAAGTATCTTCTGATACCTTCGGACGCGGCAAAGTATTTTCTGATACCTTCGGACGCGGCCCAAAGTATTCTCTGATACCGTTTGACGCGCCAAAGTATTTTCTGATACCTTATGACGCGGCCCAGAGTATCTTCTGATACCACCGGATTCGACTTCTTTTCAGCCCAAATATTTAGGGTTTTATCTTTAAACCCTAGAGAGATCCCTACATATATTCGATAATCTTCAACATTGAAGGGAGGACGGTGACAGCCCTAGGATTTGGATCCCCAAAGAGAGGGAGGCTTGAAGATTTTATTGCGTATAGGGAAGATTCGGAGAAGGAGGCATTTTGGAGATTGTGTACTTCGAGATTATCTTAGGGTTTATCTTTGGAGACGGATTGACACCCCGTTCTTCATTGTTCCTTAAGATTGTTGTGAGGATTTCTATTCCTTTTTTCTGCATTCATTCAATACAAACATTTGTTATTGGATTTGAGATTGGTTATTTGATAGTCATTGAGTTTTTGAGGTTTTCGTCCATTTTCTCTTTAAACTTGATTATTGAATTGATGATGATGGTTATTGGCTAAAACACTTTAGCAATTCTAAGGTGAAGGGTTAATAATTGTGGCTTAGATAATGATAGATCGATCGTAATTTGATTGGACCCTGAGAGTGCGAGAAATATCGTCGACACCCTAAATCACGGCCTGTTCTTAGGTTTCCACGGCCGTGATTCTTAAGATCTAGCCGTGATTTACCCCAATTTACGAATTTTTCTTTTACTTTTATCCAAGGTTAAAGATTAGCTTTAATCTAGTCTAGGTTTGCCCTTTTCTAGGTAGTAGTGAAGCCTCAACAACCTCTACTTCGATTTCGAGTGTCGCAACCTTAATCGGTTTAGTTAGTTTTGATCCTTGGGTTACAAGTTTGGGTATTTGAGATCAATTCTTGTCCTTAGATCGTTTCTATACTGCAGCCTCAACAACCTTTATAGAGAGAGTCTTTGGGTTAGATATATAGGGTTTTGAAACTTCGCCGTACATTACCTTACCTTAGTATACCTTTGCAAACCTCAACTCTGTCCTTATATCTATAGTATATCTTGAATCGATTGCCACAATTTGACATCCGGATCTTTAGGGTTGCTGTTTTCCCCAATATTTGCAAAAGCTTCTATTTTCATTGCTCGATAATTTGTGAACTGAATTTGATCCCCCAAATCCCTGAGTTCGATACTCTGGAATACTTGCTTAACTACACCGATCCGTACACTGCGGGTTCGCTTGCTTTTATTCTAGTTTTATAAATTTAAAACTTATTTGCACACACCTTTTCGGGCGAACAAGTTTTTGGCGTCGTTGCCGGGGATTTGGTATAGGCCAAATTCAGTTTTCGGTTGTCGGGCTTGAGTGCTTTTTGCTTTTAATCTTTTCGGTATGAGTTTTTGAGTTTTCAGGTTCACCAATGGCTGCATGGAGCAATGAACCTGCATTTGATCCAACCTGGTTTGCATGGCAAGGTGCTAGGGCGGACCATTATGAATATTTGGAAGAGAAATACGCCTTCTATTGGTTTGACGGCGAAAGAGAACGTGAACAAACCATTGAATATGAATTTGCAAAATGGGAAAAGTTGCACTACCCAAAGAAGGTTAAGAAGAAACCTCCCAAAGATGCGGAGGACTCGAAATTTGAAGAATTGATGAAGAAATTTGAGATGATCGAAGAAAGATTCAAAGCCTATGATGAATATAATCTAAAAGTGATAGAAGACGCAAAAAAGAATATTTCTAAGGTTGAAAAACCCTTGGAAAATCGTTCATCTAGAAAGGAAGAATTACAAGTTTCGAGCGTTCCTCCTATTGAGCTTGAAACCCCTCTTGAAGTCCTCAATGAAAAAGAGGAAGGTGTGGAAGACCTCGAACCAACTGTTATAGCTGCGGTCGAGGTGGAGGAAGAAATGGTTGAGCTGGAAGAAGAAGAGAACGTGGAGAACCTTAGCCAAATTGTTGAAACCGTGGCCCAGGTTAAAGAGGATCCAGCTGAGTTGGGAGATATTTCATGTGTGGATCATCATTCCAACATGAAAGTTGTCCCAAGCCTTGAAGAACTTTACAAGGTACATTCTCTTACTTCCATTGAAATTCCTATTAAAATTTCTTATTTTTGCAGGAATGCGCCGGAGAGTTGGAGGTCTCTTCCAAAAGAACCTCCTAAGATGAAGATGAAACCTCCATTAAAACTGTTGGAAGTAGATGCTCCTTGGACTACAAGGAGTGGAGTTAGCAAGCACTTCACCGTTAAGGCGATGAAGTGTCTTTTGTTCAACTATGGGGTCATTCACATGACGAACACCATACATCATCCCCAATCTGGAGATGGGGAAGCTAGGAGGATTCTCGAGAAACTGATTTCTCGATCCAGGAAAGGATGGGACGCAAGGCTGAATAATGTCCCATTGAAGCATAGGAAAGCTAGGAGAATCCCAGTGAGAACCAAACCGTACAAGCTTGTACGTGGGAGATCTTACCATTTGCCGGTGAAATTAGGAACCTCTTTTGTGGAATTAATTGATGAGTTTGATGAGAAATCCAAGATGTTCAAGGTACATTGAGTCATCTATGGAGATAGGTCCAGCTAGCGACGTTAAACCAAGCGCTTCTTGGGAGGCAACCCAAGGTATGCATCTTTTTCCCTTTTCTTTTTCTTAGGATAGTGAGCTTGTTTGTTTTGTTTTTGCTTTGTTTTTTTCCTTCTCGATGCGCTCTCGGTTTGTTTGTGTCATGGATCGCAGGAACTAGGTATAATCTTGAGGAATTGATGGAAAAAGGCAATACAAATGTGCCTAAGGACGTTTTCAAGGAACAAAAGGCAAGAAATTGACTACCCAAAAGAAGATCGGTCGATTTAGGCTTCAGAACAGGTCGATTTTTTACAACAGAAAGAAAAATCGACCCAGAGATCGACCCACTCAGGAAAAATCGGGCCGACGAAAAAATCGGGCAGAAAACTCGGCCGATTTTTTGAAAAATCGGTCGATTTTTTTCAAAAAAAAAAAATAAATAAATAAATTAAATTTTTTTTTTTTTTTTCGGAAAATTTTTGTTCGGCCAAAAGACGTTCCCCTTCTTCATTCTTCGACACCGATTGGAATATCCGGAGTTCCCTATTGAACTTATATAGACTCCCACCATCACCACTCCATGCCTGATTCGCCATCTTACATTGTGAGTATCCTTTTCTTCCTTTTTTTTTCTTCACATTGGGGACAATGTGAGTTTTAAGTATGGGGTGGAGGTATTTCCAATACCATTTGCATGTTTTATGTCTTGCATCATATGATTTGAAAATTTTGAAAAATTTTTAAAAAAAATTTTGTGCTTCTAGAATGGATATGATCTCTATGATAACATTTGTTTTGTGGAATAGCTATGATGATTTTGATATGCTTGAATTGATTTATAACATATGTGGGATTTGAATACTTTGTTAGAATTTCATGCATGTTTTATTGATAGCATGAATTATAGTCTATATTTTGGGGTTTGTTTGGGCATTTTATCTTTCATAATATGCATGTTTGTATGTACATTATGTGATTTTACTATCATTTCATCTACCTTTGCGAGAATCGAGGTCTACACCTAGTTTTGTTGTAATCGCAGGTAATATGGTACGTTTTGCATCAAAAAGGAGTCATGAGTCATTTGGAGCTACTTCCAGGGAGCATAGCCATGGATTAAAGATTTACTTTGGAGCAGATTCAAGAGATTTCACATTCTGTTGTGACTCACCTCGGTTGACCAGAGATTCACCTCGACCGAGGTGATCCAGAGACGTCGACTCGACCGAGGCGAACACCTAGGACGCGGCGAGAATATTTTATTCTTGGATGAGATCTTTTAAATTTGGAAAGAGATCTTATATTTTTGGGCTATATTTCTGGAAGGAAGATCATATATTTGGGAGATCTATTTTAGAGATAAGATATATTTTTTATTAGGAAATTATCTATTTAGATATTTCCTATAAGATTATCTTAGGAAGATATTTATTTTGGGAGATAAGATATATTTTATTAGGAAATTATCTTTTGAAGATATCTTATCTTTGGAAGATAATTCTCCTATATAAAGGGTTGGATTTTCAACAATTCAACCATCTTCGGATCATCGATATCTTGCTTACGAGGAGATCCCGCTCACGCAGCAGCAGCAGCATACTCCAATTGGAGAGATTCGAAGAACCTTTTTGAAGGTCGAAGGAAGATTGAAGTCTATAGCTTTTATAGCTTTTTGGAGGGTTTTGTAAGATTGTCTTTAATTCCCTCACTTGTTGGCTTGTCTTGTTGGATTGCTACCCAAGGAACGCTTTTGTTGTAATTTTTGATTCAGTTATTGAAGTCTTTTTATTAAATTCTTCTTTGTTCAAATATTCACCTTCTTCCCATATATTTTAATACTTTCATAATGATGATAAGTGGCTAATTTCCTTGTGTGATTCTAGGGTGATTGGCTGAAGGTTGTGGGAAAAACAATGATAGAATAATCTTAGATTCCAGTAGGATCCTGAAAGTTCGAGTCTTTAACATTAACCCTAAGCATCTCGTTCGGTTGATGAACATCTCGGCCGGGGTGGAATTCTTCTGACCGAGGTGACTTACCCGATTCTAAACAGAAAGTTAAGTGTTAGAGTTTGCTAAATCCTATTCTTATTACACCTTTCTGGTTCAATACAAGCTTAGGATGAGACTTACCCGGTAATTCCTTAGTTTGTTTACCAACGATCATAAGTGTAGGTAATAAAGGTTTATCCTTTATTGGGGTTTGAGTGTGCTTCCATCCCATCTTTGTGAGTTGGCCTGAGACTTACCCGGTAAAGGTTGATTCTATTCCCTTAGATGGTGTGTTAGTTTGAGGTTATAGTTCTTTATCTTGATTCCGTGAGACTTACCCGGTAATAGGAGTTACGGTTTAGGATTAGTGTGTAGTGAGACTTACCCGGTGATCTACTCCACTTTAGTAACACCTTCCCCACGCAAAAATCTCAGCTTTGTCCGTTATCTTTAGATCTTGAGTTGGAACCACAACTAGAAGCTTTAATCCCTAGAATTGCATGTTTGCTTATTTGACTTCTTATTCATCTTTGATTGTGTTAATTGCTCTTTGTGGTTAGTATTCACGAAGCTTACCGTTATTGACTTTGTTTCACCGAGTCCTTGTGATCGACCCCTGGAATTTCTTGCTTTTTACTACGATTGACCCGTACACTGCGGGTTCGCATCCTTGTTTTAAGCTTAAGTCTAGGGTTATAAATTTAAAGCTTGCACACACCGTTTGGAGCGAACAAGTTTTTGGCGCCGTTGCCGGGGACTTGGTCTAGACCGAGCCGGTTGCGGTTTGCTTTCGGGGCACTTGCCCCTGTTGCTACTAACTACTCTTTCTACGAGTTTTGTAGTTTTCAGGATTTCCGATGACTGCACTTGATCCATCCTGGATAGCAAGGCAAAGTGCTAGGGCGGACCATTATGAATACTTGGAGGAGAAGTACTCATTCTATTGGTTCAACAATGAATGGGAAAGAGAAGAGGCCATTCAAGATGAACTTGCGATATGGGATGAGAAGAATGTCCCTAAAAACATTTATGAGCAACCTTTTGAAGACTCTCTCGAATCAAGATTGGAGAAGTTGATGAAGAAGGTGGAGGAGCTCAAGGAAAGCACCATATCCTATGCTAAGCCGGAAGAGGAGCATAAGGAAGTGTTGCACGTTCCAAGCATTCCTCTGGTCGGACCGGAAGCTTCTCCTGAAGTTTTTGTGGAAGAGGAGGATGTGGAGGATCTCGATCCGACTGTTGAGACCTCGGCCGAGGTGGAAGAAATCTCGACCGAGATGGAAGAAGAATCTGCAAAACCAGAAGTGGAAGATGCAGAGAACCTTGGCCAAATTACTGAGATTGTGGTCAAGGTGGAAGAAAGACCAGCAGAACTAAGAGAGATTTCGTGGGTGGATTATCAACCCAACACGAAACCTGTCTCAAGCTTTGGAAAACTTTGCAAGGTACATTCTCCTACTTCATTTGAATTCCCTATTAATATTTCTGAATTTTTCAGGAAGGCACCGGAGAGTTGGAGGTCTCTTCCGAAAGAACCTCCTAAGATCAAGATGAAACCTCTCTTGAAATTGTTGGAGGAAGATGCTCCTTGGATTATAAGGAGTGAAGTTAACAAGCGCTTCACCGCTAAGGCAACGAAGTGTTATTTGTTCAAGTATGGGGTCCCTCGCATGTTCAGGACCTTGTACCATCCCCAAGCTATAGATGGGGAAGCTGCTATGATTCTCGAGAAACTATTTTCTCGATCCAGGAAAGGATGGGACGCAAGGCTAGATTATGTCCCATTGAAGTGCAGGAAAGCTAGAAGGATTCCGGTGAGAATCAAACCGTACAAGCTTGTACGTGGGAGATCTTACCATTTGCCGGTGAAATTAGGAACCGGAACCTTTTTGGAAGAATTTTTTGATGGATGTGATGAGCACTCCATGGTGTTCAAGGTACATTGAGTAATTCTATGGAGAAGGGTCCAGCTAGCGACCTTAAACCAAGCGCTTCTTGGGAGGCAACCCAAGGTATTGCTTTCTTCTCCCTTTTCTAGTTTAGTTTAGATAGTTGCTTTGTTTTTGTTTTCCTCTAGACAACAACCAGGTATTCCAAAAGGAAGGATCACAGTTCAGGAGCTACACTAGAAGAACGAAATTTCGAGAAGTTGAGGAAACGAGCTTTACTGAGATACATCTCGGGTACTGTCAGAACACCTCGACCGAGATGTACTTCGCCAACCGAGATGGTCTTATCTGGGATCTGTTTCTTACTTCTTCATGCAGTTTAGCTATGTTCGGTGAGTATCCTGTCCTTAGACTTATTTTAACCCACTGGGACAGTGTGTCCCAAGTATGGGGTATTTGTGTATTATTTGACACTTATGTGATGGATGACTCTACTTGATCGGATCTTTATTTATATTTATGCTTCAGTTTGCTTCTATGTGTTTATCTGAGATTGCATGCATACATACAGGTTATTTGATTGAGAAAAACGTCGAAACTGTCAAAATTGGTTTTTAAAAAAAAAAAAGAATTTTGACCTCGACCGAGCCAGTCTTGGCCAAACGAGGCATTTCACCTCGGTTGAACTACGAACACCTCGACCGAGGTGCGTAACAGAAAGTTTTCGAAAACGATTTTGTTGTTTCTTATCCGGATATGATCTCAGTGAAGATTTTGTTTACTTACTGGTTTTAAATTCTTTATGTGTTTGAAAGGTTTTATAATATGTTTAAGTTGCTAAATGCTTTGTTTGAAATTATTAGCATGTTTAATACTTTGTTTTTATCCAAATTATGTTGAATTTGAAGGTTGACACCGTAGGTTAAGTTCTCTCACTTTCTTCTTGGAAAGACCAAGGCAATTCATTCTCTTCTTCTTCTTCTTCTTGATCATGCTTAGCCCCTCATATACATTTTTGCCTCCCTTTACCTATCCGGGAATTTGGAAGCAAGCGAAGTGGTGAAAGCAAGTGAAGTTAAAGTTGAGAAGTTGGCTGGAAGTGAAAGTGTTAGAAAGCAATAATAGGTTTGGGGAAGTCAATCATGAAGATGAGTAACTCGGCACCATTCACATAGCCGGGTGTTTGTGTCTTGCCAAAGTCGGATTGAGCGATATTCCTAACGGGTCATGGTATGTGCATCAAGGGTTTGATGCATCTCGAGAAATTGATGATTGCTGATTTCCTAGGCTTCGGTTATTGTGCACCTCTGTCCATGCATCCCAAAAAGTAAAGTAAAAAGAAAAAAGTGTGAAATAAGCAAAGCTTATTGGTGGAAGATGTTGCAAGTCAAAGTGAAAGTGAAGTTCATCCTTTTCCCGGATTCTAGCACCACATTACCTTACATACATCCCTACCCTACACGTTTCTTGACCTTTCTTTTGGGAAGCCCTTGAGACCTTGAGCTTGTTGATTGACTTAGCGGTTTAAATCGGATTATACATGATTAATTTTGATAATTATGATTTATTATGCATTCTATGATTTTATGCAAAGATGAACAATTTTCCTATATTTATAAAATGTTTTGAGCATATTGAGTTTTTAAATTCCATGAAGTATTCTCTTAGAGTGATCTATGATAGTTGCACACCATAAAATGTTTTTGAAAGACTTTTTCATTGATTTTCTTGACTTATAATCCATTCTATCTTGTCTTTTATATGAGGAACTTGCTTGGGGACAAGCAAGGGCTAAGTATGGGGTATTTTGATAGCATGAATTATAGTCTATATTTTGGGGTTTGTTTGGACGTTTTATCTTTCATAATATGCATGTTTGTATGTACATTATGTGATTTTACTATCATTTCATCTACCTTTGCGAGAATCGAGGTCTACACCTAGTTTTGTTGTAATCGCAGGTAATATGGTACGTTTTGCATCAAAAAGGAGCAAAAGGAGTCATGAGTCATTTGGAGCTACTTCCAGGGAGCATAGCCATGGATTAAAGATTTACTTTGGAGCAGATTCGAGAGATTTCACATTCTGTTGTGACTCACCTCGGTTGACCAGAGATTCACCTCGACCGAGGTGATCCAGAGACGTCGACTCGACCGAGGCGAACACCTAGGACGCGGCGAGAATATTTTATTCTTGGATGAGATCTTTTAAATTTGGAAAGAGATCTTATATTTTTAGGCTATATTCCTGGAAGGAAGATCATATATTTGGGAGATCTATTTTAGAGATAAGATATATTTTTTATTAGGAAATTATCTTTTTAGATATTTCCTATAAGATTATCTTAGGAAGATATTTATTTTGGGAGATAAGATGTATTTTATTAGGAAATTATCTTTTGAAGATATCTTATCTTTGGAAGATAATTCTCCTATATAAAGGGTTGGATTTTCCACAATTCAACCATCTTCGGATCATCGATATCTTGCTTATGAGGAGATCCCGCTCACGCAGCAGCAGCAACATACTCCAATTGGAGAGATTCGAAGAACCTTTTTGAAGGTCGAAGGAAGATTGAAGTCTATAGCTTTTATAGCTTTTTGGAGGGTTTTGTAATATTGTCTTTAATTCCCTCACTTGTTGGCTTGTCTTGTTGGATTGCTATCCAAGGAACGCTTTTGTTGTGATATTTGATTCAGTTATTGAAGTCTTTTCATTAAATTCTTCTTTGTTCAAATATTCACCTTCTTCCCATATATTTTAATACTTTCATAATGATGATAAGTGGCTAATTTCCTTGTGTGATTCTAGGGTGATTGGCTGAAGGTTGTGGGAAAAACAATGATAGAATAATCTTAGATTCCAGTAGGATCTGAAAGTTCGAGTCTTTAACATTAACCCTAAGCATCTCGTTCGGTTGATGAACATCTCGGCCGGGGTGGAATTCTTCTGACCGAGGTGACTTACCCGATTCTAAACAGAAAGTTAAGTGTTAGAGTTTGCTAAATCCTATTCTTATTACACCTTTCTGGTTCAATACAAGCTTAGGATGAGACTTACCCGGTAATTCCTTAGTTTGTTTACCAACGATCATAAGTGTAGGTAATAAAGGTTTATCCTTTATTGGGGTTTGAGTGTGCTTCCATCCCATCTTTGTGAGTTGGCCTGAGACTTACCCGGTAAAGGTTGATTCTATTCCCTTAGATGGTGTGTTAGTTTGAGGTTATAGTTCTTTATCTTGATTCCTTGAGACTTACCCGGTAATAGGAGTTACGGTTTAGGATTAGTGTGTAGTGAGACTTCCCCGGTGATCTACTCCACTTTAGTAACACCTTCCCCACGCAAAAATCTCAGCTTTGTCCGCTTATCTTTAGATCTTGAGTTGGAACCACAACTAGAAGCTTTAATCCCTAGAATTGCATGTTTGCTTATTTGACTTCTTATTCATCTTTGATTGTGTTAATTGCTCTTTGTGGTTAGTATTCACGAAGCTTACCGTTATTGACTTTGTTTCACCGAGTCCGTGTGATCGACCCCTGGAATTTCTTGCTTTTAACTACGATTGACCCGTACACTGCGGGTTCGCATCCTTGTTTTAAGCTTAAGTCTAGGGTTATAAATTTAAAGCTTGCACACACCGTTTGGAGCGAACATTTATAATTTGCTTTCATTCTAAATCATGTTGAGTATTGAAGGTTGAAACCTCATGATAAGTTCTTACACTTCTTATTGAAATGATTAAGGCATCTCGATTTTTCTTGCTTCTTTCCTTATTCATTTAGCCCCTCAATAAAATAATTGCCTTCCTTACCTATCCAGGAACTAGGAAGAGTTGAGTTTTGGCATGTTTGATGTGGGAGGGCCATGAAAGCAAATGCTTGCATTCACAAGTATAGAAAATTGTAGGTTTGGGGAAGTCAATCTTGATGATGAGTAACTCGGCATCATTCACATAGCCGGGTGTTTGTGTCTTGCCAAAGTCGGATTGAGCGATATTCCTAACGGATTATGGTATGTGCATCAAGGGTTTGAGGCATCTCAAAATTGAGAAACGCCGATCTCCTAGGCTTCGATTTTTTGTGCACCGTTGTCCATATTTCCAAAAAGTAAAGTCGAAAAAGAATTTTGTGTTGAAAAGGGAGAGCAAAGCTCTTAATGGTGGTTAGTTCAAATAGTAAAAAGAAAAAGAGTTTGTGTTGTTCCTGATAGCATGAATTATAGTCTATATTTTGGGGTTTGTTTGGATGTTTTATCTTTCATAATCTGCATGTTTGTATGTGCATTGTGTGATTTTACTACCATTTCATCTACCTTTGCGAGAATCGAGGTCTACACCTAGTTTCGTTGTAATTGCAGGTAATATGGTACGTTTTGCATCAAAAAGGAGCAAAAGAAGTCATGAGTCATTTGGAGCTACATCCAGGGAGCATAGCCATGGATTAAAGATTTACTTTGGAGCAGTTTTGAGAGATTTCACATTCAGTTGTGAGTCACCTCGGTTGACCACAGATTCACCTCGACCGAGGTGATCCAGAGATGCCGACTCGACCGAGGCGAACACCTAGGACGCGGCGAGAATATTTTATTCTTGGAAGAGATCTTTTAAAATTGGAAAGTGATCTTATATTTTTGGGCTTGGCTCCTGGAAGGAAGGAGATATGCAGAATATATATTTTACCTATATTTATGGGAGAATATCTTTCTAAGATTTATTATCTTTGGAGGGTTATTTTCTTATAAAAAGGGTCGGATTTCCCATAATTCCGGCATCCGCTTACAGCTGAAGATCACGCTATATACGTCGATCAAGGTTTACGCAGCAGCAGCATACTCCAATTTGGGAGTTTTCGAAGAACCTTTTTGAAGGTTGAAGGAAGATTGAAGTCCATAGCTTTTATAGCTTTATTGGAGGGTTTTGTAAGATTGTCTTCAATTCCCTCAATTGTTGTCTTGTCTTTTTGGATTATTATCCAAGGAACGTTTTGTTGTGATATTTGATTCAGTTATTGAAGTTTTTTCATTAAATTCTTCTTTGTTCAAATATTCACCTTCTTCCCTTACATTTAATACTTTCATAATGATGATGAGTGGCTAATTTCCTTGTGTGATTCTAGGGTGATTGGCTGAAGGTTGTGGGAAAAACAATGATAGAATAATCTTAGATTCCAGTAGGATCCTGAAAGTTCGAGTCTTTAACCTTAACCCTAAGCATCTCGTTTGGTTGATGAACATCTCGGCCGGGGTGGAATTCTTCTGTCCGAGGTGACTTATCCGACCTTAAACAGAAAGTTAAGTGTTAGAGTTTGCTAAATCCTATTCTTATTATACCTTTCTGGTTCAATGCAAGCTTAGGATGAGACTTACCCGGTAATTCCTTAGTTTGTGTACAAACGATCATAAGTGTAGGTAATAAAGGTTTATCCTTTATTGGGGTTTGAGTGTGCTTCCATCCCATCTTTGTGAGTTTGCCTGAGACTTACCCGGTAAAGGTTGATTCTATTCCCTTAGATGGTGTGTTAGTTTGAGGTTATAGTTCTTTATCTTAATTCCTTGAGACTTACCCGGTAATAGGAGTTACGGTTTAGGATTAGTGCGTAGTGAGACTTACCCGGTAATCTACTCCACTTTAGTAACACCTTCCCCACGCAAAAATCTCAGCTTTGTCCGCTTATCTATAGATCTTGAGTTGGAACCACAACTAGATGCTTTAATCCCTAGAATTGCATGTTTGCTTTATTGACTTCTTATTCATCTTTGATTGTGTTAATCGCTCTTGTGGTTAGAATTGACATAGCATACCGTATTGACTTTGTTTCACCGAGTCCCTGTGATCGACCCCTGGAATTTTCTTGCTTTTACTACGATTGACCCGTACACTACGGGTTCGCATCCTTGTTTTAAGCTTAAGTCTAGGGTTATAAATTTAAAGCTTGCACACACCGTTTGGAGCGAACAAGTTTTTGGCGCCGTTGCCGGGGACTTGGTCTAGACCGAGCCGGTACGGTTTGCTCTTGGGGCGCTTGCCCCGTTTCATCTAACCACTCTACTTGAGTGACGATTTTGCAGGTTCTTTCTTAGGTATATGCGAAGAACCCGCAATGGGAAGGAAATCGTTCCTTACAATCCCGAACCAGAAAAGACATACAAGCGACGCTTAAGAGAAGCGAAGATGGCCCAACAAGACGATCGCGATCTTGCGGCCGAATTAAAGGAGACGCAAGAGCTGCTACGTCTCAGTAAGGAAGAACTAATGCAAGAGAAAGAGGAGAATCGCGCCAGGACTGCAGCAATCGAAGCTAAGATTGCAGTCATTCGGGACCAGATTCTACTTCGACCGAGGGAAGAACCTCCTGTTGATCCTCGACCGATGCAGAATCCAGTAATTGATCCTCGACCGAGGCAGATTCCAGTACCCGACGCCCCGGCCGAGGTACTTCCACCTCGGATGCCAGTCTGAGATGTTCTTCTTGCAGGAATCCCACAAACCCTAGGTCAAAGGATGGACCCTAATCAACAGCTGAGGCGTCCAGGAGTGAACCTAGGAGATCCAGCGGATCATGACTACGAACTTCGACCGCAAGTTCTATCCATGATTCGCCAAGGTCAATTCGGAGGACTAGAGAAGGAGTCGCCGCATCAACATCTTCAAAACTACGAGATCTTGATGGAAACCTTGCGACCTTCCAGAATTGAAAATAACAACTACAAGCTAAGACCTTTTTACTTTTCTTTAAAAGATAGAGCTCTTACTTGGTATCAATCTCTTCCTCTAGGAAAAATCAGCACATGGGAGGAGATGACTACGGAACTCTTAACCAAATTCTTTCCCCCCTCGAAGACCGCTGAAATGAGAGGGAAGATCAATGCTTTCATCATGAAGGACAAGGAGAGCTTGTCCAAATCTTGGGAGCGGTTCAAGGATATCCTTTTGGATTGCCCACATCATGGGATTCCAAAGATCGAGTTGTTGGAGATCTACTTCAAAGGGCTGGACGGAAGCACACAGTTCAATCTCCAGCTACTCTCCGCCGGTACCTTCATGGACATGGCGATTGATGAGGCTTGGGACTTCATTGAGAAGCAAGCCTTGCACATGGAGAAATATACCCACCAAGGAGCTGAAGGTGGAGTTAAAAGAGTCAACTTTCAAGAGACTCAACCCAACAACAATCAACTCACGTCGTTGAAGAATGACGTGAAGCAATTGAAAGAGCTCTTGATGGCTCAAACTAAGAAGGAAGAGCAAGGGCAAAGGAGCAACAACAATAACGGGTATCGTAACAACAACAACGGCCCCCGAAACAACAACTACAACAACAATAGAGGATCCAATAGCAACAACTAGAGAGCGAATAACCAAAACCACGGTAACAATCATTGAAACTCCAACTCTAATGATTCCTCTAACCCTTTCCTCTCTCCCCCTTCTTCTTCTTCTACTCCATTGAAAAGCCAAGGGCAAGAATCAAGTTCGTCTCAGCCAGAAAAGAAAGACGCAGTTCTGGAGGCAATCTTGATCAAGCTTAGCGCTATGGAAAATTCTATGACTTCATTTTCGAGGGCCCAAAAGTCCTTCGAACAACAACTTGCTAATAGGGCGAATGAAGCGCCAAGAGATCCAGGGAAGCTTCCAGCGAAGACGGAAACTAACCCTAAGGGCCAGTGCATGGCCATAACGACGAGGAGTGGACTCAAAACTGCAGATCCAGTACCTCGCTCGACGCAGACCACCTCGGTCCAGATCCAGTCGAAGAACACCTCGACCGAGATGCCAACCGAGGCGGAGCAACAGAAAGCTGGAGGAACGACAGAAACTTATGTTCCACCTCCTGCATATAAGACACCACTTCCATTCCCTCAGTCCAGAGCCAGAGCACATCTAGACAAGCACTTTGGTAAGTTTCTTGACTTGATGAATAAGCTACATATTAATATTCCTTTCCTTGATGCTATTTTAGGTATGCCCGCCTATGGGAAGTTCTTAAAAGAAATCTTATCAAGGAAGAGGAAGCTGGAGGATGTTGGTGAAGTTAGGACGACATCTAAGTCTTCGGAGCTTATCAATATCATGAAGGAAAAGATGCCACCTAAATTGAGAGATCCCGGCTCATTTTGCATTCCCATTCAAGTTGGGGATGTCACTTGTGAAGCCCTTTGTGATCTAGGAGCCAGCGTGAGCATCATCCCGCTGGAGCTATGCACTAAGATCGGTCTTGGAGAGCCCAAGCCGGTCAAGATTCGACTTTACATGGCGGATCGCTCCATTACCCATCCCGTGGGCATTTTGGAAGACGTTCTGGTCAAGTTAGGTAACTTCTATCTACCTATAGATTTTGTCGTACTTGACATTCCCGCAGATTATCCAGTACCTATTATTCTCGGGAGGCCATTTCTAGCAACTTCGGGTTGCAACGTGGATTGCAAGAACGCCAAGTTGAAATTCAACGTTGGTGGCGATGAGGTGGAGTTCGCACTACTTGCGGCCATGAAAGGGGAGCAGCTAACTGATGATATCTTCAACATCTACGATGAAGAAGAATCAAGAGAATTGGTGAGCTCTATCCTTATTAACGACCCACTCGAAAGAGTTATTAACTTCAGTTTAATGGAGGAAGGTATAGATGCTTCTTGTGATGCAGATATACGGAGTTTGAAGGCACTGGAAGAGGATCCAGGAGCTAAAACTGAGAAGCTAATCCAGGAAACGAAGATCTCCGGTCTCGGATCCAGTAGCAGTACCTCGACCGAGGCACTTTCTGGACAGAGCGAGGCGACTGAAGAACATCTCGGTCAACGCCTATACGCCTCGACCGAGGTCGATGGCGAAACGATGTCGACTGAGATTGCTGAGAATACCAATTTTCTTACTCCCTTCTCTGACATTCACCCACTGTTGGCGGACCATTCCCTCCACCAATTTTCTGATAATAAAGGTCCTTGGTATGCTGATATTGTGAATTATCTTGTTTGCCAAGAAACACCGCCCGGATTGACGTACTCTCAAAAGAAGAGATTCTTCAAGGAAGTACGACATTACTACTGGGATGAGCCGCTGCTATTCAAGCGCGGACCGGATGGGATGCTTCGAAGGTGCATTCCGGAAGATGAAGTTAATAGCGTCATAAGGCATTGTCATTCACTTCCTTGTGGAGGGCATGCTAGCACCGATAAAACATGCGCTAAGGTATTACGTTCCGGTTTCTTTTGGCCTACATTATTTAAGGATGTACAATCGTTCGTTGTCTCTTGTGATGCATGCCAAAGAACAGGGAACTTATCAAGGAGGAACGAGATGCCACTTAATAACATCCAAGAAGTGGAAATCTTTGATGTGTGGGGGATTGACTTCATGGGACCTTTCCCATCCTCCGGAGGAAACCTCTACATTCTCCTTGCAGTTGATTACGTCTCTAGATGGGTTGAAGCCATTGCTTCTCCCACTAACGACGCCAAGGTGGTTGTGAAGTTCTTGAATAGAACTATCTTTCCACGGTTTGGAACTCCACGCATCATCATTAGCGATGGAGGAACGCATTTCATCAACCGGAAGTTTAAAGCACTTCTATCGAAGTATGGGGTAACCCACAAGGTATCAACCGCTTATCACCCTCAAACTAGTGGACAGGTCGAGATCTCGAATAGAGAAATCAAGGCAATTTTGGAAAAGACCGTCTCTAGAACAAGGAAGGATTGGTCCATGAAATTGGACGATGCTCTTTGGGCGTACAGGACCGCATTCAAGACTCCCATAGGTACCACCCCTTATAATTTGGTATATGGGAAGTCTTGCCATTTGCCCGTTGAATTGGAGCACAAGGCGTATTGGGCTATCAAATGGTTGAACTTTGACATCAAGGAGGCTGGTGAGAAGCGACTATTGAAACTTAACGAGGTGGAAGAGCTGCGTTTAAACGCCTATGAGAATGCCAAAATCTACAAGGAAAGGACGAAGAGATGGCATGACAAGCGTATCGTTCCAAAGGAGCTTACCGAAGGAGACTTAGTTCTACTCTTCAACTCCCGCCTCCGTCTTTTTCCAGGTAAGATGAAATCTAGATGGACCGGACCTTACGTTGTGAAACATGTTTTCCCTCATGGTGCAGTTGAGATATGGGGAGAAACTAGCGGAAGCTTCAAGGTCAACGGTCATAGACTTAAGAAGTACCAACCGGAAACGCCGGTTGAGGAGGTTGCACCGATATACCTCGTTTGAGACGCATCATGGTCCAGCTAGCGACCTTAAATCAAGCGCTTCTTGGGAGGCAACCCAAGGTATTGCTTTCTTTTCCTGTTTTCTAGTCTAGCTTAGATAGTTTTTGTTTTTGCTTTGCTTTGCTTTGTTTTTGGCGTTCTGGACAGACAACAGGGAATATCTAAGGAGGAGCACAACTGGAAGGACGGAAGTTCGAGATTCTGAGAAGACAGAAACACCTCGGTTATTGTCAGAGCACCTCGACCGAGTTGATTCTTGAGCAACCGAGGCGACTAGGGTTTCTGTAGAACCACCTCGGTCCATACCACCTCGGTCCAGTCGAGACCATCTCGACCGAGGTGACAGCAGATCCAGTGACAGTATAAATAGGGAAAAATTTTATTTTTCACTTTTTATTTACCCACCTCGACCGCGGCGACTTCCACTTCGCTCACTCTCGAATCTTGCTCGTTTTCGACGTTTTCTGCTTCCAAACCGAGATTGAAGGGTAGAGGAATCGATTGCAACAACGAATCTGCAGAAAGATCGAGTGAATCGGCCGGAACAAGGTAAAAACGATCGAAACCCTAACTCGTTCGTTTACTTCGATTTGGGCTTTGGTTGCCCTTGAATCTGTTGAGGAAAAGCTTAAGTACCCCATAGGAAGCATTTGTAGTGATTTTTGGGGGAAAAGAACTGAATTTCTGAGAGTTGAAATCGCGACTGTCTTCGCCTCGGTCCAGTCGACCTGCACCTCGGTCGAGGTGATTCTTGGAGTTTGTCAGTCGACCGAGGTAGTCTGACAGTGTTAATTGAAGATGAGTTCTGACAGATTGTTAGCCCTTAGAGATAGAACCTCTCCTTCCCCTTCTTCTTCCTCATCCCGACCTTCTATCCCGGTGATCCACGAGAGACACCAGGTAGATTACGAGCGCATTGCTAGCCGTCCAGTGATCGCACCTAGATTTCTGGACGTTTCTGCTTTTGACTGTCTCCACGTTGATGGAGATCTTAGGAGGATGATCACCACCGTCGGGCTGGATCAGTTTACTGAGATCCGACCCCAGCTTACTTAGAGCCGACCCTTGAGTTTGTCAGCTCCTTCACTTACCTCCCCACAGAGAGGGCTGTGAAGTACCGGTTGATGAACCGGAACTACTTAGTACCTCTGGACCACTGGAGAGATATCTTTGGCTTCCCTACCCCCACTGCCGTAGACTTCCCGACCCGAGCTGTAGCTAGAGAGTTCTGGGTTCAGATTGCCCACATTATAGAGCATGCAGATAGGTGGCGCCCTGGTGATTCCAGGGAGAAGCTTATCTTCCATCTTGCTTTTCGATTGGCCCACAGGATCTTCAGCGAGACGCTTCTGGCGCGTACTGAGACGCCCCAGAAGGTCCGACAGGGGGAGCTCTTCGCTTTATACTGCATGGTTACAGGTGGATACCCCGACTTTGGATTGATGCTGGCAGAGGATCTGCACAGGATCAAGGCCAAAGGGAAGGGAGATATATGCTGTGGAGGGATAGTGACCCATATCGCTACTTATCAGGATATGGATCTGAGTAGGTGTACTATGGTGGCGGCTGCCAAGCCGCTCGGACTACAGGAGATGATTACACGGAGGATTCTAGTTCCCCGTGGTTTGACTACACCCTACGTCGCTATGCCATGGGAGCTGACTGCACCGCAGGGCATCCGCTGGTCTGCACAGTTCTCAGTCTATGATCCGCATTTCTGGCAGACAGCTTGGGATACGCTGATTGAGGATTACAGAGAGGGAGCAGCTGCCCCTGCTGCAGCTGAGGAGGAGGAGGAGGAGGCTGAGGACGACGACGACGATGAGGAGACACTAGATGAGAGAGAGGGTGGCGTCCCGATGGACACAGGGACAGATACAGCTGGGACGAGCGCGCCACCTATCATAGATTTGGATGACGAGGAGGATACAGAGCCGGCACCAGCTGAGACTTCTCCAGTCAGACCTGCTAGACGCAAGAGGCATGGAGTGAGGGATAGAGCTGCTCACCGACGGATCGATGACCTGACGGATCAGGTTATCGACTCATATGCTGCACTTTCGCTGGATATCCGCGAGATGCAGGAGCGGCAGCATCATCAGCACATCATGGCTCAGCTGCAGTTCGAGCGGATCATGGGCCATCCTTACGATCCGACTCAGTATCCATATGCACCACCACCGGATAGAGACTACTGAGGAGCTGCAGGATTTTATTATTTTATTATTATGCAGTTCGGCTTTTATCCGGTGAGTACTCTCATGTTAGACTTTTATTATACCCACTGGGACAGTGTGTCTCAAGTATGGGGTGTTTGTATTATTTGACTACCTTTGATGTATTTGACACCTTTGATGTATTATATTTATCGGATATTTTCGTATTTATGCTTCATTGCCTTTATATGATTATCTGATATTACATGCATAACTACAGGTTATTTGATTGAGAAAAACGTCGAAACCGAAAAGAAAAAAAAATAGTTTTAAAAAAAAATTTTCGACCTCGACCGAGTCAGTATTGGCCGAACGAGGCATTTCACCTCGGTTGAACCAAGAACACCTCGACCGAGGTGGGCTAACTGAGAGTTTTCGAAAACGATTTTGTGTTACTTATCTGGATATGATCTCAGTGAAGATTTTGTTTACTTACTATTCTTTATGTGTTTGAAAGGTTTTATAATATGTTTAAGTTGCTAAATACTTTGTTTGAAATTATTAGCATGTTTAATACTTTGTTTTTATCCAAATTTTGTTGAATTTGAAGGTTGACACCGCAGGTTAAGTTCTCTCACTTTCTTCTTGGAAAGACCAAGGCAATTCATTCTCTTCTTCTTCTTCTTCTTGATCATGCTTAGCCCCTCATATAGATTTTGCCTCCCTTTACCTATCCGGAAATTTGGAAGCAAGCGAAGTGGTGGAAGCAAGTTAAAGTTGAGAAGTGGCTGGAAGTGAAGTGTTAGAAAAGCAATAATAGGTTTGGGGAAGTCAATCATGAAGATGAGTAACTCGGCACCATTCACATAGCCGGGTGTTTGTGTCTTGCCAAAGTCGGATTGAGCGATATTCCTAACGGGTCATGGTATGTGCATCAAGGGTTTGATGCATCTCGAGAAATTGATGATTGCAGATTTCCTAGGCTTCGGTTATTGTGCACCTCTGTCCATGCATCCCAAAAAGTAAAGTAAAAAAGAAAAAGTGTGAGATAAGCGAAGCTTATTGGTGGAAGATGTTGCAAGTCAAAGTGAAAGTGAAGTTCATCCTTTTCCCGGATTCTAGCACCACATTACCTTACATACATCCCTACCCTGCACGTTTCTTGACCTTTTCTTTTGGGAAGCCCTTGAGACCTTGAGCTTGTTGATTGACTTAGCGGTTTAAATCGGATTATACATGATTAATTTTGATAATTATGATTTATTATGCATTCTATGATTTTATGCAAAGATGAACAACTTTCTTATATTTATAAAATGTTTTGATCATGTTGAGTTTATAAATTCCAGGAAGTATTCTCTTAGAGTGACCTATGATAGTTGCACACCATAAAATGTTTTTGAAAGATTTTTTTCATTGATTTTCTTGACTTATAATCCATTCTATCTTGTCTTCTATATGAGGAACTTGCTTGGGGACAAGCAAGGGCTAAGTATGGGGTATTTTGATAGCATGAATTATAGTCTATATTTTGGGGTTTGTTTGGACGTTTTATCTTTCATAATCTGCATGTTTATATGTGCATTGTGTGATTTTACTACCATTTCATCTACCTTTGCGAGAATCGAGGTCTACACCTAGTTTCGTTGTAATTGCAGGTAATATGGTACGTTTTGCATCAAAAAGGAGCAAAAGAAGTCATGAGTCATTTGGAGCTACATCCAGGGAGCATAGCCATGGATTAAAGATTTACTTTGGAGCAGTTTTGAGAGATTTCACATTCAGTTGTGAGTCACCTCGGTTGACCACAGATTCACCTCGACCAAGGTGATCCAGAGATGCCGACTCGACCGAGGCGAACACCTAGGACGCGGCGAGAATATTTTATTCTTGGAAGAGATCTTTTAAAATTGGAAAGTGATCTTATATTTTTGGGCTTGGCTCCTGGAAGGAAGGAGATATGCAGAATATATATTTTACCTATATTTATGGGAGAATATCTTTCTAAGATTTATTATCTTTGGAGGGTTATTTTCTTATAAAAAGGGTCGGATTTCCCATAATTCCGGCATCCGCTTACAGCTGAAGATCACGCTATATACGTCGATCAAGGTTTACGCAGCAGCAGCAGCATACTCCAATTTGGGAGTTTTCGAAGAACCTTTTTGAAGGTTGAAGGAAGATTGAAGTCCATAGCTTTTATAGCTTTATTGGAGGGTTTTGTAAGATTGTCTTCAATTCCCTCAATTGTTGTCTTGTCTTTTTGGATTATTATCCAAGGAACGTTTTGTTGTGATATTTGATTCAGTTATTGAAGTTTTTTCATTAAATTCTTCTTTGTTCAAATATTCACCTTCTTCCCTTACATTTAATACTTTCATAATGATGATGAGTGGCTAATTTCCTTGTGTGATTCTAGGGTGATTGGCTGAAGGTTGTGGGAAAAACAATGATAGAATAATCTTAGATTCCAGTAGGATCCTGAAAGTTCGAGTCTTTAACCTTAACCCTAAGCATCTCGTTCTGTTGATGAACATCTCGGCCGGGGTGGAATTCTTCTGTCCGAGGTGACTTATCCGACCTTAAACAGAAAGTTAAGTGTTAGAGTTTGCTAAATCCTATTCTTATTATACCTTTCTGGTTCAATGCAAGTTTAGGATGAGACTTACCCGGTAATTCCTTAGTTTGTGTACAAACGATCATAAGTGTAGGTAATAAAGGTTTATCCTTTATTGGGGTTTGAGTGTGCTTCCATCCCATCTTTGTGAGTTAGCCTGAGACTTACCCGGTAAAGGTTGATTCTATTCCCTTAGATGGTGTGTTAGTTTGAGGTTATAGTTCTTTATCTTGATTCCTTGAGACTTACCCGGTAATAGGAGTTACGGTTTAGGATTAGTGCGTAGTGAGACTTACCTGGTAATCTACTCCACTTTAGTAACACCTTCCCCACGCAAAAATCTCAGCTTTGTCCGCTTATCTATAGATCTTGAGTTGGAACCACAACTAGATGCTTTAATCCCTAGAATTGCATGTTTGCTTTATTGACTTCTTATTCATCTTTGATTGTGTTAATCGCTCTTGTGGTTAGAATTGACATAGCATACCGTATTGACTTTGTTTCACCGAGTCCCTGTGATCGACCCCTGGAATTTTCTTGCTTTTACTACGATTGACCCGTACACTGCGGGTTCGCATCCTTGTTTTAAGCTTAAGTCTAGGGTTATAAATTTAAAGTTTGCACACACCGTTTGGAGCGAACAGTTCCTTTTTCCCGGATTCATACACCACATTCCTTTATAAGCTTCCCACCTATTCACGTTTCTTGACTTTGCTTGAAAGACCTTAAGATCTTTGAGTATGTTGTTTGGCTTTGTGGTCTAAATTGGATTGCTCATGATTGATTTTGATATATTACAAGTTATGATGCATGTTATGATTTTCTTGCAAAGTGTGATTATCTTTTTCATGATATAATTCCTTTTGAACATATGATGATTATTATTAGTTATGAAGCAATTCATTGAGGGTGATCTATGAATAGAAGCACAACCAAAATATTGTGGTTTTTCTTTATTTTTGCATATTCATAATCCATATCATCTTTTATTTTAAGTTTGAACCTTGCTTGGGGACAAGCAAGAGGCAAGTATGGGGTATTTACATTTATGCTTTTGATTGCCTCCACGTAGATGATGATTTGAGGCGGATGATTTCTATGGTGGGGCTGAAGCAGTTTACTGAGATTAGAGCTCCAGCCTATCTTGAGCCGACCTTGGAGTTTGTTAGCTCCATCACTTACTTGCCCACTGAGCGCGCCATCAAGTACCGGTTTATGAACCGGAACTATCTAGTTCCTATGGACCACTGGAGGGACATTTTCGGCTTCCCAGCCCCCCTGTTGCTGATTTTCCTTCTCGAGCCTTAGTTCGAGAGTTTTGGGGACAGATAGCTCACGTAGTTGAGCATGTTGACAGGTGGAGACCTGGAGACTCCATGGAACGGATTATTTCCCACCTAGCTTTTAGACTTGCTCACAGGATTTTTAGCAAGACTCTTCTGGCGCGTACTGAGATGCCACAGAAGATTAGACAAGGTGAGCTACTGAGTCTTTATTGTATGGTTACCGGAGTTCCGGATTTCGGAGTGATGCTGGCTGTGGATCTCCACAGGATCAAGGCGAAGGCGAAGGGAGATATCTGCTGCGGAGGGATAGTGACTCACATTGCGAGTTACATGGACATGGACATGGACTTGAGGGCTTGCACTATGGTGGCGGCTGTCAAAGCTCGGGCTGCAGGAGATGATCACTAGAAGGATATTGGTTCCTCGCGGACTTACTACACCGTATGTGGCGATGCCCTGGGAGCAGACTGCACCTCAGGGCATTAGGTGGTCAGCTCAGTTCTTTGTTTATGACCCGCACTACTGGCAGACCGCATGGATTCCGCTTATGGAGGATGCTAGAGATGCAGCAGCTCAGAGACAGGATGAGGAGGATGAGGCTGAGGAGCAGGATGATGAGGATGAGGATGGCGGTGCTGCCATGGACACAGGTACGGATACAGCTGGGACTAGTGTGCCGGTCGTCGATCTAGACAACGATGAGACAGAGGAAGAGCCAGCAGCACCAGCACGTCCAGCCAAGCGTAGGGTACGCAGACAGAGGGATCCAGTCGCTCACCGCCGGATCGATGATCTGACGGATCAGGTGATAGATTCCTACGCCGCCTTATCCCTGGACATTAGAGAGATGCAGGAGAGACTGCACTACCAGCACACGATGGCTGAGATTCAGTTTCAGCATATCATGTGCTATCCTTTCGACCCATCTCAGTACCCGTACGTGTCACCACCACCACCACCGGATCGGGACTAGAGGATTAGAGCTTGCAGGACTTTCTTTATTTATTTATTTTGCAGCTCAACTTTATCCGGTGAGTACTCTGTTTCTTTAGACTTATTTTGACTCATTGGGACAATGTGTCCCAAGTATGGGGTATTTGGATGTATGATTTGGCATTGTGTGTATGCTTGTATGACTCTATTTGGATATTATTGTCTTATCTATGCTTCATGTGTTTATCTGCCATTACATGCATGCATACAGGTTAATTGATTGAGAAAAACGTCAAAAACCGGTTTAAGAGAAAAAAAAATTTTTATGACCTCGACCGATGTGACTCTGACCAATCGAGGTACAAGTACCTCGGTTGACTTAGAACATCTTGACCGAGGTGGTTTAACTGGAACAGTTTTTGAAACGATTTTTGTGCTTCTTATCTGGATATGACCTCAGTGATGATTTTGTTTGCTGACTGATTTTGAAATCTTTATATGTTTGAAAGGTTTTATGATATAATAAGTTGCTAAATGCTTTGTTTGAAATTTTTTGCACGTTTAATGCTTTGTTTTTATCCAAATTATGTTGAATTTGAAGGTTGACACCACATGATGAGTTCTCTCACTCTCTTCCTGAAAAGACCAAGGCAATTCATTCTCTTCTCTTCTTCTTCTTGATCATGCTTAGCCCCCTCATATACATATTTGCCTCCCTTTACCTATCCGGGAATTTGGAAGCAAGCGAGTGAAAATCAAGTGAAAGAAAAAGTTGAGATGTTGGCTAAAAGTTAGAAAGAAACAAATAGGTTTGGGGAAGTCAATGATGATGATGAGTAACTCGGCACCATTCACATAGCCGGGTGTTTGTGTCTTGCCAAAGTCGGATTGAGCGATATTCCTAACGGGTCATGGTATGTGCATCAAGGGTTTGAGGCATCTCGAGAAATTGATGATTGCTGATTTCTTAGGCTTTGGTTATTATACACCTCTGTCCATGCATCCCAAAAAGTAAAGCAAAAAAGTAAAATAAGCAAAGCTTATTGGTGGAAGATGTTGAAGTTCAAAAGAAGTGAAGCAAAGATCCTTTTCCCGGATTCTAACACCACATTCCTTATATACATCCCACCCTCACACGTTTCTTTGACCTTTCATTTGGAAAGCCCTTGAGACCTCGAGCTTGTTGATTGACTTAGTGGTTTAAACTGGATTATATATGATTAATTTCGATAATAATGATTTATTATGCATTCTACGATTTTATGCAAAGATGAACAACTTTCTTATATTTATAAAATGTTTTGATCATATTTTAATTTTAAATTCCATGAAGCATTCTCTTAGAGTGATCTATGAGTGGAGCACACCACTAAAATATTTTGAAATACTTTTCATTGATCTTTATGACTTATAATCCATTCTATCTTGTACTTAAGATTTGGAACTTGCTTGGGGACAAGCAAGGGCTAAGTATGGGGTATTTTGATAACATGAATTATAGTCTATATTTTGGGACCTTTTTAGACGTTTTATCTTCAACAATCTGCATGTTTGGATGTATATTATGTGATTATATTGTCGTTTCATCTATCTTTGCGAGAATCGAGGTCTACACCAAGTTTCGTTGTAATCGTAGGTAAAATGGCATGTTTTGCATCAAAATGGAGCTAAAGGAGCTAAGGAGTCATTGGAGCTACATTCAGGAGCTTAAGGAAGAATCCAGGAAGCATGGAATTGGATTAGAGATTTACTTTGGACCAGATTTGAGAGATTTCACATTCAGTTTAGAGCCACCTCGGTCAGCTACAGTACCATCTCGGCCGAGGTGATCCAGAGGAGCGTCCCGACCGACGCGAACACCTTGGACGCGGCGAGATATATTTTATTCTTGGCTGAGATCTTTTATTTTTGGAATGAGAGATCTTATATTTTTAGGCTGGATTTCTGGAAGGAAGATCATATATTTTAGGGGTTTATTTATGAGAGATAGATATATTTTATTAGGAAGATATCTTATCTTTGGGAGGTAATTTTCCTATAAAAAAGGTTGGATTTTCCACAAATCCAACATCCGCTAACGGCAAGAGGCCGCATACAGCAGTTAGGAGGGATTTTTTGGAGGTTGAAGGAAGATTGAAGGAAGGAAGTTGATAGCTTTTATAGCTTTTGTGAAGGGTTTTGTAAAACTTTCTTAAATTTCCTTCTTTGTTGACTTGTCTTATTGGATTGTGATCCAAGGAACGCTTGTTTGTTTGATAATTGATTCAATTATTGAAGCCTTGTTCTTAAGGTTTTCGTGTTCAATTATTCACCTTCTTCCCATATATTTGATTATTATTTTCATGATGATGATTGACTAATTTCTTTGTGTGATTCTAGGGTGATTGGCTGAAGGTTGTGGGAAAAACAATGATAGAATAGTCTTAAATTCCAGTAGGACCCTGAAAGCTCGAGTCTTTATCCTTAACCCTAGAACATCTCGTTCAGCCGACGAACATCTCGGCCGGGGTGGAATTCGTCTGACCAAGGTGACCCTTTCTGATCCGAAACTGAGAGTTAAGTGTTAGAGTTTGTCAAATCCTATTCTTATTATATCTTTCCCGGTTCAATGCAAGCCTAGGATAAGATTTACCCGTTAATTCCTTTGTTTGTTTACCTATGATCATAAGTATAGATAATAAAGGTTTATCCTTTATTGGGGTTTGAGTGTGCTTTCATTCCATCTTTGTGAGTTAGCCTGAGACTTACCCGGTAAAGGTTGATTCTTTTCCCTTAGGTGGTGTGTTGGTTTGAGGTTATAGTTCTTCTCCTTAATTCCTTGAGACTTACCCGGTAATAGGAGTTACGGTTTGGGATTAGTGAGTAGTGAGACTTACCCGGTGATCTATTCCACTTTAGTAACACCTTTCCTTTGCAAAAATCTCAACTTTATCCGCTTTATCTTTAGATCTTGAGTTGGAACCACAACTGAATGCTTTAATCCCTAGAATTGCATATTCCTTTAATTGACTTTTTATCATCTTTGATTGTTTTAATCACATTTGTGGTTAGTAGTTGCATTGACAACCTATACTTGCTTTGTTTCACCTAAGTCCCTGAGATCGACACCCCGGAATTCTTGCTTTTACTACATTTGACCCGTACACTGCGGGTTCGCATCCTTGTTTTTAGCATACATCTTGGGTTATAAATTTAAAGCTTCCACACACCATTTGAAGCGAACACATATCCTTTCCTATACCTCTATATATATATAACGACATGTATACTGCACTGCTGCGTTTATATAAGCTTATATCTCCCAACTTACAAATCTATATATACGTATCACTACCTAGTTAAGCATACATCTTCTTATATATATATAAACTGCAAAGAGGAGTCACTCACCAGCCCGTATAAACCGTCTCGACTCCCTGTAGACTTCGATGCCTAACTCGCTCAGCACCCTCTTCGAATGGAACCCACGCCGCTGATGCGACGAGTCGACGACGGCGGAATACTGGCAGTACTCCAGCTGGTGGAAGGAGACATCGATCGAAGTGCTCCACCTAAATCGCGAGGACGAGCGTCACACCGAGCCGGTTGGTTAGATGTGTAGGAAGTTAGGGACAAGAAAAAAAAAAGAAGAAAAAGAGCTAAACAGGTCGAAACTCACCGGAGGTCCGTCTGCAGCCGGCTGAGGCGTGTCTCCTTCTGGACTGGTGTAGCGTTCCGGCATCCGAGACGAAGGTCCAAAATCGAAGCAGAAGGGGAGGGCAAAACGGTGTTCGTTGCTGCAGAAGGTACGGTCCCCTGGTTTCTCGGTTAGGCAAAGCTCCGGTTTTAGTGTCGTCCCCGGCGAGGCGGTGTAGTGGTTAGCCAGATGTGCGGCGTGGCGTCGCTTCTCCAGAAAGGGAATAGAAGGCGTGAAGGCAGTAGGTGGAAAGCAGCTTCTCACGTAGCAACGGTTAGGGATGTAGGTTTAGATTAGTAATTAGGTTAAAAATAGGATTAGGGTAAGATTAAAATGGGCTGGCTATAGTGTCACTGGCCCGGTTCTAATGCGCCAGACCTGGGCCCGCCTGCTCCTCAAATAAAACAAAGGAGCTGAAAGAATAGTTATTCGCTCGGAACCGTTAAAGTACGGAATTATTTACGGAATCAATCATGAAATTATTTATGTTATCATTTTAAGTGAATCAAGGTCACATAAAATGATAGAATTTAAAATCGTTTTCTTCTATTTATAAGAATTAAGGTTGGCGGATCGGAATCCGGTTTGATTGGGTATTGAACAGAAATTAAATTTTCCGGGTATTACAATCATGTACTCAAATGTGTCATTAACGTTGATACTAATAAGGAGGGTTTAGTTATGAAAAGTAGCATAATGCATTTCAAATGAAAGTGTGTCACATAACTCAACGATTAACAATTGTGATACCGTTGATATGCAATTCAAATGATTAAATAAAAAATACTTTCATAACAACACAAGAAATTTCTATGAAGGTTTTAACGGGGAATATTGATGATTTAAAAAACTCATTAATTAGTAATTGGGATATTGTTGAATAGCTCATAATCTTAAACGGTAACTACTGATGGTTGTTGAAGTTATCAAGGGAAATAATATTCTAATTGGGATAATGTTTATAATCATAACTAATCATTGCATTTCTGGTGAATGCCAAAACAATCATAATTTAAAGGTATACATTGCTCATGCTTATGCTATAGTTGACTTATTAATTCAAGTTGAGCATAGTCCATGTGAAGCTAAAACTATAATTAGGATGATCAGTATATAAGCATTAAGATAGAGTACAAGTAAAATACTATTTATAAAATCAGAATTTCATCAATATTATCCAAACAACTCATAATATAGGTCCCTGTAATATCCGAATTTTTTTTTCTTTTAATCAATTTCGAGTCAAACCGGATTTCGATCTATTGACCTTTCTTTTCACCTAAATTCCGATTACATCACAAATTTTATCATTTTATGTGAGACCTTTTCTCAAATAAAATGATAGAAAAATAACACAAAACCCTATATTTCAACCCTGAATTCATATCCTAGAAGAGATCATGACGAGGCCATGACGACGCCACCCGACGGGTTTTGACAAGACCATGACAACGTCACCGACGTCACCGACGTCACCGACGTCACCGACAAGCTTAGAACAAAGCCATGGCAAACTTTTGACAAGATTTGAAATAAATCTTTCAGCCCACACACTCCCTCTTTGCTTCAGCCTTACCACACCAGCCCAACACTTCCTTGCCTCTGCCTAGCCAGCCCAGGAAGCATCCCAGCCCATAAAGTGGCAGCCCGAAGAACCCTGCTGACTCACTCTTTCTAGCCGTTACATTCTTGGCCTTCTATTCCAACCCATCAGTTTCTACTGCACAAATCACGCCATGATTCACGCAACCACTCTAACGCTCCATACACAGAGTCGGCTAAGGGCAGCTTGCACGTCTCTCTCATCTTCGATCTCCCAGCCAGGCACAAAAGGCGACGTCTCCTCTCCAACCTTCCGAGCACTGCTGTTATTGATCTCCTACGCCATAGTTGAGATAGTCGCGGACGGACAAAAGCTGTCTATCCAACCGCCACGCAGAGGACATGTACCACCACCAAACCGTCACTAAGCAGTCGACAATTACCCTCACAGACTGCGCAGGTAACATCCCCCCGAGACCTTTGCATTGCCGACTTTAACCCTAATTCTGAGCACCTATCTCTGATCCACAACCCACACTTCCCCTTCGTGAACCCAGTCGGAAGGAGATCCCACTTCCTAAGCTAACGTTAACGCAGCAGCCCTATTCCTGCGAGTCATCTGATCCTCGCTCCTGAGTCCTCCTCTAGGCGTAGCAGCAAGCACAGAAGAAGCCTTTCATCCTATAACTCACAATTGCCAGCGGGAGCGACTCTAATGGTGGCCGACACTCCTTCCCTAGACTCCACCGTGGGTAAGCAAGCCCTTCTCACCTTCTTTCGTGTCAACATATATGCAAGAGGAGTTAATTGAGTTATCAATCAATGTTCCCCAATCGATCTCTAGATCTCTTGCAAGCCTATTGGAGACAAATAAGGACTGCCCAGAAGGTTCGAACCTAAGACGTGAGGGTTAACTTCCAATACAAGCATACTAGTGGTGAGAATCGAACCTAAGGCCAATTACACCTCCTGAGTTTAATTTCTGAAATTGTGTTGAGCAGCCATGTTTAAGCTCATGTTTCGATACCATAGAAACATAATCCACCGTTCAATTTTTAGTATGATATAGAAGGACATGCATAGAATGATATATTACAAGTTTAGGCCGATCCAACGGTCGGATCTGGATCTATAGGAGCTCAAAGTAGGCTAGTTGGGCTGTTTAAGAAAGAACTCAGAAATTGGCTAAGTATAGATTTTTGGATTTTGGAACCATCTTTGGATATTTTTGAAGGAGTTGTTTAGTGTTTTTTAGAGATCTTTGATCCCATGAGTAGTATGTATATCATAGAGGACCTAGAGATTTATTTCGAAATTTTTATATTTTTATCCGAGCCTCGTAGTTTAAGTAAAAGTCGGACCTAGCGACTTTTTGTGAAAATCAAGAATGGTGTATAACTCTTATAAATCTTTAGCGAACCTTTCCGTGAGAGCTAGATGGTGGAAATAGGTTTGAAATGAGAGTTTGAAACTAGGTTATAGAAAATCCTGGAGTTTCGGGACCAAGGGTAAAATGGTCATTTTACCCTAGGAGGGTTTTTAGTCATTTCCTCTTGATGAGTTTGTACATCTTAGAAGTTATGGACTTCTAAGAGTATGGGACGTATTTTGATACACTTGCCTTATATAACAAGCGACTGAGATGCTACGGTTGCTGACCGAGTTGAAATTTAGAGAATTGTGATTTAACTCAAGTAAGTACTTGCGACTTACTGAGCTGGTTTCTATATGTTAGCTGAATGATGATAGTGTGTGTGTCGATTGTTTAATAATTATAACATGTCTAGGACGACTTTTATTAATTTAAGGCCCAAGTGTATGTATAACGGGTCGTGACATCACTGCCCAACTTTGACAGGAGACTGAGAGGTTCTCTATACCCAGACCATACAGGTACAAGGTGAGATGCATCGGATCCATTCCTGATGGTTAAACGGGGACGGAGGCGAGGTTTGGAAATCCCTCGTGTCACAAAATAAGTATCATTAGTAAGAGTGAATGACCTAAATAAAGATAATAAACCTGGATCTCTCTGAAAGCATGATATGTGTTTAGTTTTGCTATTGTGTGTGTGTGTGCTATTTTCATTTATCTAACTTTTATATAGTTAGCTAACGGTTGATTTATGTTGTTGTTAGATATACCACAGGTTAGAGCAGCAGCTGAGTGATCCGGAAGTAGTGGTCAGCCGGGTCTCCGTACTCCTTAGAGTGGGGTTTGGGTTTTACATTGTTGTTTCCTTTCTAGTATGATGTTATGTAGACTTTTATTACCTTAAGTACGATGTTGGCTGTTAGACGCTGTTGTTACATTCATGACATTAAAATATCATTTTATGAATTTCGGTTTCCTTATTTGTGTCTCGTTGTAACATCCCAGTAAAATTATTGTCAAACTAAGGTCAGGACCCATTGTGAGGTCCTAACCAGTGACTTCCCGATTTCATAGAATTCGGGGTGTTCCAGTCCCCAATTATTCAAAATAAAAAATTGAACTCTAAAAACTACTGGTCATCTAAAAACTAATCTAGTTACTTCTCAATCTTCACGCCCAATGATTTCTGGAAAGATTCACCTTCTACCTCATAATCCTCATCATCCATCAGAAACAATAAAAATCATTTTTCTTTTGAGGGTATTGAGTGTAGCTTTGTCTTTGATAGATGCCTTTGTTTTGCCGGAGTCTCGATCCTTGATAGATGATATTATAGATGAATCATCAGTAAGCTTCAAAATTGTAAATCCAGGTTTAGACCTAGAAGATTACTCGTCCAGTTTGTACTGATCAATGTCTGTAGCGAACAAATAAGTCTTCCCCAACAAACATGCAGTTCTTCAGGTATAATATCAAAATCGGCATATTCATTGGTAGAAGCATAATATATGAGTTAGTAGAGATAATATCACAATTACAAATTAGTAGTATACTGTTTATAAATTATACCTCGTCGATTGACTCCAAAATGGATGATACGGACTTGTCAAAATGCGTTGAACATCTCGATCAAACATGACAAAAGTTGTATTCCCAGAATCATCTTGAACCCTAACTCGATGTTTAAACCTATATATCAAACCCAATTTAATTGTCAAAAAACTTGTAATCATACTAATAGATATTATACACTAACATTGCAATAATATCTTGGAATTACAAATTTCACTCTACGATCACACTTTGAACAATAGAATGAGTCTCCATTCTTTTCAACCTTCTTCTTGCATTGTTTATAGGAATTGTAATACCAACCATTGCTATCGTTAATATCTTTGATGGTCGAAATATTCAGACATTTGCACACCTATTAAAACAATAATGTTTAGTAAAAAAAAAGGTAATTAAGGTAGCTTATATTCATTACTACACAATAACTTGAGTTATTCACCTCTTGAATATAATTCAGGTCATCTATAGTCTTTCAGAGAGAAATGTCCATAAACTGTTCGACTAAGCTTAGTGTAGGAGTATGAGCTATTGACTCGATAGTAGCAGGGTTGTCTTTGCCATTCTGCTCAATCCCGATCAATATTCATCAATCCTGTAATGGATGAAATATTTGAATTCACATAAAGGTAACATTTATTAATATCACATTTCAATCATTTTAGCTTCTGATTTCATTGTTTTATACCTAAGTTTTTTTTATATCTTGTAGATTTAATTCATCGGATCAAGCAAATAACAGTATGACCAAGGGATCAGTACCATCAACGAGTGCTAGACGTCAAATTCATTTTTGAATAGTTATCATTTACATATGATTTATTTTTTTTATATTTTATCACCTTTGTTTCAATTAAATATCTATCATGTTTCGTTTCAAACAGTTATCCTATTTCTTTTAAGTGTTCTCAATTTTTGAGTTGTTAAAACAAACATATATAATGAGTTCATACATATATATTGTTAAAGTTTTCACTGAAACAAGATAACTTACCTTGCAACAACATAATAACACATTACCTATATTCTCATGTTTTCATAAATCAATTTTCTATAAATTTTCATAAACAATTGTAACATTTATATAAGATATAAGAACGTTACCTTGAATTATCCTCTGATCAATTTTTAACAATTACGATGAGAGAAATCCTTGGTGCCGACATAACCTTTATTTAATAAACACAAATTAGATAAATAAACATGATGATAAAATCCAAAATGTTAAGAATATATCTTTAAAGCATACTCAACTTTCTGGAGACTCAATCGAGGGTAATATTTCCACTACAAAATCCTTAGTCCATATTTCATTTCCCCTGAACCCCTTAATAGCTATTTCTATCACCAATTTGTTAATATATATCCTTCTGTTAGACAATTCATATTATAGCCTCTGTTAATAGTTGTTACAGTCCTTTAACTTAATGCAAGTATACAATTCCCTTTTTTTTAATATTACTGTTATGAAACTACGTTTTTATTCATTAATCATCACCACGTCATCAAATTCATACCAAATGTATCAAGGGAAGTCACTAAAAAAAGCGTCACTCTAAAAACCCATAAATTCAAGACCATGATAACAAGATTATATGCACGAATTTAAATTTTATGATAAATTACCTCCATCTCGATGTCAAACGAACAATCCTACAAGCAACCTTCCTACGCCCCGAAATGGAACACAACAAGATGGTCGGCGCGTCCCCCTTCGATCCACCAGTTAGTTAAGCCCTAAGATTTAATCCCCCACCATCTATCGATTAGCCCTCTTTCGAGTATGAGGACTGAATAATCCTTCTTCAAAAGCTCCATGCCCATACCAATTTGATGAGATTCTACTTCGGTTGATGGCTATGCGTCGGATTTGTGAATTGGTGAGGTGACGAGCTGCGACTGCCTTCAATTTGGGGCTTTTGAGTTGGAAGTGGTTGTACTGCAGTACCGACAACTATTTTTTTTAGGTAATGTACCGACACTTTACTGTAATTGATCTTACTATGGCATAAGGGCTTCATTCATGGGTTTAGTTTCAAAATTTGAGTACCATTATGGGCTTGGTCCATATCCATTTTTCTAAAGGTCCTTTAAATTAAAAGGTGATATACAATCTATACATATATAATGTTGTTATTGTCTAATGATTCAATATTTCCTTTATATAGTTAATTAATTATATTCATCAATAAATTGAAATCATAAAAACAAGAATTTTACTTATTTTAATTTTTCAGAAATATTTTGTACAACAAAGATAACATACAAATATTTTGTGTCATAGATGAATATATTTAGTATAATTTTAATAATGTTTATATTAATTGATAAATTAATTTTATATTATTGTGTACATATTTATTTTCAAAAAAAACTTGTTTACGAAATAAATATTTATAATAAAATAAAAATAACCTTTGAAATGTGTATTAAATTCTTTAACAATGTAAAAATAGAAAAATCTTGAAAACATATTTTTCAAACAATCCCGTACAAGACACGGGTAAAATACTAGTAGATATTATAGGAGAAGCACTTAATTCCACATGTCTAACCATGAGAACTCTAACTGCCACGTGTCATTTTAGCAACTAACAACAATCCCAAAAATTTAAGTAAGTTTCTTAAATCTTAAATCTTATCATAATCTTAAATATTTAATTCAGTAATTTTCATAAGATTGTTAAAATCTAAAAAAAGTACGAAAAATTTGGATTTCGTTTAAATATATTACAATTAATTAGCCAACAATTACAAAAACTATTTGAAAGATAATACCCTAAAATTTGCTTCCACCGACTCATATTTCTCCTCAACCCACAAACTTTTTTTAAAATTTGTCATTATGTAATTTAAATATAAATTTTTTAATTGCTTATATGAATTAGATAATTTCCAAAAAAAAAAAACGAATCTAAAATCTAAATATCTTCCGTTGATTTGTTTAGATAATTACGATGATAATCTTTTTAGTTTTTGCCAACCGTATTCAAAGAGTGCATTATAAGTTTTCTCCGTTGATTTTATCACATTATGTGTATTAAAACTTTTTGTTAAATTTATAGTGCAAAAATCATATTAAACTCTAATAAAATAATTTTATATTTATATATCTATGATAGATATTAAAGCATATTCCGTGCAGGACACGGGTAATACACTAGTTATATATCAGCACAAACATCATCTCATAAAAGTGATAAAACCATGGAATTTTCAAACACTTGTCAGAATGTTGTCAAAAGTCTCACCGCATGGGCTTTCAATAATGGGCCCAGTTGGTCAGTTGCGCCAGCGCTCTAGAAGTTATCTTGCTTGGGCCATTGCTTATGTTCGCCGCTCCGCCTCTGGACTGCCCAGGATGGACCGGCGCGCCTATTTGCCTATCACTCTTGGGCTGAATTGTCTCGTATGCCGGCCACTCCGGCTCTCGTTTATGATGCCGGATGGGCTATTTAGCCTATTTCTCATGTGTATTCATGTTTAGTTGGTTTGTTTGTGCAATGTCCTTGGACATGCACTTTCATAGTTTTGCTTGTGTTTTCTTTCAATGCTTGTTTATGCCGAACGTCTCTTAGGAGGGATATGCATCTTTTTTCTCACATCTATGAATTTACCAACATCTTGTTGATAAAACGATGGAAGTATGATGGAAAATGTGTCTTTAGTACTTGATACAAAAATTAGGTTACCTTTCCCATGGGAACTTGTAGTGAAGGGACATCTAGAGAATATGGCTTGGTCCCAAACACGAGGACCTTAGTGAGTCGCCTTCTAGAGTGGTTATAACAAGAAGGCTTGGTATTCTGGGCAAGTTAGCCATCTTAAAGTCTAGTACCATTAACTTAAAAAAAGTCAAGAATCCAAGGAACTCTACACCAACAAAAGAAAATGTGTTAACTTGTGTAGATAGAACATTTTTTATACTTGTGGGAATTAATAGTGGTCATGACAAGAAATAATGGACGGATATATATATATATATATATATATATATATATATATATATATATATATATATATATATATATATATATATATATATATATATATATATATATATATATATATATATATATATATATATATATATATATATATATATATATATATATATAGGGTGTGGTTCCAATGAGAACAACCCCTAACGTGAGAATATGAGAACAATCGTACACCGTTGGATGTGAGTATTAAGGATTGAGATTTAGAGTATATATCAAAAATAATAATAACTACGAATAATAATAATTAGGAATCCAACAATAACTACGAATAATCCACTCAACCAACAATAACTACGAATAATACATTAAACGATATGGCACATTCGTAACAAAACTAATAATAATTACGAATCTGTTCTCATGTTCTCACGTTATGGAGTGTTCTCATAGGATCTATACTCTATATATATATATATAAAAGAAGCATATGGTCTACTTATTATCTCTTTTATGTGTACGAGCAAGAGATATCATCATCTTGCACTCAAAAGAACCAAACTTATTTGAATCCGAAAGTTCTGACTTTGTTTTGCAAGTCTAAGTGAAGAAGACCATCAAGAGGAATATCCAAAGGAGAATCCGGTGACACGTTGTTCATTGGTGTTCCATGCACTTAGAATGATATGGTTCAATTGATCTTGTCACTTCACAGGTTCTTCATATATAATAAGTCGCTTAACGGAGAACAATTGTAAAGGATGCTCGGATTGAAAAGGAAATTTAAGAGCTTGAAAGAAATTGTCAAATACGTGAGACGGGGAAAAGGTAAAGGTTGTGTTTAACATCGAACACAAAAACACTAGTGTTAGTGTTCACTAGTGTTTTTGGAAGGGTTTTCGGAAAACACTAGTGTTTAGTGTTTTTAAACGCTAACGGGTGTTTGGTTAAATCTTATAATTTACACTAGTGTTTTGTGTAAAAAGAATGTGCATATCACATGAGGTTGAATTGTTGTTTCTTGACATTCTTTTACATCCTTTATCTATAACACCCCGTAAATTTGTCATCTCGCATCATGTCAATGGCGATTTATGGTTGACTTATAAGGATGAGTTGCTACCCATGTCAACAAGAATTCTTCTTTTCCAGTGGTAGAGTGAGGACAAATAACTCTGGAGCGAAGCGTGCTCATGCGGGAGCAATTTTAGGATGGACGACCTCCTGGGAAGTTTCCGCACGAACATGGTTGGTATGGGGACAACGTCTCTAAGACCTCTGGTCTTACATTATCAACAGAAAATCAAAAACTTGGAGCAAGAATGCTAGACAACTGAGATCATACACATGAATTCCTGCTTCAACAACACATGCAATAGTCTTTAGAATTATTGAGATATACTAAAATGTCCTCACAATCTACACCTTAGCTCTAGTGACTAGGCACATATGGCGATGATTAGGAATTTGTTCCGAATTACAGCCTTCAATACATTAGGGAACATCTTTGCATTAGCTTCACAGTTTGCGATCTCCGATTCACGTTTGGTCCAAGTGACATAGAAGAGGTGAGTGACATCGGTGAGCGGTGACAACTTTGAGTTGGCGTCTTCCTTGTCGGATACATCGCACTACAAGTACTCGATTGGATGATTGGCGTTCCAGGACGGCCGAGGGAGGCGAGCGACACCGTAAACCTTTCATGGACCTCCAAGTGTGTTGGAAAACGGTAGGATCTCAACAAAGATGTTTCCGATGATTCCAGTTACGCCAATCACCAATCCTTTGCTCTGGAAGATTTTAGCCCGTCGTCTTCATCGAATTTCTTCCACAGATGGAGAAAGTGGAAGAAAACTTAAGATTTGAGAAATATAATGCAAGTGGAGAAAGTGGAAGAAAACTTATGATCTAAGAAATCTAAAAGTATAAGGATGTAGAAATAAATGTATCAAAGATATTCACCTTAGCGGCACCAATTGCTCTGGCCCACCACCAGCTCATCTTTCACTAATGTGACAATGTCGATTGAAAGCGTTTGATATTGGTAAACTCATGTTCCTTCCACCGCGATTTATGATACACTACCAATAAGGCATCCAAAAAAGGAAATACAATCCCAAAGGGGTTTCTAGTTTGGCCATGAAAGTTGAACATAAATTTCACAATGAGAAAGTGTAAGGAGATCTAATTCTGTCTCTACCACTTCTTCCGTCGATACGCTTGTACGAAGGCGGCCTAGATCTCGATAAATCCTACATCATCACAAATAATTTTGTCCTTTTCTCGATTAAGAAAATTCAACTGTCAAAACCCTAGTTCAATCAAATAACTTTGCAAGACGAAGAGAAGTATTCCAAATCAAAGTAGTCGAATAATGGAGAGTAAGCTAGGGAGTTAAACATCTTTCCAAAATCATAAACGAAAGAACAAGCTCCAACTATGGCAGTAGATAGACGAAGAAGACGAATTGTAAATGAAGTAAACGGAACCCTTCGATGAGCAGCAGCAGAGTTTTAGGTGAGAGAAGGTTATTAATATACCAGGTTCAATGAGTTAATTATGAAAAATAGGGGCAATAACGTCATTTTGAAAAAGAAACACTAGTTTAGGAGGAGAAACCCTTGACCTATTGAGTGTTTGAGAAACGGACTCAAAAACACTAATCACAAGTGTTTTGGTCTATGTCAAACACTCTTTAAATAATAAAACACTCTCAAACACTAGTTTAAGAGTCTTGCCAAACATAACCAAAGTATATTTGTATTTAATGATCTATATAGATGCACACACAAGTTTGAATTGAGCAAGATAGGAACCAACGAGGAAGGACATTCTATTCATTGACAAGTTGTCTAGACATACCTCAAATGTATCTTGTTGATTTTGATGGGGGACAAACATGTGGATACCTGTTCGCCCCTAAAGGTGTGTGCAAATAAGATTTAAATTTATAAAACTAGAATAGAAGCAAGCGAACCCGCAGTGTACGGATTGGCGTAGATTAGCAAGTATTCCAGAGTATCGAACACAGGGATTTGGGTGGGAACAAATTCAATTGCAGATTATCAAGCGAGTAAGTATGAGAGGTTTTGCAAATATTGGGAAAACAACAATCCTAAAGATCCAAGTATCCAGCTGTGGCAATCGATTCAAGATTTACTATTGATATAAAGACAGAGTTGAGATATGCAAAGGTATGCTAATGTAAGGTAATCGTACGGTGAAGTTCCAAAAACCTTATATGACTCACCTACAAGACACTCTCTATACAAGTTGTTGAGGCTTCAATATAGAAAGGTTCTAAAGGTAAGAATTGATGTCAAATACCCAAACTTGTAATCCAAGGATCAAGACTAACTTAACCGATTACGGTTGTGACATTCACAATCGAGGTAGAGGTTGTTGAGGCTTCACTACCACCTAGAAGAGGCAAGCCTAAACTAAGTTAAAGCAAATATTTAACTTTGGATTAAAGTAAAAGCAGGTTCGTAAACTTAAGGGAAATTACGGGTAGATCTTGAGACTCCACGGCCGTGGAACTCAAGAACAAACTGTGATTTAGGGTTCGTCGACGATTCTCTCTAACTCTTAGGGTCAAATCTGTTTACGATCGATCTATCATCATCTAAGCCACAACTATCAACCCTTCACCTTAGAATTGTTAAGGGTTTTTAGCCAATAACAGTCATGTTGATATCAAATTCAAGAATTAAAGGATTGAAAGATGAAAACTTCCGAAAACTTTCAATAAACTCCAAACTAATCTCAAAGTCACAATCAAGAACAAATATCGTCACAAGATTCGGAATAGAACAAACAAACTCAATCTTAGAAAAGAAGGAAGAACGGGATGTCAATCCGTCTTCTAAATCAAACCTAAACAAGAAGAGAAGTCTTCTTGCAACAATCTTCCAACAACTTCGATCTTCAACCAATCCGGAGATCTCAGCAACAATCTCCACCAAAAGTGCGAGATTAGGGCAAATCCCAACACGAACTTCGATCTCCAACGAGATGTAAATGCCTCCAAACAAGAGTTGTGCCGCTAAGCGATGGCGTAAGCCAAGGTCTAAAGCGAGGTCGCAAAAGTGCGTCTAAGCGGGGATCAATGCGTCGATGACGGAATCTCTCTTCGTCCGTCTTTTTATAGGGCAAGATAAAATATCGGCCCGGCCCAATCTTCAAAAGATCGTGGCTTCAAAATGTGGCGAAAAAGATCGCCAAGATCACGGTCGTGGAAGTTTCCACGACCGTAATTTAGAGCGTGGAATGTGTCACAGTTTGAACCATGGATTCCACGACCGTAATAGTTACTGGAATGCATCACGCCTCTCTTTGCAAGGTTCCACGGCCGTGGAACTGAACGTGGTTTGTAATACGGCCGTATTTTAGAGCGTGGATTAGGGCAAGAACGCGATTCTTCCCTAGCCTCGTGCATTCCTCAAGTTGAACTCCAATTTGCTCCTAAGAATGCCCTCAATCCATGGACATACCAAATCAACTCTTCTTTGCTCGATTTCGTTCAGAAATGGCTCCCAATCACCTATAATCAACATAGAACTAGTGTAGACATCCATATCGACAATATAATAAACTAGCTCACTATTGCAATAATACTCAATCAAAGACTATCAATATGAATCAAATACGCTTAGAAAACGTGCCTAAAGTATCACAATATTTCATGCTAACAAATAACCCCATACTTGCAACTTGCTTGTCCCTAAGCAAGGTCTTTCAAAAAGCTTTAAACAAAAGTTAGGATGAAATATGTGTACCTTCTCAAAGCAATACTTCTTTTGGATGAATGTGCCTTCTAAAGAATAAATCATTCTCAAACCTTGCTTCAATCGTTTATCAAACTTTCACACACTTAATTAAAGAGTAAAAAGCAAAGAAAACTCATGAATAAATTAAGCTTCTAAACAAGCATCATAACCTTCAAACATTATCAAAATCAATCATAAGAAACTTCAGTTTAGATCACCAAGTCATATAACATTCTTTTGATCTTAAGAACTTCCAAAGAAAAGGTCTAGAATATGGAAGGGAAGGGAAAACCTTAAGGGAATGTGGTGCATGAATCCGGGAAAGTGGACAACTATCTTCTTCTTCTTTTGCGGTTTCCGCAACACTTCAACTTAGAGCTTCGCTCTTCTTCCTTTCATTTTTCGACTTTACTTTTGGAGTTATGGATAGAGGTGCACAAAAACCGAAGCCTAGGAGATTGGCGTTTCTCAATTTTCATGAGATGCCTCAAACCCTTAGTGCACATACCATAATCCGCTAGGAATATCGCTCAATCCGACTTTGGCAAGACACAAACACCCGGCTATGTGAATGGTGCCGAGTTACTCATCGTCATGATTGACTTCCCCAAACCTACAATTTCTTTCTATTCTTTTGATTGCAAATAATTGCTCTCATGGCCCTCCCACATCAAACATGCCTTTTTCATTCACTTCTCCAAATTCCCGGATAGGTAAAGGTGGCTAATATTTCAATTAGGAGCTAAAATGATCAAAAGAAAGAAGAAAGAAAAATCGAATTGCCTTAATCATCTCAACAAGAAGTATAAGAACTCATAGTGTGATTTCAACTTCAATTTCTCAACATGATTTAGACAATATTCATCACAATATGAAACTTGCAAAAGAGGTATAATTCATTCATTCAAATTCTTTTCAATTCACTATTCTTTTAAGCATGCAATTGTCATCAAACTCAATTCACAAGTAGTGATTATCATGGAAATCATCTCAATTTATTAGAAGCACAAAATTTTCAAAAATTTTCAATTTTTATGGGTTTTCAAGTTCTTTTTCATGCAATGCAATAATGAAACGTGAAACACATAATGAACATGCAATGATAGTCTCGAATAAAAGCAAACATAGTGAGTAGAGTTATTACAAACTTTTAGTACATCCCACCCCATACTTAGGACGAACATTGTCCCTAATGTTCAAAAGAAAGAAAGAAAAGAAAGAAAAGAAAAAGAAACTCACAAAGTGGCGGTGGAATGTCTAAAGCGAACGGTCATGCATCAAATCACTGCGGTGCTGGCGGAGGCGGGAATGGAGAGAAGCTAGGATCATAGAACCGCCCAAACTGCTGGCGGTAGACATCCCTCATCATGTGGTCGAGGTCGTCTAGGCGTCCGTCTCTAGCATCGGCTCGGATCTCCAATGCTCCTACTCTCTCTGAAAGGCCGGTAGCCCAATCCGGCATCTGCTCGTACCATCCCGGGGCCTGACTATACCATGCTGGAGCGTCAGATGGTGCTGGTGTTGGTGTTGGTGCTGGTGCTGCTGGTTGCTCTGTGGACCAAGGAGGGGGAACGCCATACCATGTGGGAGGTGTGGTCATCCACGTAGGCCTCTCACTCATGCTAGCGCGGCGAGAAGACGAGCCTGAGGCTCTAGCTGGACGTGGAGAGCGTCTAGGTACATCTGGGGCCGCCTCCGGCTGATCCGGAAACGTGCCAAACTCCTGCTCGGCTCCTCCTCCACTCTCAAACTGATCTCCCATGTCCTCCTCCTCGACAACCGGTGGTGGGACATAAGGGGGAGCTACTATCCTGTTCGCATGCATAGCAGCGAACGTCTCCTTCCAATTATGGCGTCCTGCCATAATGGAGTACTCCGGAAGCCACTCTATACCCGTGCCCGTCCTACTCTCCCAAGGCATGCCCGCATAAGGCGGACCTCTATGTGTGGGGAAAATGAGACCCCTAGTCATGAAAGCATGTAGCCCTAAAGGAACGGCCGGTATGCGGGTGCAAGCAGAAAAATCAACACCCAAACTCCTAGCAATGTGGGTAACTATCCCACCATACCCTATGTTTCCCTTCTTCTTGTTCTTGAGCTTGCTCATAGTAGCAACCAAGAGAGTAGCACAATCAGCACGGCGTCCATAAAGCATGGAGTAAAGCAAGAACAGCTCATCCGTCTTGATCTTTTGGGGCATCTCCGTCCTAGGAAAGAGACACTCTGAAAGAACACGGTGAGCTATCTTCAAGGCTAGGTGGTACATCAACCTAGCCTTGGTATCAACGGGTTGCCAACGGTCCTCGTCGGCGTAAATCATCGCAATCTCCTTCCAAAAGTCCTTGGCATAGATGCCACTAGGGAAGCGACCGTTAAAGGTCTCATGGAACCCTAAAATGGTCCCAAACTCACGGATGCTCAAATGGTAGTCTCTTTCCATGAGACAGAAAGAGACGGTCCTGTCTACATGGCTGTGCTCGAAAGACATCACAACCTCCCGTGTAATCTCCTCATATGCGTCTTCTCGGATAGCCGAGAAGACAACTAGTCCGGCTCTATCCAAGAGGCAAGTGGGGTCATCAACAATGTTGAGAGGAACTAGATCCTCCAACAACAAGTATCTAGGGCCAATCACTGGCCTCTCCTTGATCCTCTCGAGTGCATCGAGATGATCGTCGTGTATGGTCGGGACTCTAGGGTGAGGAGGTGAGGATGGAGGTGAAGGTGAGGATGGAGGTGAAGGTGAAGAGGGTGGTGGTGCCCTAGAGGATGAGGAGGAGGAGGGATTACCCTTCCTCTTCTTATTCTGACCATTCTTCTTCTCTTTTATCCTTCCCGAAACTCTTCTCACAAAATCCATTCTGCTCAAAATTACGGTCTGTTCTTCAGAAACCACGGCCGTAATTCTCCCAGAGACTGTGATTCGTCTCAGAGAATCACAAATCTCAGCAAATCAGCAATCAATCTCCACAACAGGCAGTCCTAGTCTAATTTCTTCCAATCTCAATCAGTTCTTCCTAAAAATCTCTAGCAAAAACGAACCAAATTGGCAAGAATCAAGAAGAGAGAAAAAACCTAATTTTCGGATTGAAAAATCCGAATTGTGCGTTCGTTGGTGAATTTCCGCTCGATTCGTCGCTTGGATCTTGTTTGTGGTTGAATTTGCTTCAGTTTAGGAAGAAGAATCGTTAAAAACGATTAAGAGACGAGGATTTGAGAGAGGGTCGTGGATTTTCGGCAATTAGGTCGTGGAAAGAGGGTCGTGGATTTCTGAAAATCACGGTCTGTCGGGGTGTTCCACGGCCGTGGAAGTGTACGGAACCGTGGTTTTGGTGATTTTTCAAAGGCTTTTGGAAATTACGGGCACTGTAGCTGTGACGACCGTAATTTAGACCGTGGAACCCTCTGTAAAGCTCCAAAGTCCAAATTTCATTGCTTTTCTTCAACATTATCCTTCCCCTTTCCTTCTCCATCGATCCTACAACCAAAAACACGAACATACCGGAAGAAATCGAAGGCAAAAACAAAGCAAAAAACGTCTATACTAAGCTAAACTATGAATCGAAAACAAAAACGAAAATGCAATACCTTGGGTTGCCTCCCAAGAAGCGCTTTGTTTAAGGTCCGTAGCTAGATCAAACTCGCACTTATTCGAGTGCGGTAGGCGCGAACTCTTCAGCTTGGAGTTCCGGCGTATACTTCTTGAGTCGTTGGCCGTTCACCTTAAAACTTCCGCTCGCTTCACCCCATACTTCAACTGCACCATGGGGGAAAATACGCTTAATTAGAAAAGGTCCGGTCCAACGGGATTTAAGCTTACCTGGAAAGAGGCGAAGCCTTGAATTGAAGAGGAGAACTTGATCTCCTTCTTTGAAGTCCTTTGGAATGATATGCTTATCATGCCAACGTTTTGCTCTCTCCTTATAGATCTTAGCGTTTTCATAAGCATTCAAGCGGAGTTCATCCAACTCATTGATGTCTAGGAGACGCTTCTCTCCCGCTTCCTTCATGCTGAAGTTCAACCACTTGATAGCCCAAAACGCTTTGTGCTCCAACTCTACCGGCAAGTGACAAGACTTCCCATACACAAGGTTGTATGGTGTGGTTCCTATGGGAGTCTTGTACGCAGTCCGGTATGCCCATAATGCATCGTCAAGCTTCAAGGACCAATCCTTCCTAGTCCTTGAAACCGTCTTCTCTAGAATTCCTTTGATCTCCCTATTTGAGATCTCAACTTGTCCACTTGTTTGTGGGTGATAAGGAGTAGCGACCTCGTGAGTAACCCCATACTTAGCTAGAAGAGCTTCAAAGCGACGGACTATGAAGTGAGAACCTCCATCACTAATGATCGTCCTTGGCGTCCCAAATCGCGGGAAAATGGTCTTGTTGAAGAACTTAACCACCACCATGGCATCATTGGTGGGAGAGGCAATTGCTTCCACCCATCTAGAAACGTAATCCACCGCCAATAGTATGTATTGGTTTCCACAAGAGGATGGGAATGGTCCCATGAAATCGACTCCCCAAACGTTGAAAATCTCCACCTCTTGGATGTTGTTGAGGGGCATCTCATTCCTTCTAGAGATATTGCCTGTTCTTTGACAAGCATCGCAGCAAGAAACAAAGGATTGCACATCTCTAAACAAAGTGGGCCAAAAGAATCCAGATTGCAATACCTTTGCGCTAGTCTTGTTCGAACTAGCATGTCCTCCACAAGGTAGTGAATGACAATGGCGGATGACACTTTGCATCTCATCTTCTGGCACACATCGCCGAATGATGCCATCCGGACCTCTCTTAAAGAGGAGAGGCTCGTTCCAATAGTATTCCCGGACGTCCTTAAAGAACTTCTTCCTTTGTGCGTAGGATAGTCCGGGCGGTATCTCCTGACAAACCAAATAGTTTAACAAAATCAGCAAACCATGGTTCGTTACCTTTGGAGATCACGTTGATGCACTCCTCTATGATGTGTAGGTGTTCGTCCGGAAAGGAGTCATCAATGGGTAGATGGTCGTCCTCTAGATGTGTTAGGTGTTTGCTCCAAACGGTGTGTGCAAGCTTTAAATTTATAACCCTAGACTTAAGCTTAAAACAAGGATGCGAACCCATAGTGTACGGGTCAATCATAGTAAAAGCAAGAAATTCCAGGGGTCGATCACAGGGACTCGGTGAAACAAAGTCAATAACGGTAAGCTTCGTGAATACTAACCACAAGAGCAATTAACACAATCAAAAATGAATAAGAAGTCAATAAAGCAAACATGCAATTCTAGGGATTAAAGCTTCTAGTTGTGGTTCCAACTCAAGATCTAAAGATAAGCGGACAAAGCTGAGATTTTTGCATGGGGAAGGTGTTACTAAAGTGGAGTAGATCACCGGGTAAGTCTCACTTCACACTAATCCTAAACCGTAACTCCTATTACCGGGTAAGTCTCAAGGAATCAAGATAAAGAACTATAACCTCAAACTAACACACCATCTAAGGGAATAGAATCAACCTTTACCGGGTAAGTCTTAGGCTAACTCACAAAGATGGGATGGAAACACACTCAAACCCCAATAAAGGATAAACCTTTATTACCTACACTTATGATCGTTGGTACACAAACTAAGGAATTACCGGGTAAGTCTCATCCTAAGCTTGCATTGAACCAGAAAGGTGTAATAAGAATAGGATTTGACAAACTCTAACACTTAACTTTCTATTTAGAATCGGATAAGTCACCTCGGTCAGAAGAATTCCACCCCGGCCGAGATGTTCATCGACCAAACGAGATGCTTAGGGTTAAGGTTAAAGACTCGAACTTTCAGGATCCTACTGGAATCTAAGATTATTCTATCATTGTTTTTCCCACAACCTTCAGCCAATCACCCTAGAATCACACAAGGAAATTAGCCACTCATCATCATTATGAAAGTATTAAAATATATGGGAAGAAGGTGAATATTTGAACAAGAAGAATTTAATGAAAAAGACTTCAATAACTGAATCAAATATCACAACAAAAGCGTTCCTTGGATAGCAATCCAACAAGACAAGACAACAAGTGAGGGAATTAAAGACAATCTTACAAAACCCTCCAAAAAGCTATAAAAGCTATAGACTTCAATTTTCCTTCAACCTTCAAAAAGGTTCTTCGAATCTCCAAATCTGGAGTGTGCTGCTGCGATGTATGCTGGATAAGCGAGATCTCCTCCTCAGTAAGATATTGGATTTGTGGAAATCCAACCCTTTTTATAAGAAAATAACCCTCCAAAAAAAATAAATCTTAGAAAGATATTTTCCCATAAATATAGGTAAAATATATGATTCTGCATATCTCCTTCCTTCCAGGAGCCAAGCCCAAAAATATAAGATTACTTTCCAATTTTAAAAGATCTCATCCAAGAATAAAATATTCTCGCCGCGTCCTAGGTGTTCGCCTCGGTCGAGTCGGCGTCTCTGGATCACCTCGGTCGAGATAAATCTCTGGTCAACCGAGGTGAGTCACAACAGAATGTGAAATCTCTTTAAATCTGCTCCAAAGTAAATCTTTAATCCATGGCTATGCTCCCTGGATGTAGCTCCAAATGACTCATGACTCCTTTTGCTCCTTTTTGATGCAAAACGTGCCATTTTACCTACGATTACAACAAAACTAGGTGTAGACCTCGATTCTCGCAAAGGTAGATGAAATGGTAGTAAAACCACATAATGTACATACAAACATGCAGATTATGAAAGATAAAATGTCCAAACAAACCCCAAAATATAGACTATAATTCATGCTATCAAAATACCCCATACTTAGCCCTTGCTTGTCCCCAAGCAAGTTCCTCATATAAAAGACAAGATAGAATAGATTATAAGTCATGAAAATCAATGAAAAAGTCTTTCAAAAACATTTTATGGTGTGCAACTATCATAGATCACTCTAAGAGAATACTTCATGGAATTTAAAAACTCAATATGCTCAAAACATTTTATAAATATAGGAAAGTTGTTCATCTTTGCATAAAATCATAGAATGCATAATAAATCATAATTATCAAAATTAATCATGTATAATCCGATTTAAACCACTAAGTCAATCAACAAGCTCAAGGTCTCAAGGGCTTCCCAAAAGAAAGGTCAAGAAACGTGTAGGGTAGGGATGTATGTAAGGTAATGTGGTGCTAGAATCCGGGAAAGGATGAACTTCACTTTCACTTTGACTTGCAACATCTTCCACCAATAAGCTTTGCTTATTTCACACTTTTTCTTTTTACTTTACTTTTTGGGATGCATGGACAGAGGTGCACAATAACCGAAGCCTAGGAAATCTGCAATCATCAATTTCTCGAGATGCATCAAACCCTTGATGCACATACCATGACCCGTTAGGAATATCGCTCAATCCGACTTTGGCAAGACACAAACACCCGGCTATGTGAATGGTGCCGAGTTACTAATCTTCATGATTGACTTCCCCAAACCTATTTCTTTCTTTCTAACACTTTCACTTCCAGCCACTTCTCAACTTTACTTCACTTGCTTTCACCACTTCGCTTGCTTCCAAATTCCCGGATAGGTAAAGGGAGGCAAAATGTATATGAGGGGCTAAGCATGATCAAGAAGAAGAAGAAGAAGAGAATGAATTGCCTTGGTCTTTCCAAGAAGAAAGTGAGAGAACTTAACCTGCGGTGTCAACCTTCAAATTCAACATAATTTGGATAAAAACAAAGTATTAAACATGCCAATAATTTCAAACAAAGCATTTAGCAACTTAAACATATTATAAAACCTTTCAAACACATAAAGAATTTAAAACCAGTAAGTAAACAGAATCTTCACTGAGATCATATCCAGATAAGCAGCACAAAATCGTTTTTGAAAACTTTCTGTTACCCACCTCGGTTGAGATGTTCTTAGGTCAACCGAGGTGAAACGCCTCGTTTGGCCAAGACTGACTCGGTCGAGGTCAAAAATTTTTTTTTTAAAACCAATTTTTTTTTCAGTTTTGACGTTTTTCTCAATCAAATAACCTGTAGGTATGCATGTAATATCAGATAATCATATAAATGCAGAAGTGAAGCATAAATAAAATATCCGATAGAATGTCATACATCAAAAGTAGTCAAATAAGTACATCAAGTAGTCAAATAAATACAAACACCCCATACTTGGGACACACTGTCCTAATGGGTCAATATAAGTCTGGAAATGAGAGTACTCACTGGATAAATAGCTGAACTGCATAAAAAAAATATAATAAGAAGATCTTGCAGCTCCTCAATAATCCTGATCCGGCGGTGGTGGTGGTGGCACATACGGATACTGCGTCGGGTCGAACGGGTAACCCATGACACGCTCGAACTGAAGCTGGGCCATGATGTGCTGATAGTGCTGCCGCTCCTGCATCTCGTGGATATCCAGCGATAATGCAGCATACGAGTCAATAACCTGATCCGTCAGGTCATCGATCCGTCTGTGGGCAGCTCGATCTCTCACTCCGCGCCTCCTGCGTCTAGCAGGTCTGACTGGAGAAGTCTCAGCTGGTGCAGGCTCCGTCTCATCGTCATCATCAAGATCTATGATCGGCGGCGCGCTCGTCCCTGCAGTATCTGTCCCTGTATCCATCGGGACTCCACCATCTCTCACGTCTACTGTCTCCTCGTCATCGTCATCCTCCTCCTCCTCAGCCGGGGCAGCTGCTGCCTCCCTATGATCCTCCATCAGTGGAGCCCAAGCTGTCTGCCAATAATGTGGATCGAAAACTGTGAACTGGGCAGACCAGCGGATCCCCTGTGGCGCAGTCCGCTCCCATGGCATAGCAACAAATGGAGTGGTCAGACCTCGGGGAACTAGAATCCTCCGAGTGATCATCTCCTGTAATCCAAGCGGCTTTGGAGCCGCCGCCATCGTACAAACACTGAGGTCCATCCCGTGATAAGCAGCTATGTGGGTGACTAGACCTCCGCAGCAAATGTCTCCCTTTGCCTTGGCCTTGATCCTGTGCAGGTGCTCTGCCAAGATCAAGCCAAAGTCTGGGAAACCCCCCGTGACCATACAATAAAGGCTGAAGAGCTCGCCCTGTCGGATCTTCTGGGGCGTCTCAGTACGTGCCAAAAGTGTCTCGCTGAATATCCTATGGGCTAATCTGAAGGCTGGGTGGAAGATGACCTTCTCCCTGGAATCTCCAGGACGCCATCTATCTGCATGCTCGGTAATATGGGCAATCTGCCCCCAGAACTCCCTAGCTACAGATCGGGAGGGGAAGTCGGTGGCGGTGGGCTCAGAAAAGCCGAAAGTCTCTCTCCAAACCTCTAAGGGAACTATGAAGTTCCGGTTCATCAATCGGTACTTCACAGACTGGTTTGTGGGGAGGTAGGAGAAGGAACTAACGAACTCTAAGGTCGGCTCCAAGTAGGTTGGGGCTCGGATCTCAGTAAACTGATCCAGCCCAACAGTGGCAATCATCCTCCTAAGGTCTCCATCTAACCCTAGGCAATCGAAAGCTGATACGTCCAGGAAATGTGGTGCAATCACTGGACGGCTAGCTATACGCTCATAGTCTACCCGGCATCTCTCGTGGATCACCGGGCGGTATGGTCGGGAAGAAGAGGAAGGAGGGGATGATGAGGACCTATCTCTGAGGGCAAGGCGACGATCGGAACTCATTTTCTCTCAACCACTGTCAGATCACCTCGGTCGCTGACAACCCTCAAGAATCACCTCGGTCGAGATGCAGTTCGACTGGACCGAGGCGCAACAGTTTACGATTCCAATCTCAGAAATCCAGTTCTTTTCCCCCAAAAATCACTACAATTGCTTCCTATGGAGTACTTAAGCCTTTTCTCAGCAGAATCAGGGGCAACCAAAGCCCAAATCGAAGCGAATGAACGAGTTAGGGTTTCGACTGTTTTTACCTCGTTTCGGTTGATTCGTTCGATTTCTTCGCAGATCTGTAGTTGCAATAGGATCCTCTACCCTTCAATCGCAGTTTGGAAGCGGAAATCTTCGAAAACGAGCAAAAACCGAGGAGGCGAGGTGATGAAGGCGCCGCGGTCGAGTCGAAGGAAGTAAAAAGTAAAAAATAAATTTTTCCCCCTTTTATACTGTTCCTGGATCTGCTGTCACCTCGGTCGAGATGGTCTCGACCGGACCGAGGTGGTATGGACCGAGGTGGTTCTGCAGAAACCCTAGTCGCCTCGGTTGCTCAAGAATCAACTCGGTCGAGGTGCTCTGACAGTAACCGAGGTGCTTCTGTCTTCTCAAAATCTCGAACTTCCGTCCTTCCAGTTATGCTCCTTCCTTAGATGTCTCCTGTTATCTGTCTAGGACGCCAAAAACAAAGCAAAGCAAAAACAAACACTATCTAAGCTAGACTAGAAAACGGGAAAAGAAAGCAATACCTTGGGTTGCCTCCCAAGAAGCGCTTGGTTTAAGGTCGCTAGCTGGACCATGATGCGTCTCAAATGAGGTATATTGGTGCAACCTCCTCAACCGGCGTTTCCGGTTGTTACTTCTTAAGTCTATGACCGTTGACCTTGAAGCTTCCGCTAGTTTCGCCCCATATCTCAACTGCACCATGAGGGAAAACATGTTTCACAACATAAGGTCCGGTCCATCTAGATTTCAACTTACCTGGAAAAAGGCGGAGGCGGGAGTTGAAGAGTAGAACTAAGTCTCCTTCGTTAAGCTCCTTTGGGACGATACGCTTGTCATGCCATCTCTTTGTCCTTTCCTTGTAGATTTTGGCATTCTCATAAGCGTTCAAACGCAGCTCCTCCAGCTCGTTGAGTTCCAATAGTCGCTTCTCACCAGCCTCTTTGATGTCGAAATTCAACCATTTGATCGCCCAGTATGCCTTGTGTTCCAACTCAACGGGCAAATGACAAGACTTCCCATATACCAAATTATAAGGGGTGGTACCTATGGGAGTCTTAAATGCGGTCCTGTACGCCCAAAGAGCATCGTCCAATTTCATGGACCAATCCTTCCTTGTTCTAGACACGGTCTTCTCCAAAATTGCCTTGATTTCTCTATTCGAGATCTCGACCTGTCCACTAGTTTGAGGGTGATAAGCAGTTGATACCTTGTGGGTTACCCCATACTTCGATAGAAGTGCCTTGAACTTCCGGTTGATGAAATGCGTTCCTCCATCGCTAATGATGATGCGTGGAGTTCCAAATCGTGGAAAGATAGTTCTATTCAAGAACTTCACAACCACTTTGGCGTCGTTAGTGGAAGAAGCAATGGCTTCAACCCATCTAGAGACGTAATCAACTGCAAGGAGAATGTAGAGGTTTCCTCCGGAGGATGGGAAAGGTCCCATGAAGTCAATCCCCCATACATCAAAGATTTCCACTTCTTGGATGTTATTAAGTGGCATCTCGTTTCTCCTTGATAAATTTCCTGTTCTTTGGCATGCATCACAAGAGACAACAAAAGATTGCACATCCTTAAATAATGTAGGCCAAAAGAAACCAGAACGTAATACCTTAGCGCATGTTTTATCGGTGCTAGCATGCCCCCCACAAGGAAGTGAATGACAATGCCTTGTGACGCTATTAACTTCATCTTCCGGAATGCACCTTCGAAGCATCCCATCCGGCCCGCGCTTGAACAGCAGCGGCTCGTCCCAGTAATAGTGGCGTACCTCCTTGAAAAATCTCTTTCTTTGAGAGTACGTCAATCCAGGCGGTATCTCCTGGCAAACAAGATAATTCACAATATCAGCATACCAAGGACCTTTATTATCAGAAAGTTGGTGGATGGAATGTTCCACCAACAGTGGGTGAATGTGAGAGAAGGAAGTAAGAAATTTGTTATTCTCGGCAATCTCAGCTGACATCATCTCGTCATCGACCTCGGTCGAGGCGTAGAGGCGTTGACCGAGATGTTCTTCGGTCGTCTCGCTCAATCCAGAAAGTGCCTCGGTCGAGGTACTGCTACTGGAACCGAAACTGGAGATCTTCGTCTTCTGGATTAGCTTCTCAGTTTTAGCTCCTGGATCCTCTTCCAGTGCCTTCAAGCTCCGTAAATCTGCATCACAAGAAGCATCTATACCTTCCTCCATTAAACTGAAGCTTATAACTCTTTCGAGTGGATTGTTAATAAGGATAGAGCTCACCAATTCTCTTGATTCTTCTTCATCGTAGATGTTGAAGATATCATCAGTTAGTTGCTCCCCTTTCATGGCTGCAAGTAGTGCGAACTCCACCTCATCGCCACCAACGTTGAATTTCAACTTGGCGTTCTTGCAATCCACGTTGCAACCCGAAGTTGCTAGAAATGGTCTCCCGAGAATAATAGGAACAGGATAATCTGCGTGAATGTCAAGTACAACAAAATCTATAGGTAGATAGAAGTTACCTAACTTGACCAGAACGTCCTCCAAGATGCCCACGGGATGGGTAATGGAGCGATCCGCCATATAAAGTCGAATCTTGACCGGCTTGGGCTCTCCAAGACCGATCTTTACGCATAGCTCCAGCGGGATGATGCTCACGCTGGCTCCTAGATCACAAAGGGCTTCACAAGTGACATCCCCAACTTGAATGGGAATGCAAAACGAGCCGGGATCTCTCAACTTAGGAGGCATCTTCTCCTTCATGATTTGTATGAGCTCCGAAGATTTAGATGTCATCCTAACTTCACCAACATCCTCCAGCTTCCTCTTCCTTGATAAGATTTCTTTTAAGAACTTCCCATAGGCGGGCATACCTAAAATAGCATCAAGGAAAGGAATATTAATATGTAGCTTATTCATCAAGTCAAGGAACTTACCAAAGTGCTTGTCTAGATGTGCTCTGGCCCTTGACTGGGGGAATGGAAGCGGTGGTTTGTATGCAGGAGGTGGAACATAAACTTCAGTTTTCCCCTCCGCTTTCTGTTGCTCCGCCTCGGTTGGCATCTCGGTCGAGGTGTTCTTCGACTGGATCTGGACCGAGGTGGTCTGCGTCGAACGAGGTACTGGATCTGCAGTTTTAAGTCCACTCCTCGTCGTTATGGCCATGCACTGGCCCATAGGGTTGCTTTCCGTCTTTGCTGGAAGCTTCCCTGGATCTCTTGGCGCTTCATTCGCCCTACTAGCAAGTTGTTGTTCGAAGGACTTTTAGGCCCTCGAAAATGAAGTCATACAATTCTCCATAGCACTAAGCTTGATCAAGATAGCCTCCAGAACTGCGTCTTTCTTTTCCGGTTGAGACGAACTTGATCCTTTCCCTTGGCTCTTTAATGGAGTAGAAGAAGAAGAAGGGGAAGAGAGGAAAGGGTTAGAGGAATTATTAGAGTTGGAGTTAGAATAATTGTTACCAGGATTCTGGTTGCTTTGATTGTTCGTCCTCCAATTGTTGCTATTTGACCCTCTATTGTTGTTGTTGTTGTAGTTGTTGTTTCGGGGACCGTTGTTGTTGTTACGGTACCCGTTGTTGTTGTTGTTCCTTTGCCCTTGCTCTTCCTTCTTGGTTTGTGCAACCAAGAGTTCCTTCAATTGCTTCACGTCATTCTTCAAAGACGTGAGTTGATCGTTGTTGGATTGAGTCTCTTGAAAGTTGACTCTTTTAACTCCACCTTCAGCTCCTTGGTGGGTATATTTCTCCATGTGCAAGACTTGCTTCTTAATGAAGTCCCAAGCCTCATCAATCGCCATGTCCATGAAGGTACCGGCGGAGAGTAGTTGGAGATTGAACTGGGTGTTTCCATCCAATCCCTTGAAGTAGATCTCCAACAACTCGATCTTTGGAATCCCATGATGTGGGCAATCCAAAAGGATATCCTTGAACCGCTCCCAAGATTTGGACAAGCTCTCCTTGTCCTTCATAATGAAAGCATTGATCTTCCCTCTCATTTCAACGGTCTTTGAAGGGGGAAAGAATTTGGTCAAGAATTCCGTAGTCATCTCCTCCCATGTGCTAATTTTTCCTGGAGGAAGAGATTGATACCAAGTAAGAGCTCTATCTTTTAAAGAAAAGTAAAAAGGTCTTAGCTTGTAGTTGTTATTTTCAATTCTGGAAGGTCGCAAGGTTTCCATCAAGATCTCGTAGTTTTGAAGATGTTGATGCGGTGACTCCTTCTCTAGCCCTCCGAATTGGCATTGGCGAATCATGGATAGAACTTGCGGTCGAAGTTCGTAGTCATGATCCGCTGGATCTCCTAGGTTCACTCCTGGACGCCTCAGTTGTTGATTAGGGTCCATCCTTTGACCTAGGGTTTGTGGGATTCCCGCAAGAAGAACATCTCGGACTGGCCTCCGAGATGGAAGTACATCGGCCGGGGCGTCAGGTATTGGAACCTGCCTCGGTTGAGGGTCTGCTACTGGATCCTGCATCGGTCGAGGATCAACAAGGGGATCTTCCCTCGGTCGAAGTAGAATCTGGTTTCGTATGACTGCTATCTCCGCTTCGATTGCTGCAGTCTTGGTGCGATTCTCTTCTTTCTCTTGCCTTAGTTCTTCCTTGTTGAGGCGTAGCAGCTCTAGCGCCTCTTTCAATTCGGCCGCAAGATCGCGGTCGTCTTGTTGGGCCATCTTCGCTTCTCTTAAGCGTCGCTTGTACGTCTTTTCCGGTTCGGGATCGTAAGGAACGATTTCCTTCCCAGTGCGGGTTCTTCGCATATACCTAAGAAAGAACCTGCAAAAGTCACTCAAGTAGAGTAGTTAGATGACACGGGGGCAAGCGCCCCAAAAGCAAACCGTACCGGCTCGGTCTAGACCAAGTCCCCGGCAACGGCGCCAAAAACTTGTTCGCTCCAAACGGTGTGTGCAAGCTTTAAATTTATAAACCTAGACTTAAGCTTAAAACAAGGATGCGAACCCGCAGTGTACGGGTCAATCGTAGTAAAAGCAAGAAATTCCAGGGGTCGATCACAGGGACTCGGTGAAACAAAGTCAATAACGGTAAGCTTCGTGAATACTAACCACAAGAGCAATTAACACAATCAAAAATGAATAAGAAGTCAATAAAGCAAACATGCAATTCTAGGGATTAAAGCTTCTAGTTGTGGTTGTCACGCTAGAAAGTGTGCACGCAATAAGCCTTAAATTTATACTTGTTATAATTATCCTAATTCTTAGCGCACCCGCAGTGTACGGGACGTATGTAGAAAGATAAGTACTCCAAGGTCGAACGCAAAGACTAAGGTGAAATCGAACTAAGTTGTGATTGAATTTAGCAAGGTCTAGTCTAAAGAAAAGAAGGAAACAAAGAAAAGTGGAAAAAAGGCAGTTTGTTTTTGTCGGTTTTAAGTGATCAATTCAAAATCACAACTCATGCAACAACCAAATCAAATTAAATCGGAAAAATCGGCACAAATAAACAAATCGAACAAGATATTGATCAAGAGAAAAGGAAAACGGATTCTAGGGGTTGGAAATTCCGGTTATGGCTTAGAGCTCAAGTCATCTATTCATTCTTTGGATTGATTATGATATGTTGGGATTAAGTGTTTCTAAAATGGGATCAATTACCGGGTAAGTCTCATGATCCAACTAGTCCATACCTAAGGTCTCATTACCGGTTAAGTCTCTAAGAACCTAAGGGTAGGAATTTAACACAAACCGGATTGTTTAATTAGGGATCTAACCTATCCTCACCGGGTAAGTCTCGGAAAGGGAAGTCCTAATCAACTATCCTAGCACAATTAATCCAACGGCGGCTTATTAGGCTCACCATTACCTACGGTTTTGCTATTCTAGATTCTAAGGGCAAGGATTACCGGGTAAGTCTCTCCTAACACTTAGTCGCTACACTAGGACACCCTAGGGTAGGTTAAACTCACCAAAAACTTAGGGTTTCAACAACTTTATGAACCTAAGATAAGATCCTTCGAACCAGGAAGAACCACGGTTCGTTCTACAGAAACCACGGCCGTGGTTCTTCAAGAACTACCCGTGATTTCTAACAGTAGCTATGTCCATAAACAAGAATCATCCAAGGGTAAATCTAAGTCCGTCCTATCATAGATCTAGCCATAACCATCCTTTCCTTACCCTAGAATCACATCAATCTAGCCTACAACATTCATATTGGAAATCAAAACAAACAAGCATAGATTCATAACCTCCATTGCAAGAAAATGAGAGAAAGAAGATGAACAAATAAACTTCAAACACTATCCAAATCTGAAGATGAAATTAGAACGACTTACAATCCTTCCAAAGGAAGGTTCAAGAGTTCAAAAACTTCTAGAAACAAATCCGAAAATACAAGAGCTAGGTGTGTCTTCTCCTCTCCTCTTCAATGGCAATGGCTCCTTTCTTCTTCTTCTTGCACTTTCCTTCCTAGAAAAATCCTTCTTCCTCTTGGAATATATTTTGTGAAGCCAAAATGGAGAATGTGTGAGTTGCTCTCAAACTACCCAAATCCCAGCTGCCTCTAACAACTATCAAGGACCACTTTTATAACCAATTTCTTCATGAGCTGGCCATAAGAGTCGTGGCACAGCTGTCACGAGAATTTGGCAAAATCCACGGTCATTTCCACGGCCGTAGTTCTTCAGATGACTGTGATTCTGTGCAGAGACTTTGTTTTGGATCATTAGGCTGTGGTTTGGTGCATGGCCTGTGTTGGTAAGGTTCCTTGAGTCCTTCTCGGCCCTTGCCTTGCGTTCTAATGAGTTTGGAAACGTGTCCTCTAATCGAGCGACCTTCAAACGCGTCGTTTGGGCTCGAAACTTCCCGAAATACCTACAAAACGCACACAAGTCCGTGTAGACGTCTATCTCGACAAAATACATGTTTTGAGCGCAAAACGTATTGGACTAGTGCTAGATAATGCATGATTGAGCGAGAATCCTATCTAAATGTCTACCTAAAACTAGCTCATAAATCGTGTTATCAAAATACCCCATACTTAAGGTTTGCTCGTCCCCGAGCAAATTCCCAACTATAGACTAAGAGATGACATGATTTATGTATGCAGAAAAATGGCAAAATCTTTTTGGTTTTGTGGTTCTACTATTGGATCACCTTCATAGTCATGATCAATGGCAATTGAATAGGTAATTATGTATCAAACAATAAAGTCATGGAAAGACAATTATACTTAACTCAAAAACATGCATGAGTTGGGAGGACGGAGATGTCAAGAAGATCAAGAGTCTATCCAATCTAGATTACTAAGTCTTACAAACATGCAAGTAGGTCATAAGGGCTTGTGACATAAAAGGCTAAGAAACGTTTTAATTTGGGGAGGGGAATTTTCTAGGTATGTGATGCTAATCCGGGAATGGAACTAACTTCACTCCTTGTCCTCGATCAACTTCCCCCAAGTGCATATTTTTCCCTATCTTGCTTTCTTTTCTTTTTCTTTAACTCATTTTTGAGACAATGGCATTGGTGTACAATAGCCGAAACCTCGGTGATTAGCCATCCTCGGGCTCTTTCTCTTTTTCGAGGTGCATCCACACCGGGCACACATACCAAAGCTCGTTAGGGCTATTGGCTTATTTGACTTTGGCAAGGCACCAACACCCGATTATGTGAAGTGTACCGAGTTACTTGTCATTTAAACCAACGCCCCCAAACCTATTTTGGCTACACTTCCACAATAATTTCAGCATTCCATTCACGACATTCTTTTCATTACATCTTCACCCCGCACTTGCTTTTTACACATTCAAACACACTAGCATGCTCCTATTCCCGGATGGGTTTAAAAGGAGGTCAATTTTTATATATCAATTGAGGTGCTCAAGCAATCATGATCAAGATGAGAAGTAGAGAAAGATGAAATGCCTTATTCATTCCTAGATGGTATATAAGAACTATCATGTAATTTCGATTTTCAATACTCAATCCATTCTAGGCAATCATCATGATCTCAATTCATTCATGGAATTCAAGAGAAGTAGTTCAAGTCCACATATGCATTTATCAATTCAACACATAAGGCCATTCATAGCCAATCACAAGACAAGTTTTCATCATTAGAATCATATCCAAGCCTAGAAAGCACAAAAATTTTTAAATTTTCTGATTTTTATGGGATTTTTGATTTAAGTATGTACAATGCAAGACATGTGCAAATATTAACCTATCCTAGATGCTCATCATGCAAAGGATCATGTGAACCCCACCCCATACTTAGAAACGCATTGTCCCCAATGTGATATACAAGTAAAGAGAGTGAAAGAAGGTTCTCACAATGTAAAATGGTTTTCTTTGGTATTTGGGAATTCTCAAGAGGATTGATGTTGGATGATCCTTTCAACCATGGTAGGGAGCTCTAAGTATCCTTCAAGCTTTGAAACCCGCGCTAGGCATCGCTAGCCGTCCAAGTTCCGCGTCCGCTCCGATGGGTTGCCTCCCACCAAGCGCTTCTTTAAGGTCATTAGCTTGACCAAGCTCGGGAGCGTTTATGCAAGATGAAGTGGGGCAATCATGTCTACCGGGGCTCCCGGAATATACTTCTTCAAGCGATGCCCGTTCACTTTGAAATCTCCACAATGCTCCCCTCCTATCTCAATAGCTCCATGGGGAAAGATCTTCTTTACCACATATGGCCCGGTCCATCTCGATTTGAGCTTTCCGGGGAAAAGCCTTAGCCTTGAGTTGAAGAGAAGGACAAGATCTCCTTCACTCAACTCCTTTGGAATGATTCTCTTGTCATGCCACCTTTTGGTTCTCTCCTTGTAAATCCGGGCATTCTCATAAGCTTCCAACCGGAGCTCCTCAAGTGCATTGATATCAAGTAATCTCTTTTCTCCCGCCTCCTTGAGGTCAAAATTCAGCCACTTAATGGCCCAATAAGCTCTATGCTCCATTTCCACCGGAAGATGGCAAGACTTGCCATAGACCAACTTGTAGGGAGTGGTGCCAATAGGTGTCTTGAAGGCGGTTCTATATGCCCATAGTGCGTCATTGAGCTTCATGGCCCAATCCTTCCTTGTCCTAGACACCGTCTTCTCGAGGATGGCCTTGATCTCTCGGTTGGAGATCTCCACTTGGCCACTAGTTTGAGGGTGGTAGGGTGTTGCCACTTTGTGAGTCACCCCATACTTAGCCAAAAGTGCTCCAAAGTTCCTATTTGTGAAGTGCTTCCCTCCATCACTAATGATCACCCTTGGTGTTCCAAACCTAGGGAAGATCACTCGGTTGAAGAACCGCACCACCACCTTGGCATCATTCGTAGGAGAGGCGATTGCCTCTACCCATCTTGACACATAGTCCACCGCCAATAGGATGAATAGATTGCCACATGAAGAAGGGATTGGTCCCATGAAGTCTACACCCCACACATCAAAAATCTCAACTTCTTGGATGTTATTCAAGGGCATTTCATTCCTCCTTGAGATGTTCCCCGTTCTTTGGCAAGCATCACATGCCGCTACAAAACCTTGCACATCTCTAAACAAGTTAGGCCAATAAAAACCGGATTGCAATACCTTGGCACACGTTTTGTGTGAGCTAGCATGGCCTCCACATGTTAAGGAGTGACAATGCCGGATCACACTCTCCATTTCATCTTCGGGTATGCATCTCCTAAGCACCCCATCCGGGCCTCTCTTGAATAGGAGTGGCTCGCTCCAATAGTAATGCCTTACATCGTTGAAGAACTTCTTCCTTTGTGCATACGTTAGTCCGGGAGGCACCTCCTCACACACTAAGTAATTCACAATGTCGGCATACCACGGTTCACTTCCTCTAGCCACTTGGAATAAGCATTCTTCCACCAATTGCAATTGTTCGTCCCGGAATGAATCATCTATCGGGATGTTGTCTTTCCCAAGCTCCAATGGTGGGAGTCTACTAAGGTGATCCGCCACCGAGTTCTCGGATCCCTTCTTATCTCTTATCTCTAAATCAAACTCTTGAAGAAGAAGGATCCACCGAATCAACCTTGGCTTGGCATCCTTCTTCGTAAGTAGATAACGGATCGCCGCATGATCCGTGTAAACTATGACCTTCGCTCCAACAAGGTACGAGCGGAACTTCTCAAATGCATACACTACCGCTAACAACTCCTTCTCGGTAGTAGCGTAATTGAGTTGGGCATCATCTAGCGTCTTGCTAGCATAGTAAATAGCATGAGTGCGCCCTTCTTTCCTTTGCCCCAAAACGGCCCCAACAGCCACATCACTTGCATCACACATGATCTCAAACGGTAAACTCCAATCCGGAGGTTGCATGATGGGTGCGGAGATCAAGGCGTTCTTCAACCTACAAAACGCTTCAAGACAATCTTTGGAGAAAACAAAATCAACATCTTTCATTAGTAGGTTAGTGAGAGGCTTAGAAATTTTAGAGAAATCTTGGATGAACCTCCGGTAGAAACCGGCATGCCCTAAGAAACTCCTTACCCCTTTCACCGAGGTAGGTGGCGGCAACTTCTCTATCGTTTCAATCTTAGCCCTGTCAACCTCAATGCCACGGTTAGACACCGAGTGTCCTAACACAATCCCTTCACTTACCATGAAGTGGCATTTTTCCCAATTTAAGACAAGATTTGTCTCCTCACATCTTTGCAATACTAATGACAAGTTAGCTAAGCAATCATCAAAAGAAGAACCATAAACAGAGAAATCATCCATGAACACTTCCATGATATTTTCTATGTATTCCGAAAAGATAGCCATCATACACCTTTGAAAGGTGGCGGGTGCATTACACAACCCAAATGGCATTCTCCTATATGCAAATGTACCCCATGGACATGTAAAAGTTGTTTTCTCTTGGTCATCGGGGTGGATAGGGATTTGGAAAAATCCACTATACCCATCTAGATAGCAAAAGTGAGAGTGTTGAGCTAACCTTTCTAGCATTTGGTCAATGAAGGGGAGGGGAAAATGATCTTTCCTAGAGGCCATGTTCAATTTCCTATAATCTATACACATTCTCCATCCCGTGACCGTCCTAGTTGGTATTAGTTCATTGTTCTCATTAGTTACTACCGTCATTCCACCCTTCTTAGGTACTACATGAACGGGGCTAACCCACTTACTATCCGAGATAGGGTAGATAATTCCCGCATCTAGCAACTTAATGATTTCCTTTTTGACCACCTCTTTCATTATAGGATTCAATCTCCTTTGATGTTCAATAGAGGGTTTGTGGTTATCTTCCATCATTATCTTATGCATGCACAAAGATGGCTTAATGCCAACCAAATCATCAATAGTATATCCAATGGCTTTCCTATGCAATCTTAGTTCATGCAGCAATTTAGCAAGTTCATCATCACTCAAGCATGCATTAACAATCACCGGATATGTAGAATTATCACCAAGGAATGCATACTTTAAATGAGAGGGAAGGGGTTTGAGTTCAAGTGAGGGAGGACCTTTTTCGGTTGAAGACGATCCAAATAAGATTGGATGAGATGAATCCAAAGCAAATGAAGACTCCCCTTGGCTCCTAGAAGCTTGATCATCATTAAGAGCTGATTCAGGGGAAACCACGGTTGGAATCACGGTTAGCTCAACTTCCACGGCCGTGGTTCCTTCCAGGCTTGTTTCTCGGAGTTGTCCAGAGAGTTTGACGGCCGTGGTTTCTAAATCTCGACCGTGGAACTTGCAACTGTTCACAATTTCTTCATGGCTCTCAAATCCAACTCTTGGCTCCTCTTCCAATGCCTTCAAGGCTTTGATCTCTTCATTGCAATTCTCCTCAATGTCTTCTTCCATCATACTCAAGGTAAGAACCTTTTCCAAGGGATCCTTGATTAAAATCGAGCTCACCATTTCTCTAGATTCTTCTTGCTCGACTATGTTGAAGATATCCTCATCAAGGGTTGGCCCTTTCATCATTGTGGACAGCTTGAACTTGATATTCTCCTCTCCAATGTTGAAGGAGAGAGTCCCGTTCTTGCAATCCACTAAACATCCGGATGTGGCTAGGAAAGGTCTTCCTAAGATGATGGGAACCGGGTAATCCGCCGGAATGTCCAACACTACAAAGTCGATAGGCACATAGAATCCTCCCAATTGCACCGGAATGTCTTCAAGAATCCCAACTGGATGAGTGATAGAACGGTCCGCCATATAGAGGGTCATCTTGACCGGCTTTGGCTCTCCTAACCCGACCTTGTTGCTAAGTGCAAGCGGTATGATGCTTACACTCGCCCCAAGATCACAAAGGGCCTCGTATTTCACATTTCCCACTCCTATCGGGACGCAAAAAGAGTCCGGATCCCTTAGCTTGGGAGGCATTGCTTCCTTCATTGTTTGGATTAACTCCGAGGATCTCTTGGTCATCCTAATCTCCCCATACTCCTCCAACTTCCTTTTGTTGGAGAGTATTTCCTTCAAGAACTTTCCGTATGCCGGCATTCCTAAGATGGCATCCATGAACGGAATGTTAATATGTAACTTGGACATTAGTTCAAGGAACTTACCAAAGTGATTGTCCAAACGAGCTCTTGCTCTTGATTGTGGGAATGGTAGTGGTGGCTTGTATGGAGGCGGTGCCACATAGGTTGGCTCTACATCCTTGCTCTTGCCTCCATCATCTTGCTTTCTTCCCTCTTCTACCACTACTTGCTTCCCTTTAGCTTGGTCCTTGGGCAAAGGATCCTTCATACTCAACCCACTCCTTGTTGTGATAGCCAAAACTTGGCCTCTTGGGTTGTCTTCGGTTCTTCCGGGAAGCTTCCCCGGATCTCTATGTGCCTCACCCGCCTTTTGAAAGACTTGTGCTTCCAAGACCTTTTGAGCCTTAGAAATTGAAGTAACGGTGCTCTCAAGTCCACTCAATCTTCCTAGCAATTGTTCAAACATGACTTCGGTCCTATCCTTTGGAGGTTGAGGAAAACCGGGTGGAGGTTCTTGTGAAGCTCTTTGTGGTGGAATGGTGCTTGTGGAGGCGGGAGGGTTTAAGGCTCCATCCGGATTAGAGTAAGAAAATCCGGGATGGTTGTGGTTTGGCCGGTAATTGTTGAATTGCCGGTTGTTGTTGAAGTTCCTTGGGCCTTGGTAGTTGTTGAAGTTGCCCCTTCCCATGTAATTCACATCTTCCTCCTTGGAAGACAAGTTGGCTCGTGGAGGTGCTTGAGGAGTTGCTTGGCTCTTCAAGGTGGTAGTGCACAACTCTCTCAAGGACTTCAACTCATTGTTGATGGCGTCAAGCTTGAAATTGCTCATGGTGACTTCGCTCACCTCATATGCTCCCGCCTTTCTCCCTTCACTCTTTCTATGCGAGTACTTTTCAATTACTAGAGCTTGTTTCTCCACAAACTCCCAAGCATCATCTACATGCTTCTCCATAAATGTCCCACCGGAAAGAGATTGAAGCTTGAATTGGCTATCTTCATCAAGCCCCTTGAAGTAGATTTCTAATAGCTCAATCTTCGGTATGCCATGGTGCGGACAATCTAGGAGAAGATCCTTGAATCTCTCCCAAGACTTGAATAAACTTTCTCTATCCCTCATCACAAAGGCATTGATCTTTCCCCTTAACTCGGTGGTCTTGGAAGGTGGGAAGAACTTGGTCAAGAACTCGGTTGTCATCTCCTCCCAAGTACCAACTTGCCCTTGTGGAATAGATTGATACCAAGCCAAGGTTTTGTCCTTAAGAGAGAAGGAAAAGGCCCTTAGCTTATGGTTGTTGCTTTCCAGTCTTGGTGGTCTAAGAGTCTCCATCAAGATCTCATAATTCATCAAGTGTTGATGAGGAGACTCTCCTTTCATCCCTCCAAATTGATTGTGCCGGATCATTTGTAGAACTTGAGGGCGGAGCTCATAGTTGTGGGTTGCGGGATCTCCTAGATTCACACCCAGTCGGTGTGCTCTTTGTGCCGGATCCATGCGTCTCCCTAGGGTTTGTGGCTCCTCTATGGCAATGGGAACAACCCTAACATTAGCCGCCGGCTGCGGTTGTGGTGGAGGTGGTGGAGGTTGTCGGCGATTAAGCTCTCCTTGGACAAGGGCTTGCCTAATCTCTTCAATCTCCCTCCTTGTTTCCTCTTGCCTCTCATTGGCAAGTCTCCTTTCTTCCTCCAAGAGCTCATCTCTTAGCCTTATTTGCTCTAAGGCTTCATCCAATTCAGCTTGAAGATTTCTACCGGCCATCTCTCTCTCTTTTCGGATGTTCTTAGATCTAGATCGAAGGGTTTTCTCCGGTTCGGGATCGAATGGAGCTAGATCCTTGCCACGAGATCTTCGCATACACCTAAAGAGAAATATATGCCCTGAAAAGCAAAGACACAAACCAAAAAGAGATCAAAAGAAACAAGAAAGATCTACACTAGAATCAATCACAAAATAGACTCAATCTAGACCTAGTCCCCGGCAACGGCGCCAAAAACTTGTCACGCTAGAAAGTGTGCACGCAATAAACCTTAAATTTATACTTGTTATAATTATCCTAATTCTTAGCGCACCCGCAGTGTACGGGACGTATGTAGAAAGATAAGTACTCCAAGGTCGAACGCAAAGACTAAGGTGAAATCGAACTAAGTTGTGATTGAATTTAGCAAGGTCTAGTCTAAAGAAAAGAAGGAAACAAAGAAAAGTGGAAAAATCGCAGTTTGTTTTTGTCGGTTTTAAGTGATCAATTCAAAGATCACAACTCATGCAACAACCAAATCAAATTAAATCGGAAAAATCGGCACAAATAAACAAATCGAACAAGATATTGATCAAGAGAAAAGGAAAACGGATTCTAGGGGTTGGAAATTCCGGTTATGGCTTAGAGCTCAAGTCATCTATTCATTCTTTGGATTGATTATGATATGTTGGGATTAAGTGTTTCTAAAATGGGATCAATTACCGGGTAAGTCTCATGATCCAACTAGTCCATACCTAAGGTCTCATTACCGGTTAAGTCTCTAAGAACCTAAGGGTAGGAATCTAACACAAACCGGATTGTTTAATTAGGAATCTAACCTATCCTCACCGGGTAAGTCTCGGAAAGGGAAGTCCTAATCAACTATCCTAGCACAATTAATCCAACGGCGGCTTATTAGGCTCACCATTACCTACGGTTTTGCTATTCTAGATTCTAAGGGCAAGGATTACCGGGTAAGTCTCTCCTAACACTTAGTCGCTACACTAGGACACCCTAGGGTAGGTTAAACTCAGCAAAAACTTAGGGTTTCAACAACTTTATGAACCTAAGGTAAGATCCTTCGAACCAGGAAGAACCACGGTTCGTTCTACAGAAACCACGGCCGTGGTTCTTCAAGAACTACCCGTGATTTCTAACAGTAGCTATGTCCATAAACAAGAATCATCCAAGCGTAAATCTAAGTCCGTCCTATCATAGATCTAGCCATAACCATCCTTTCCTTACCCTAGAATCACATCAATCTAGCCTACAACATTCATATTGGAAATCAAAACAAACAAGCATAGATTCATAACCTCCATTGCAAGAAAATGAGAGAAAGAAGATGAACAAATAAACTTCAAACACTATCCAAATCTGAAGATGAAATTAGAACGACTTACAATCCTTCCAAAGGAAGGTTCAAGAGTTCAAAAACTTCTAGAAACAAATCCGAAAATACAAGAGCTAGGTGTGTCTTCTCCTCTCCTCTTCAATGGCAATGGCTCCTTTCTTCTTCTTCTTGCACTTTCCTTCCTAGAAAAATCCTTCTTCCTCTTGGAATATATTTTGTGAAGCCAAAATGGAGAATGTGTGAGTTGCTCTCAAACTACCCAAATCCCAGCTGCCTCTAACAACTATCAAGGACCACTTTTATAACCAATTTCTTCATGAGCTGGCCATGAGAGTCGTGGCACAGCTGTCACGAGAATCTGGCAAAATCCACGGTCATTTCCACGGCCGTGGTTCTTCTGATGACCGTGATTCTGTGCAGAGACTTCGTTTTGGATCATTAGGCTGTGGTTTGGTGCATGGCCTGTGTTGGTAAGGTTCCTTGAGTCTTTCTCGGCCCTTGCCTTGCGTTCTAATGAGTTTGGAAACGTGTCCTCTAATCGAGCGACCTTCAAACGCGTCGTTTGGGCTCGAAACTTCCCGAAATACCTACAAAACGCACACAAGTCCGTGTAGACGTCTATCTCGACAAAATACATGTTTTGAGCGCAAAACGTATTGGACTAGTGCTAGATAATGCATGATTGAGCGAGAATCCTATCTAAATGTCTACCTAAAACTAGCTCATAAATCGTGTTATCAGTGGTTCCAACTTAAGATCTAAAGATAAGCGGACAAAGCTGAGATTTTTGCATGGGGAAGGTGTTACTAAAGTGGAGTAGATCACCGGGTAAGTCTCACTACACACTAATCCTAAACCGTAACTCCTATTACCGGGTAAGTCTCAAGGAATCAAGATAAAGAACTATAACCTCAAACTAACACACCATCTAAGGGAATAGAATCAACCTTTACTGGGTAAGTCTCAGGCTAACTCACAAAGATGGGATGGAAGCACACTCAAACCCCAATAAAGGATAAACCTTTATTACCTACACTTATGATCGTTGGTACACAAACTAAGGAATTACCGGGTAATTCTCATCCTAAGCTTGCATTGAACCAGAAAGGTGTAATAAGAATAGGATTTGGCAAACACTAACACTTAACTTTCTGTTTAGAATCGGATAAGTCACCTCGGTCAGAAGAATTCCACCCCGGCCGAGATGTTCATCGACCGAACGAGATGCTTAGGGTTAAGGTTAAAGACTCGAACTTTCAGGATCCTATTGGAATCTAAGATTATTCTATCATTGTTTTTCCCACAACCTTCAGCCAATCACCCTAGAATCACACAAGGAAATTAGCCACTCATCATCATTATGAAAGTATTAAAATATATGGGAAGAAGGTGAATATTTGAACAAGAAGAATTTAATGAAAAAGACTTCAATAACTGAATCAAATATCACAACAAAAGCGTTCCTTGGATAGCAATCCAACAAGACAAGACAACAAGTGAGGGAATTAAAGACAATCTTACAAAACCCTCCAAAAAGCTATAAAAGCTATAGACTTCAATCTTCCTTCAACCTTCAAAAAGGTTCTTCGAATCTCCAAATCTGGAGTGTGCTGCTGCGATGTATGCTGGATAAGCGAGATCTCCTCCTCAGCAAGATATTGGATTTGTGGAAATCCAACCCTTTTTATAAGAAAATAACCCTCCAAAAATAATAAATCTTAGAAAGATATTTTCCCATAAATATAGGTAAAATATATGATTCTGCATATCTCCTTCCTTCCAGGAGCCAAGCCCAAAAATATAAGATTACTTTCCAATTTTAAAAGATCTCATCCAAGAATAAAATATTCTCGCCGCGTCCTAGGTGTTCGCCTCGGTCGAGTCGGCGTCTCTGGATCACCTCGGTCGAGATAAATCTCTGGTCAACCGAGGTGAGTCACAACAGAATGTGAAATCTCTTTAAATCTGCTCCAAAGTAAATCTTTAATCCATGGCTATGCTCCCTCGATGTAGCTCCAAATGACTCATGACTCCTTTTGCTCCTTTTTGATGCAAAACGTGCCATTTTACCTACGATTACAACAAAACTAGGTGTAGACCTCGATTCTCGCAAAGGTAGATGAAATGGTAGTAAAACCACATAATGTACATACAAACATGCAGATTATGAAAGATAAAACGTCCAAACAAACCCCAAAATATAGACTATAATTCATGCTATCATTAGGTGACTCAAATGATCCGCAACAGAATTTTCTGAACCTTTCTTGTCGCGGATCTTAAGATCGAATTCTTGTAGGAGAAGAATCCATCTAATTAGCCTTGGCTTCACATCTTTCTTTGCAAGGAGGTACCGGATCACAGCATGATCCGTGTAGACAATCACCTTTGCACCTACAAGATAAGAGCGAAACTTGTCAATAGCATAGACAATGGCTAAAAACTCTTTCTCGGTAGTGGCGTAGTTGAGCTGTGCTTCATCTAGCGTCTTGCTAGCGTAGTATATGGCATGGGTTCACCCTTCCTTTCGTTGTCCAAGAACAACTCCAATAGCTACGTCACTAGCATCGCACATAATCTCAAAGGGAAGAGTCCAATCCGGAGGTTGGATAATGGGTGCTGAAATTAGAGCTTGCCGAATGGTGTTAAACGCATCCAAACATTCCTGTGAAAACTCAAAAACCGCATCCTTCATCAATAGATTAGTGAGAGGTTTTGATATCTTAGAAAAGTCCTTAATGAAACGTCTATAAAATCCAGCATGTCCTAGGAAACTTCTTATCCCTTTCACCGAAATTGGGGGAGGAAGTTTCTCTATGGTCTCTATCTTAGCCTTGTCTACCTCTATCCCTCTACTAGAGACTAAGTGGCCTAATGCAATTCCTTCCTTAACCATAAATTGACACTTCTCCCAATTAAGAACTAGGTTAGTGTCTTCACACCTTTGTAAAACAAGAGAAAGGTTAGAAAGGCAATCGTTAAAAGAGGAACCGTATACGGAGAAGTCGTCCATGAAGACTTCCATGATTTCCTCTATGTATTCGGAGAAGATGGCCATCATGCACCGTTGGAAGGTGGCTGGGGCGTTGCAAAGCCCGAACGGCATTCTCCTATAATCAAACGTACCCCACGGGCACGTGAATGTGGTCTTCTCCTGATCGTCAGGATGTATCGGAATCTGAAAGAAACCACTATAACCGTCAAGGTAGCCAAATGTGAATGTTGTGCTAACCTTTCAAGCATTTGATCAATGAATGGCAAGGGGAAGTGATCCTTCCGCGTTGCATTGTTGAGCTTGCGGTAGTCTATGCACATCCGCCATCCCGTCACGGTTCGGGTAGGAATGAGTTCGTTGTTCTTGTTGGTGATGACTGTCATTCCTCCCTTCTTCGAAACTACTTGAACCGGACTCACCCACTTACTATCGGAAATAGGGTAGATGATACCTGCATCAAGAAGCTTAAGAATTTCCTTCTTGACAACCTCCTTCATGGTCGGGTTCAACCGCCTTTGAGGTTGTCTTGAAGTTCTTAGATGAGTAGGAAGTGGTTTTAGTTCCATTACTTTCGGAGCTTCCAACGATCCTTGAGGAGCATCCGATGTCTCCTTAGAAGTTTCTAAGGGTGTTGAGTGTGTTGGAGAAGAATCAGAAGAAGTTGAAGAAATGTCTCGATCATTCTCTTCCACGGCCAAAATTACGGGTGGATCATGTCCTCCACGGCCGTGGTTTAGGGCATGGAAGGGAAATACGGTTGTCACATCTTCTCCACGACCGTATAACTCCCTCGAGTGGAGGACGGTTTTGGTTGTGAAATCCACGGTCGTGGAATACAGGGTATGACCGTGGATTCTAATGTTCTCAGCCTCATCGTGGAGTTTCTCAAACTCCACTTCATGCATCTCTTCCTGTGCTTCTAAGGCTTCAATTGCCTCATTGCACTCTTCCTCTTCCCCTACATTGGTTAGACTCATAGTGATAACCTTTTGTAAAGGATCGTTAAAGAGAATCGCACTTACCTCCTCCCTAGATAGACCTTCTTCATCTTGGACATCGTAAATATTCTCATCGAAGATTGGCTCCTTCACTAGAGTGGAAAGAACGAACTCTACTTTCTCTTCTCCTATATGAAAAGCGAGTCTCCCATTCTTGAAATCGACTATGCAACCGGAAGTTGCAAGAAACGGTCTTCCGAGTATGATCGGAACCGGACTGTCTGCAGGAATGTCAAGCACGACAAAATCAATGGGGACAAAGAATTTACCTCGCTTGACCGGGACGCCTTCTACAATACCGACGGGGCGAGTGATGGATCGATCCGCCATGTACAACGTCATCTTTACCGGTTTAGGGTCTCCTAAACCGATTTTCCTGCACAATGCAAGTGGTATGATGCTCACACTTGCTCCTAAGTCACATAAAGCGTCATATGTGACATATCCCACTCCAATGGGAATGCAAAATGACCCCGGATCCTTCAGCTTTGGGGGCATTTTCTCCTTCATGGTCTTGATGAGATCCGAAGAGTCCGAACTCATCTTGACCTCACCGAAGTCTTCTAGCTTCCTCTTGTTAGAGAGGAGCTCCTTCAAGAACTTGCCATAAGCCGGCATACCTACAATAGCATCAATGAAGAGTATATTAATATGCAGCTTACTCATGAGTTCTATGAACTTACCGAATTGTTTATCTAGGCGCGCTCGCGCTCTAGATTGAGGGAATGGTAGGGGAGGTTTGTAAGCTGGAGGAGGAACGTAGACGTCTTCCTTCTCCTTCCCCTTCTCCTTGTCCTTCTCTACGGGGACTTCAACGAACGTAGGCTGCGGATCGGTAGTAGTCACTCCGCTCCTAGTCGTAATCGCCATCACCCTTCCCTTAGGGTTGTCCTCCGTCTTTCCTGGAAGTTTCCCTTGATTCCTAGGAACTTCCTCCGCATGGTTGAACATTTGGTTTTCTAAAACCTTTTGAGCTTTATCAACCTTGGAAACTTGATCATCAACCTTGATGAGGCGGTTCTCCAACCCTTGAAGCTTTCCCAAAATCGTCTCCAATATGGGATCGGGCTTCTCCTTTCCCGAAGTGTTTCCTCCATTTGATGTTTGCCCCTGGCTTCTCAAAGGAGTAGAGGAAGAGGAAGGTGGAGTTAGTGAATTAGAGTTGGAAGGATAAGAGTTACCGGAATTTTGTTGATTGGGACGCCAATTGTTGTTGTTTGAACCCCTATTGTTGTTCCAATTGTTGTTCCGGTTATTGTTGTTTCCATTCCAATTGTTATTCCGGTTGTTTTTCCGGTTATTGTTATCGCCGCCATTGTTATTGCCCAAATAACCAACATCCTTCCCTTGTTGCTTTGGGAAGTTGGTCTTGATAGCCTCCTTCAACTCTTTGATCTCATTGTTGAGGGAGAAAATCTGATTTTGAGCTTCATGTGTGAGCTTTGCTCCTTGCTCCACACGATTTCCCTCCACTTTCCGGTGGGAATATTTCTCTATGACTCTTGCTTAATTCTCAATGAAGTCCCAAGCGTCATCTTCTCTCATGTCCATGAACGTTCCACATGAGAGGGATTGGAGGTTGAATTGCGTTCCCGCATCCAGCCCCTTGTAGTAAATCTCCAGCAAGGCAAGCTTGGATATGCCATGATGAGGGCAATCCAAGAGCAAATCCTGAAACCTTTCCCAAGATTGAAACAAACATTCGTTAGGTCTCATGGAAAAAGCATTAATCTTACCTCTAAGTTCCGCCGTTTTGGAAGGCGGAAAGAATTTGGTGAGGAACTCCGCGGAAAGGTCTTCCCACGTATCTAGTTTCCCACTAGGAAGAGCTTGGTACCAAGACAACGCTTTCCCCTTCAAAGAGAAGAAGGAGGGCTTGAGCTTGTAGCTGTTGGTAGTAGCATTCTTCGGTCTCATCGTCTCCATCATACACTCAAAGTTTTTCAAGTGTTGGTGTGGAGATTCAGCGCTTGTCCCGCCAAATTGGTTTTGGCGAACAAGAGTAATAACTTGAGGGTTGAAGCTAAACCCTTGCACATCTTCAGCATCGAAATTCACGCCCAAGCGGCGTGGTTGTTGTGTTGGATCCATCCGCTGGCCAAGAGTTCTTGGCTCATAATCTACACGTTCGACCCTCACATTCCTAGGCGGAATGCGGCGATTAGCAGCTCCTTGTGGATGAAAAGGATTTTCATTGATCATGGGATCAATTTCTTCTAGCGGTGGCATGGAAGAATCACTATCATCAGCAGATGAGTGACTTCTTCTTCTAGATCTTGATCCCCTCCTTGAGGATTTCTTGCTTCCTTTATTCTTAAGGTCGCTTAACTCTATCCTCATTTGGAACATCGTATCCTGTAGTTTGTTAACTTCAGATTGACGACGATCCATTTCATCCCGGCGGAGATTCTCGTTCCATTGGAGTTGAGCTTCCTTCTCCGCCAACTCCGCTTGAAGATCACGTTCGTGTTCTTCAACCATCTTCTTTTCCTTGCGCTTTTGCCTTAAGGTTTTCTCTAGCTCTTGATCAAGAGGTAAGAGATCTTCGGTGTTCCTAGACCTGCGCATGCACTCAAAAAGATATCAAATAACGAGAGCAAGCTCCCAAGCTTGACAACCGGCTACCGAATTCGGCCGAAACCAAATCCCCGGCAACGGCACCAAAAACTTGTTCGCCCCTAAAGGTGTGTGTAAATAAGCTTTAAATTTATATAACTAGAATAGAAGCAAGCGAACCCGCAGTGTACGGATCGGCGTAGATTAGCAAGTATTCCAGAGTATCGAACACAGGGATTTGGGTGGGAACAAATTCAATTGCAGATTATCAAGCGAGTAAGTATGAGAGGTTTTGCAAATATTGGGAAAACAACAATCCTAAAGATCCAAGTATCCAGCTGTGGCAATCGATTCAAGATTTACTATTGATATAAAGACAGAGTTGAGATATGCAAAGGTATGCTAATGTAAGGTAATCGTACGGTGAAGTTCCAAAAACCTTATATGACTCACCTACAAGACACTCTCTATACAGGTTGTTGAGGCTTCAATATAGAAAGGTTCTAAAGGTAAGAATTGATGTCAAATACCCAAACTTGTAATCCAAGGATCAAGACTAACTTAACCGATTATGGTTGTGACACTCACAATCGAGGTAGAGGTTGTTGAGGCTTCACTACCACCTAGAAGAGGCAAGCCTAAACTAAGTTAAAGCAAATCTTTAACTTTGGATTAAAGTAAAAGCAGGTTCGTAAACTTAAGGGAAATTACGGGTAGATCTTGAGACTCCACGGCCGTGGAACTCAAGAACAAACCGTGATTTAGGGTTCGTCGACGATTCTCTCTAACTCTCAGGGTTAAATCTGTTTACGATCGATCTATCATCATCTAAGCCACAACTATCAACCCTTCACCTTAGAATTGTTAAGGGTTTTTAGCCAATAACAGTCATGTTGATATCAAATTCAAGAATTAAAGGATTGAAAGATGAAAACTTCCGAAAACTTTCAATAAACTCCAAACTAATCTCAAAGTCAAAATCAAGAACAAATATCGTCACAAGATTCGGAATAGAACAAATAAACTCAATCTTAGGAAATAAGGAAGAACGGGATGTCAATCCGTCTTCTAAATCAAACCTAAACAAGAAGAGAAGTCTTCTTGCAACAATCTTCCAACAACTTCGATCTTCAACCAATCCGGAGATCTCAGCAACAATCTCCACCAAAAGTGCGAGATTAGGGCAAATCCCAACACGAACTTCGATCTCCAACGAGATGTAAATGCCTCCAAACAAGAGTTGTGCCGCTAAGCGATGGCGTAAGCCAAGGTCTAAAGCGAGGTCGCAAAAGTGCGTCTAAGCGGGGATCTATGCGTCGATGACGGAATCTCTCTTCGTCCGTCTTTTTATAGGGCAAGATAAAATATCGACCCGTCCCAATCTTCAAAAGATCGTGGCTTCAAAATGTGGCGAAAAAGATCGCCAAGATCACGGTCGTGGAAGTTTCCACGACCGTAATTTAGAGCGTGGAATGTGTCACGGTTTGAACCATGGATTCCACGACCGTAATAGTTACTGGAATGCATCACGCCTCTCTTTGCAAGGTTCCACAGTTGTGGAACTGAACGTGGTTTGTAATACGGCCGTATTTTAGAGCGTGGATTAGGGCAAGAACGTGATTCTTCCCTAGCCTCGTGCATTCCTCAAGTTGAACACCAATTTGCTCCTAAGAATGCCCTCAATCCATGGACATACCAAATCAACTCTTCTTTGCTCGATTTCGTTCGGAAATGGCTCCCAATCACCTATAATCAACATAGAACTAGTGTAGACATCCATATCGACAATATAGGCAAACTAGCTCACTATTGCAATAATACTCAATCAAAGACTATCAATATGAATCAAATACGCTTAGAAAACGTGCCTAAAGTATCACAATATTTCATGCTAACATTACCATGCGGGAAGTTTATCAGTTGAGGGGTTCATTTGAAGATGATATGTGATAACATTAATTGTGGTCTAAGTATTTGCTATTGTTTTAACGGTTTTTCTTCATTGTTTTGCATGCATGGGTATATATTCATATTGATTATGCCATTACTTGTCTACTTTGCAAAGAATCGAGGTCTAGACCTAGTTTGGTTGTAATTGTAGGAATTAAGGCACATTTTGGAGCAAAAAGGAGCATTGAAGCATAAAGAGTCTAGTGAGCAGCATTATGGGACACTTGGGACTACAACAAGAAGAGCAGGAACCTTAGCAGATGGATGCAAGAAGAAATCAGGAGAAGAAACGAAGAAAACTACATAACTGACTCAGTATCTCGGATGAAGAATGTTACTATCTTGACCGAGATGCCTTACAGGGCTTGATCGAGATTGTTCCGGCCCATAACCCAACAATAATAAATATTTTGCCCTATGTTTTTCTATAAGAATGGAAGGTGAATATTGATCTAAGGACGGATTTTACGACGGTTTACAACTGCGAGTTCTATTCTCTTTTACAGAAGGAGATTTTGGAAGGATTGCATCCAAAGGATTGAAGAATTGCTTGAAGATCAAGTTTGAAGGCTAAGGAAAAAAGAGATTGGAAGACACTTTGTAAGGTTTTCTTGGAAGGATACTAGTTGTTGTTATCACCTTTTGGAACATATTATTGATACCTTGTTGGATTGTTTTGCACTTTTGATTATTGAGAACCTTTTGTTGATTGCTTTATTCTCTTTTCTTGATACCTTGATTGAATATATATTAGTTGCTTTGAACATGATGATTGTTGGCTAAAACCATTGCGATTCTAGGGTGATTAGTTGAAGGTTGCGGTATAGATGATGAAAGACTAGATCTTTATCTCGAGTGGACCCTCAAAGTTGAGTTTAACCTCTTCCGATTAGTGTATCGGACTATTCTTCAAGGATCTTGACTGAGATCGGGCAAGAGCAGAACGGGATTGACCCTGACCTGTCGATCTTGGACCATAGGTTATAGTTTGCCAAATCCTATCGTTTTTGTACCTTTCCCGTTTTATATCCAAGCCTAGGAAGAGACTTACCGGTGATTCCTTTGCTTGTTTACCTATGATGATGAGTGTTAGGCAACAAAGATTTATCCTTTGTTAGGGTTTGATTGTGCGTTCACCTTACCTTTGTGAGTTAACCTGAGACTTACCCGGTAAAGGTTAGTTTTGTACCCTTAGGTTGAGTGGTTGGTTTGAGTTGATAGTTCCTTTCCTTAGATCCTTGAGACTTACCCAGTAATAGGATATTTGGTTTGGGATCGTGGGTAGTGAGACCTCCCCCATGATCTATCCCATCTTAGAAACACCTTCTCTTAGCATCCTCAGTTTTGTCCGCGTTTATCCTTAGGAGTCTTGAGTCGAAACCACAACTGGATACCTTGATCTCTACAAACTGCATTCGTTTATCTGATTATCATATATCTTGTTCTCTATTGCTTGAGATTTGCATTACAACCTACAGTGTTATACTGTTGCTTGATTTCGCCATAATCCTTGTGTTCGACCCTAGAATACTTGCTTGTATTGCGTTTGATCCGTACATTGCGGGTTCACTTATTTTTCTTGATTCTTGGTATAATTTAAGGCTATTTTCTCCCATATACACACGTTTTGGAGCAAATAATTTTTTGGTGCCGTTGTCGGGGACTTGGTTTATACCAATCCGTCATTTCGTTATCTTGGGGTTGCTGCCCTTTTGCTACTGATCATTCTACCTGAGTGTTCTTGCAAGACCTTTCTTTATGTTTATGTGACGATCTCGAGCTGGTAAGGAAATCATTCCCTACGATCTGGAGCAAGAAAAGACTTATAGAAGAAGGTTGAAAGAAGCTAAAATGGCTATGATAGAAGATAGAGATATCTAAGTTGAATTGGATGATGTTTTAGAACAACTGAAACTGAGAGATGATGTTCTAGATGAAGAGAGAGTTATTCACGCGAAAGAGAAGAAGGAATTCGGGCTGATTTGGCCGAAATGCTAGGATTGTGGTGATCTACAGGCACTCGTAGTTGTGCCACCACCTGCACCTCGCTATCCGGCAAGGAATAAGAGGATTGATCCATTTTTGGGAGAGCCGCAAATACTTGGTCAAAGGATGGATTTCGCTCAACAAATATGCCGTCCGGGAGTGAATCTAGGAGATATGGCTGCAAATGACTATGAGTTTCACCCTCAAGTTCTTCAAATAATCCAATAAAATCAGTTTGGAGGATTAGAGGGAGCATCTCCACATCAACACTTGCAGAATTGTGAGATTCTTATGGAGACATTGAGGCCTCCATGATTGGAGAACGACAATCACAAGCTAAGGGGTTTCTCTTTCTCCTTGAAGGAGAAATCTCTTGCATGGTATCAATCACTACTGTTTGGAAGAGATAGTACGTGGGAGGAGATGACTATGGAGTTCCTCACTAAGTTCTTCCCGCAAACAAAAAACACAAAATTGAGAGGTAAAATTAATGCCTTTGTATGAAAGATAGAGAGAGTTTATTTAAGTCATGGGAAAGGTTCAAGGACCTTTTTTTGGATTGCACTCATCATGTGATTCCAAAGATTGAGCTGCTCGGAATTTACTTCAAGGGTTTGGATAAGGAAACTCAATTCAAACTTCAATCCCTTTTTGGAGGGACATTCATGAAGAAGCCTGTTGATGATGCATGAGAGTTTGTTGAGAAGCAAGCTCTAGTTATTGAGAGGTATTCCCACCGGAGGGTTGATGACAGAATTCGAAGATCCGGACCACAAGAGCTTAATCTTACTACCTCACCATTACCCAACTCAATATTGTCAACAATGAAGTTACAGCTTTGAAGGAGCTATTGAAGTCACAAATGCAAGCTAGAGCGCCACCAAAAGAGCAAGATGTTAATTGCATGGGAAGAGGGAATTATCAAGGGCAAAGGAACAACTACAACAACAACCGGAACTACAACAATTATCGATCCAATCAAAATAATTCCGGTAATCCCTATTCACATGCCAAAGGCACCCTAAATTCACCCTCTTCATCAAGTCACATTCCATTAAAGAGTAAAAAACCACCTCAAAGTTCAAATCATCGACTCAAAGACAAGCTCAAAGCTATGCTTGAGCAAATGATGGGAAAGCTGAATAGTTTGGAAAGTTCGGTGACTTCTATTTCTAAGGCTCAAAAGGCCTCGGGAAATCAAGAATTTAGCAAGGTTGTAAAAGTTCCTAGAGATCTAGGAAAGATTCCAGGAAGGACGGAGAACAATCCCAAAGGTCATGTCATGGCCATCACTACTAGAGGTGGAGTGAAGATCAACGAACCGATACCTAACGTTGTCGACAAGGGTAAACAACCGGTTTTGGACGAGATTCCAGCTGAAGAAGGGAAGGAGAAAGACGAGATTTATGTATCTCCTCCAGCTAATAAACCGCCACTACCGTTCCCACAATCTAGAGCGAGAGCACGTCTATACAAACATTTCGGTAAGTTTCCTGACCATATGAGTAAACTGCATATTAACATACCTTTTATTGATGCAATTGTAGGTATGCCCGCTTACGGGAAGTTCTTAAAGGAGATCCTCTCTTTACAAAAGGAAGCTAGAGGATTTTGGAGAAGTGAAGATGGCTTCTAGATCATCCGAACTTATCAAGATCATGAAGGAGAAGATGCCACAAAAACTGTGAGATCCGGGATCTTTTTGTATCCCCATTGGAGTTGGAGAGACCACTTATGATGCATTATGTGATCTAGGAGCAAGTGTGAGTATCATTCCCCTTGCTTTGTGTGAGAAAATCGGATTGGGAGAGCCAAAGCCAGTGATGATGATATTGTACATGGCGGATTGATCCATAACTTGTCTGGTGGGCATCTTGGAAGACATTTCCGTAAAGTTGGCTAAGTTTTACATACCTATAGATTTTGTGGTGTTGGACTTTCCTGAGGATTATCCAATTCCGATCATTCTTAGAAGATCGTTCCTTGCAACTACCGGTTACATGGTTGATTGCAAGAACGCCACATTATCCTTCAACATTGGGGAGGAGCATGAATAAGTCTAAAATTTATAACCAAGAATAATGTTCACTCCAAAATGTTTGCAGAATAAGTCTAAAATTTATAACCAAGAATAAAGCAAAAGTGAACCCGCAATGTACGGATCAATCGCAATATTAGCAAATATTTCAGGGTCAATCACAAGGACTACGGTGAAATCAAGCACGGTATATAACTTCAGGTTGTAATGCGAATCTCAAGCAACAAAGAACAATGAATGATATAAATCAGATAAGGGAATGCAAAATCTAAAGATCAAAGTATCCAATTGTGGTTTCGACTCAAAATTTCTGAAGGATAAACGCAAACAAAGATGAGGTTTTGAAGGGAAGGTATTTCTACTATGGGATAGGTCACCGGTAGGTCTCACCATTCACTATCCCAAACCAAAGATCCTATCACCGGGTAAGTCTCAAGGAACTAAGGAAAGGTACTACATCTCAAACCAACAACTCAACCTAAGGGATCATAACAAACCATCACCGGGTAAGTCAGATTAACTCTCAAAGGTAGGATGAAGGCACACTCAAACACTAATAAAGGATATACCTTTGTTACCTAGCACTCATCATCATCGGTAAAAAAGCAAAGGAATCACCGGGTAAATCTGTTCCTAGGCTTGAATGTAAACCAGGAAAGATACAACAAGGATAGGATTTGGAAAACTATAACCTAAACTCAAGATCGGACAATTCAGTGGGCAATCTCGTGTAGTTCTTATCGATCTCAGTCGAGATGACTCCAAGAACAGCCCGAGGCGGGTTTCGGTTTAGGGTTAACTCAACTTTCACGGTCCACTCGCGATGAAGGTATATTCATTCATCACCTATACCACAACCTTCAACTAATCACCCTAGAATCACAAGAGTTTTAGCCAACAATCATGTTCAAGGCAATCAAATAATAGGTAATCAAGATATCAAAGAAAGGGAATAAAACACTCAACAAAAGTTTCCAATAATCAACGATGCAAAGTAATCAAACAATCGTCAACAATGTGTTCTAAAAGATGATAACAATCACTAATAACTCCCCAGTAAACCTTACAAATTATCTTCCCTTCTTCCTTGAACTCCAAGTAATCCTTCCTTAAATCTCTTTCCTTAAATCTTCCGTAAATCCTATGATCCAAAGATATCCTCGACGTCTTAGCATATCCGAGTGTCAAAAGTCGTCTCTGATTCAATAATCACCCTCCATTCTTATAGAAGAATTTTAGGTCAAATAATATCTTATCTCTTCTTGGGTTTGGGCCATCGATCTTGAGCTAGGCCTAGTTGGCCATCTCGGTCGAGGTGAGGTACGTGTTAGTCCGAGATTAGTAGTGGATCACGTACTTTTCTTCGTATCTTTAACTGAATCTTCCTTCCATCCCTTTTCTATGGTTCATGCCCTTCTTCTTGTCCTTCCAAGTGTTCCATAATGTAGCTCCATGGCCTCCTTAGACTTCAATGCTTATTTTTGATCCAAAATACGCCTTATTTCCTACAATTACAATCAAATGTGGTGTAGACCTCAATTCTTGCAAAGTAGACAAATAATGACATAATCATCAAGAATATATATCCATGCATGCAGAATAATGATGAGAAAACGTCAAAACTATATCCGAAATATAAACAATAATTCATTCTATCAAAATACCACATACTTGCCTCTTGCTTGTCCCCAAGCAAGGTTCAAATCTTAGATACAAGATAGCATGAATTATAAATCAGTAAAGATTAATGAAAACTTTCAAAAATTTTTGATTGTGTCCTTTTACCAATAGATCACCCTTAGGGAATGCTTCCTAGCTAGTAAGAATCAATATATGAGCAAAACAAGTTATAGGTATAAGAAAGTAAATCATACTTCACATGAAATCATAGAATGTGTAGAAAATCATACTCATCAAAATCAATCATGGATAATCCAATTTAAACCACAAAGTCAAACAACATACTCATGGTCTCAAGGACTTGCAAATAAGGGACAAGAAACGTGTCAGGGTAGGATGTATAAAGGAATAATGCATGTGGTGCTAAAATCCTGGAAAAGGATAAGAACTTCACAACTTGAAACTCAACATCCATCAATAAGATTTTCTTACTTCTTTTCCCCATATTTATTTTACTTTTCACTTTTTGTGAACATGGACAGAGGTACACAATAACTGAAGACTTGGAGATCAAATAATCTCAATTTCTCGAGATGCCTCAAACCTTGATGCACATACCATGACTCGTTAGGACTGTCAATCAATCGGACTTTGGCAAGACACAAACACCCAGCTATGTGAATGGTGCCGAGTTACTCATCTTCATGACTAACGTCCCCAAACCTATTGTTTTCTAACACTTCTCCACTTTCATCATCATCTTTCACCTACTTTTTCACTTTCTTGCTTCCAAATTTCTAGATAGGTAAAGGAAGGCCAATATATACATACATGAGGGGCTAAAAGCATGATCAAGAAGAGGAAGAAAGAAAATGAATTGCCTTAATCATTCCAATAAGAATGTGAGAGAACTTATAACGCAATTTCAACTTTCAAACAAAGCATTCAAACCTTAAATATATCATAAATTATTTTAAACACATAAAGATTATAAAAACCATTCAACAAACAAGTATCATCATTGGGATCATATCCAGCCTAGAAGCACAAAACTTTTCAAAAATTCACGTTTTTCAAAACCCATTTTGGTCGAAATGCGTACGGACAACCGAGATGCTAGACCGAGGTAAGCTCCTGTTGTGGTCATCTCGTTTGTCCATATGTGTTTCGATCGAGACAAAAAAAATTTTCAAACCAGTTTTGTACGTTTTTTCAATCAAATTTATAATGCAATGCATGTAATATACCATACAACCATAAAGCACACAATAGAAGTCATAGAAGAAGTCATAAGGTGCAGAATATCAGTTATTATAGACCAAAGTATTTCAAGCACCCCATACTTAGGACACATCGTTCCGATGGGTAAAAGAAAGTCAAGAGAAAGTACTCACAAAGTCAAGTGCAGAACCACAAAATAAAAGAAGAGAAATAATAGCTGCAACTTCCGGGAAGAATCATGCATTTAGGGGCGGTGGAGGATGGAACGGGTACAAGGAGGGGTCGAGGCGTAGCCCATTGTTCGCTCCAAACGGTGTGTGCAAGATTTAAATTTATAACCCAAGAAGTATGCTTGAACAAGTATGCGAACCCGCAGTGTACGGGTCAATTGTAATAAAAAGCAAGAATTCCAGGGGTCGATCACAGGGACAATGGTGAAACAAAGCACATAATTGGTTGTCAAATATTGCAACTAACCAAAGCAGTTAAAGTAATCAAAGATGATGTAAAAGTCAAGTAAGGGAAATGCGGATTCTAGGGATTAAAGCATCTAGTTGTGGTTCCGACTCATGATCTCAAAGGATAATGCGGACAAAGCTGAGGTTTTGCAAAGGGAAGGTGTTTCTAAGGTGGGAATAGATTACCGGGTAAGTCTCACTACTCACTATCCCAAACCAAAGCTCCTATTACCGGATAAGTCTCAAGTCTCAAGGTGTTTCCGACTCAAGATCTCAAAGGATTATATTGTTGTTTCATTTACCTTTACGATTACAATGAAACTAGGTGTAGACCTCGATTCTCGTAAAGGTAAATGAAACAACAATATAATCACATAATATACATCCATACACGCAGATTATTGAAGATAAAACGTCTAAACCAACCTCAAAATATAGACTATAATACATGTTATCACCCATCTGTTGTTGGAACTGCAGCTCCATCATCTGGCGCTAGTAATGACGGCTCTCTTGCATCTCACGCCTCATAGCCCCAATCTCTCTAGTCTGTGTGTCAAGGCGCCTATCCAGATCGGTGCGCAAGGTGCTGAAGGAATCCTCCATATGATGAGTAAGATTGTCAATCCTCTTAGGAGCCTCGGGGTTGCGGTGGCGGCGGCGCTGGTGAGGCTCCCGCTGCTGCGGGATCTCTTGCAATGGCATCTGTTGCGACTGATCGTCATCAATCGCCTCATCATCCACGAGCTCAATCACCGGAGCACTCGGACCAGCAGTGTCCGTCCCGGTATCCATAGGAACTCCTTCTGTGTCATCCTCATTGTCGGTCCCAAACTCAACAGCTCTCTCCGCCTCTTGTACTAGTGGTTACCGTATCTCCTTCCAGTTGTTCGGGTCAGAGACCGTGAACTGGAAGGACCATATAATGCCTCTCGGAGCTTTAGTTTCCCAAGGCATGCCCATGTATGGTGGACCACGACCTCGAGGAACCAAGATTCGGCGAGTGATAAACTCATGTAGCCCTAATGGCTTGGCCTCACCGGCCAAGGTGAAAGAGGAAAGTTCAATGCCGAAGGTGTTGGCGATATGGGTCACCAATCCTCCTACACAAATATCACCCTTTTTCTTGCTGCTGATCCGGGGCAAATCTTCAGCCAGCATGGCGGTGAAGTCCGGAATCTCACCTGCAGTCATGCACCATAAAGTGAATAGTTCACCTTGCCAGATTTTCTGTGGTGTCTCGGGGCGAGCCAGTAACATCTCACTCAAGATCCGGTGTACCATCCTAAATGTAGCATGGAAGACACTCATCTCCTTTGAGTATCCCCGTTGCAAATTGTCGGCACTATAGGAAATATGAGCAATACGGGTCCAAAAAGCTCTAGCATGGGTGCAGGAAGGGAAGTCATTATTTGTGGTGTAACACCCCCAGTTTTCAGAATTCGGGGAGTTACTGGTTAAGATCTCACAGTGGGTCCCGACCTTAGTTTGACAACAACTTAACAAGATCTTACAACAAGGCACGGATGAAGAAAAACCAGAAATCATAAATTAAGTTTTAACAACGTTATGAATGTGACCAGAAGTACTAACAGCCGGAAAACACAAGGTATCATAAACTGATAAAAGAAAAACAAGGGTCATAACTAGAAGACTGACTGAAGGTATTTCTATGGTCGTCTATACCCAATCAAATGTAAATCCCAACTTAGCACTAAAACAAGTATAGTAGTTAAGTAAAGGTCGAACCCAAGAGAGTTAAGGTGTTTTATTAGATGCAATTATTGATTATAGAAACAAGTAACAAAGGGGGAGGGGGGGGGGGTTTGGTTAAATTGATGCACAAAAACTTATGAAAACGAATAACGCAACAAGTAAGACAATAAGGGGTGAATCTACACTAGGTTGATTCCAAGGGTGCAATTGCTACTTTGGTGAGTTCCTGTTACAAGTTTTCAAGTAATCTCCCGTCTCGATCATATATATGTGTTGAGCCAACCGGCATCAACACAACTTAACAGGTTAGTGTTCCGTAAACCTACAAGAACAAATAACAAGTTAGCTTTCAAACAAAGACTAAGGGATATAGAGAAAAGATTAAAACCGTTAAGCTTATCTTTATATTTGTGTTCCTTTTCTTTAAGTAATTTCAACCCGTTATTACTTAAAGTTTACTACTAGATTAAAGACCCGAACCCGGATACTATTAATCCTAGTTCTTTGCATGCACTTTAGAACCTAAGGTGATCAATCTCAAGTAATAGTAAAACATGCAATTAGACAATGGAGATCAAGGAAACACAAAGCATTACTGAATGAAAACTTATATTAAAGAAAACTTACAACCAAAGTAACAACACAGCTTCAAACCAACCCAATGTAGCAAGGGAGTTAGCAACTCATTACAATGGAAATGAAAATTGGTTTCTAAGTGGAAAATGATGGATAAAAAGTTGGATCATTCTAGCAATCAACCAAGGCCTATTTATACTACAAAAGACACTAAATAGGAGTAAATAGCCAGCCCAAAACAACCACCTTTAATGCCATAAAGGTGGTGTAAACAGCCGGAGTAAAACTTCTGTCGTTGAACCGCAGGGGCGACCTTCAGCTCCGCAGGGGCGGTGAAGGCAAAAACGCTTGATCTTCTTCATGACCGCAGGGCGGCTAGGCAATTCCGCAGGGGCGGATCTTTAATGCTCTTCAAACATCTGACTCTTCAACTTCCTGCCGTTTCTGATGCCAAGCCGCCGGGGCGTCCTAGTGTCAACGCAGGGGCGGTTACACAAACTCTTCACCTTCTAGCCCCCAGGCTGAGGTGCAGGCAGAGGTGCAGGGGGAGGCGCAAGGGTGTTGGTCTTCGCTTCTTCAGGGCAAGTCACCGTAGGGGCGCCAAGGATTGACGCAGGGGCGGTGACAGTCTTCGTGGCTGGCGCTGGCAAAGACGCAAGGAGCGCTCTGGAGTTAGGTGTCACCCGCAAGGGCGGTGACAGGGCTCCGCGGGGGCGGTGAAGCAACATAAGCTTTGCTTCGTGAACGATCTTCACTCCTAAGTGCTTATAACTACTTTTTTACCTTCTTATAGTCTTCTTCTTCTGGACCAAGGAGTTAGTAGCATAAACCGACACAAATGCAATAGAAAGACTCTAAAAACTATCCTAAATGATAGTGATTCCATCACCTATCAAACTCCCCCATACTTAGACCTTCTACTCATCCCGAAAAAAACAAATGACAACAACTAGACTCAAAGGCCTCAAGAAGCATGGGCAAGCAGAAAAGATAATGAAAACAAAAGAAAAGCCAAGAAAGAAAAAAGGAGGAGAGGTAATGTGAGAAAAAGGTGAGAAGCTACCATCCTTATTGCTCCAAGAGTGACCTACCCGGACAACCTCCTTATGACTCCCCTTCTTATGTCGCCAAACGCCGGAAGGGAAACCTACACTCGGTGTCGCTCATTTTGCCAAGGTGCCCTTTTGGGTTTTCACCTTGCCTCTCTTCTTCTTTTCTTTGATGATCTCACTTTGAACTCACATCCCTCAAGTTCAATTTTTGCACCAACCTAAGGTTGGTCGGACTACCTTCTTTTTGCCTAAACTGCCCTTTCGGGTTTTTGGTTTATCCAAAGATTTTCATGCATTTTTTCATTTTCTTTTTCTTTTTTTTTTTAATATGAAATTCAAACTTCATAAGATTCTATGCAAAACAACTCAAACAACTCAAAAGGTATATCCCTCCCCCATACTTGAAGATCACTTTTCCCTCAAAGTGGAAATGAGGCAAAGATAAATGTGGGAAAGGAAAGAGAAGTATACCACTCAGTGGTATGGTCCAGCAGGACCATCCGGACCCTCCTCCGGTGGGTATGCAAAGTGGCGGAAGAAATGCTCCTGCCGGCGGTAAAGCGTGTCGATGCGGTCCTCTTGAGCCTCCATCCTCTCTCTAAATGAAGTCTCGTAGCTCGCTTGTCAAGCCAACTGCTGAGTGTCTAACTGCTGATGATGTGTTGCCTGCCAAGCATCTTGTCGACGGTAAAAAAGGGTGGTCATGGAGGAGGCGAAGCTGGACTGCCACTCGTGCTGCTGCGCAAGCATGGACCGCTGGTACTCGATCTGCCATGCCTGATGCTGTGTGGTCAAGGCTTCCATCTGAGCCTGAAGACTCTCCATGGCCTGACTGTCGTCCAGTGCTGCAGTAGGCATCTCCTCATCAGTAACAGGGGTCCGGCTGGAGCCCGCAACATATCGCCCAACAATGTCCTCCTGAGGCCGTCTCGGAGGAACGGGGTCAGCTGGTACATACAACTCGGGGAGCTCGTCTCCAAGTGGAAGTGGTCGGGGGAGGTATGTGATGTGACTCCCATTTTCCAATGAGAGCAAAAAGAGGTTCTCCCCGTCTCTCCTGAGGAGCCTGCACCTCCTCAGCATCCCTTCCGTATACAGTGGGGCCTCTAGACCGTCCTCCAAGTCAGGGAGATCCATCACCTGTGCAGCTAACAATGAGATCACCCCACCTCCCACAATGTCTCGTGGCTCATTCTTCCTAATCCGCTTCAAAGCGGTAAGGAAGAGGTATGGCCAATCTAGTACCCAGTCGTTTGTGGGGAGGCAGGCGTATAGCAATGGAAGGTCCTTGAGAGCGACCTTCTTCTCCTCCTTGTGTCCACGGAACACACTCATGAAGATCTTCGAGATGAGTCTCAAACAAGGGTGAGTGAATTTGTTGGAATACTCACCCCTTGATGAAACTCAGATCTGGTGGCGGCCTGCCAAAACTCCATCAACTCGGGTGTCGGGATGGGTTCCCACCAATCTTCGGAGGCGGCAATGGTCACGCCTAATGCCTCCTGCAGTTGGGTGTAGTCCAATGTATACTTTCTTTTGTTGAACTTGAATGAAAGTCCAACGCAACTGTCCACCGTTTCCATCTTGAATGTGGCGATGAATTGGCGGCTGAGCTCGGGGTGTGTTGGAGCACTCATTATCAGAAAATCACCGAGCCCAACATTGTTGAGGAATGCTTGCATGCTCTCCAGCATGCCCAAATTTTCCAAAGTAGGAACGTCCACAAATCGGGTTGCATACACATCCCGACCTTGCACAATCCTATACCGCTCCTTCTCAGATTCTGACAACTTGTATTTCCTTTAGTTTTCCATCTCTTGCAGTTGAACAAGCAAAGGAATTAGAAAGTTCAGAAATTAGAGTAAGAGACGAACCCTATGTTGTGTATTCCGCAGGGGCGGCTTGGCGCAGGGGCGGGAGAAGAGCAGAGGGCAATTCTGGGAGCCTACGAAGGTGGTGGTGTTGGAGCTGTTTCGGTGACGTCTTTGTTGGTGTAAGTGTCTCCGGTGGTGACGAGCGAGAGTGTGAGGGGCGAGGGCATTGTAGAGTGAGAGGTTTGAGAGTATATAGGGTGTGTGTGGTGGTGGTGAGCGCCAGTGTCGCAGGAGCGGTTGTGGCTAGGTCGCCGGAGGTGGCGCAAGGGCGTTTGCACAAGGCGACGTGAGAGCTTCCGGAGGGCGTAAGGGCGTGGGAGGCGAGGTGGTGTAGGGTTTGAAGAGTAAATAGAGAGGGAGAAAAAGGGGCGGTAGTTGTATGTTATTTTTAAGAAGTGTATTTTTTTTTCTTTCCTTAGTAAGACCGCAGGGGCGGCGTTTATTACCCCGGGGGCAGTGACAAGGAAGATGGGGTACACAGCCTCAGCGCCGGGGGCGGCGCTGAGGATGTGTGTCAAGAATGGCCGCCGCAGGGGCGTGGGGTGTCACCGCGGGGGCGGTGGCCAGTATGTTGCAGACGTTGGCCCGGCGCTGGGGGCGGCGCTGGCCATGGGTGTCACTGCGGGGGCGGGGTCACTGAGCCGCAGGGGCGGTTTTCTTGACAAAAGCTCCTCTTCTTATTCCTTCGGGTTGCCTCCCGAACAACCCCTTTGTTTTATGTCGTTGGCTCGACGTAAGGACTCTACCTCTATGATTGAGCCTCCTCCAGCATCACCTTGGGGTTTATAACCGTCTGTGAAGGTAATCCTCCGGAGGACCTAGTTTCAATCCTTGTAATGGCTTCCGCCATTTGCCCAACCTGTTTTTCAAGGTTCTTGATGTTGGAGTTTGGACATGAGTAGCAAAGTGTTTAGTTAAAACCTGCAACATATCCTCAGTTGATTGATACTTACCTTGACGGGGCTGCTGTTGTTGGTTTTGTTGATCCCTCCAACGGGAATTCTGTTGGTCACGCCAATTTGGCATGAAATTCGGCGCATAAGGATTGTTCCTAGGCCTTTGCTGCTGTGGTTGTCCATAACCCATTGCATTCACCTCGGCATCATCATCCTGGACTTGTGGACACATGTCCGTTGGATGATATGGGTCAACACACACTCCACAAGCTTTAAGCTGTTTGTGGGGTTCCCATGAGTGTTAGTCTCTTCACCATTTCCTTCAACTCCGCGAGCTTAGTGGAGATCTCACTCTTCCCGGTATTTACAGTATGAACTCCTTTCTTGGACGGAGTCCTTCCAAAGTTCCGGGTTCCGTAGTTCCTATATTTTTTCCAAAGCAAGGTAAGGAGTAGAGTTAAGAATATTACCTCCGCAAGCCGCATCGACGATCCTCCTTTCATTGTCTAGCAAGCCATTGTAAAAGTACAAGACTAGATCTTGAGTTGAATATCCGTTAAAAGGACAGCTGGATCGGAGGCGTGCATGTAACACCCTGAATCCTAGAGGACTCGAAATACTACGAGCTGGGACCTCACAGTGGGTCCTAGCCCTTAGTCTGGCAACAACTTCATCGGACCTTACAACACGGCATAAATAAAAAGGCAAAACATAAAGTTTTATATCATGAGCGAAATGAAAATCCAAATCTGAAAACATTACAGCCAAGTCTCAAAACCAAAATACCAACATCAGTCTCAACATTCATGAAATAAAATATAACAGTCCGGTCCTATAATGCACGGAACCCCGTCTGCCCACTACCGCCGGATCACTCGATCGCCTCCCTAACCTGCAAGGCATCTACAAGCGGTATAAAACCGTTAGCTAACAATCTATGCATAAGTATAAAGGTAAAAGCACAAACACACAACATACACAATCAACATGCAACACTCATTCCTTTTTATTATCTTTAATTAAGTGATACGTCATTACTAATGATACTTATTTTGTGACACAAGGGATTCCCAAACCTCGCCCCTGTCCCCGTTTACCAATGCGGAATGGTACTAATACATTTGACCGTCTACCGGACTGGGCTGGTCGCAGGGAACCTCCTAGACTCTCGCAAGAGCTAGGCAGATGATGTCACGACCCGTTATCATACACATGGGTCAATTATACAATATACTAAAGTCGTCCTATTCCGGTTTTGTTATTTATCTTAACTATCAAACACCACTCATATTGAATCATCCTAGGGAGTAGAATATGGTTAGTTAGTCCTGGAACTTCCAAAACCCGGAATACGTACTTAAACTCTAATTTGGGGCTAACTAACCATATTCTACTCCCTAGGATGATTTTAGGTATCAATTAGGAAAACTACCCATTTCCTATTTCCTGAAAAGTCGCTAAAGTCCAACTACAGTTTCAAATATGAAATTAAAATAAACTTATAAAAATTCTAAAATAAATTTCAAAAATATCTATGATATCTAATCTATTCATAGGAGCAAAAATTTCGTAAAACTGTTTAACCATTACTTCTACAAAAATCTTTAAAGTTGAACTCATATAAAAAATCTATACTTAGCATTTTTCCTAGGATCATTTCTCAAACAGCCTAACTAGTCACTTTTGCACCTTCACAGATTTAAATCTAACCGTTGGTTAAGTCCCAATTTTTGATACCTTACAGTGTGCATATCACTCTATAACATAATAAAATTTGAACGGTGGATTCTATCTCTAACGCATTGAAATTTATGCTCAAACTTGACTGCTCAGCATAGTTTCTGGAGTACAAAAATTCAGGAAACAACATAGGATCTCATTTACGATTATCACCTATGGTTAGTGCGTTATTGGAGTCTCCTACACACCTCAGATTTGAGCCTTTGCAGCCTCTCCTTTCCCCAATAGTTTGGTGAGTACAACTCTTCCTTTCGAGTCCTATTGAATCGATACACACATACAATTATGGTTCAGCCCCTAAATTACATCTACATAACAGACTCTCAAAGGTGGCTGCACTTACTGTTTTAAGAAGGCTTTGATGTTGTTTCTGGACGGACTAGTGTACCTTGTAGCCCCGAGTCTCCTTCTATGGCGAAATCCAGGGTGTACGGAGGGAAACAACAAGGATTAGGGTAGATTCTTCTGCATATATACTCAGATGAAAGGGAGATGGTAAGCTTACTTGTGTGTCGTGTCCTGGAGCCGGCTGAACAGCTTCTCGCTTTTGCGTGCACTCAGATGGAGTTCTAAACGCAGCTTGAGATGAGAGGCTATCCGTTGTTGTATGCAGGAGCGCTTGAACGGCTGCTTCAGATCAAGCTTCTGTACGTAGGGAGGTGTAAGGAAACATGCAGGCTGAATGGATCTGCTGCGTGAATTAAAAGGTCGTTACAACAGCTCTCCTTGAATTCAGCATCGGTTACATTGTGAAGAAAAGGGAGAGTAAGGGCCGGCCGCTACATCCTCCTGGCTGAGCGTGTTGTTGGGCTAGCATGAGCAAGGTTCTGGGCTGAAGCATAGGAGTGGGTTGTTGTGGGCTACGAAGGCTAGTTGGGTTGCTGTGGGCTGCGAAGGCCAGCTGAGCTGCTGTGGGCTGCGAAGGCCAGCTGAGGCTGTTGTGGGCTGCAAACGATGCTGAAATTAAGTAGGAGGAGTGGGCTGAGAGTGTTGTCTTGGCTTTGCATAGCCTTGTCAAAATGTGTCATGGCCTTGTCATGGTCTCGTCTCAGCTTTGTCGAAGTCTCGTCTCAGCCTTGTCATGATCTCGTCTAAAGTCGTCGTTAAGAATTAATTATAAGAATTAGGGTTTGATATAACTCTATCATTTTATGTGAATTAAATTCTACATAAGATGATAAATAATTATAAGAATTAGAGCTTGATATAATTTTATCATTTTAATTTGAATTAAATTCTACATAAAATGATAAAATTTGTGAAGAAATAAATACTAGATAGAATGGGAAACCGTCAACGGTTCGAAGTCCGATTTGATTCGGAATTAAACGGAATAAAAATTAAGGATATTACATCAGTACCCCCTTAACATAAGTTTCGTCCTGAAACTTAGGACAAGGTACTTAATTAAACGACTTCCATAAATAAACTGGTATGTCCTAGTCTCACTAAAATTTAATTTCCTTTTCTAAACTTCTCTAACCTTATCAAAGCGTAACGAAAAAAACTGGTCGTTACATCAGATCCCCATCAAAAATAAGTTTTGTCCCGAAACTTAGGGTAGTTCCCTGATAGCATGAATTATTGTTTATATTTTGGGGCCTGTTTAGACGTTTTATCTTCAATAATCTGCATGTTTGAATGTATATTATGTGATTATATATTTTCGTTTCATCTACCTTTACGGGAATCGAGGTCTACACCAAGTTTCGTTGTAATCGTAGGTAAAATGGCACGTTTTGCATCAAAAAGGAGCAAAAGGAGCTAAGGAGTCATTCGAGCTACATTCAGGAGCTTAAGGAAGAATCCAGGAATCATGGAAATGGATTGAAGATTCACTTTGGACCAGATTTGAGAGATTTCACATTCAGTTGTGATTCACCTCGGTTGACTACAGAGTCACCTCGACCGAGGTGATCCAGAGGAGCTGACTCGACCGAGGCGAACACCTTGGACGCGGCAAGGATATTTTATTCTTGGATGAGATCTTTTATTTTAGGAAAGATGATCTTATATTTTTAGGCTGGATTCCTGGAAGGAAGAAGATAATTTAGCCCATATATTTTACCTATTTTTATGGGAAAAGATCTTTCTAAGATATCTTATCTTTGGAGAGTAATTTTCCTATAAAAAAGGGTTGGATTTTCCACAAATCTGTAACCCGCTATACCCCGCATACCTACGAATAGACGGCTTAGGGCTGGAAAACATCATAACAGCTGGAAGATTTGAAGAACCTTTTTGAATGTTGAAGGAAGATTGAAGGAAGGAAGTTGATAGCTTTTATAGCTTTGTGAAGGGTTTTGTAAGATTCCCTTAGATTCCCTTCTTTATTGATTTGTCTTATTAGATTTTGATCCAAGGAACGCTTGTTGTTTGATAATTGATTCAGTTATTGAAGCATTTCTCTTAAGGCTTTCTTGTTCAATTATTCTCTTTCTACCCTTATATTTGATTATTGCTTTCATGATGATGAGTGGCTAATTTCTTTGTGTGATTCTAGGGTGATTGGCTGAAGGTTGTGGGAAAAACAATGATGTAATAATCTTAATCACAGTAGGACCCTGAAAGTTCGAGTCTTTAACCTTAACCCTAGAACATCTCGCTCAGTCGATGAACATCTCGGCCGGGGTGGAATTCTTCTGATTGAGGTGACTTTTCTGATACGTAACTGAGAGTTAGGTGTTAGAGTTTGCCTTATCCTATTCTTATTACACCTTTCCTGGTTCAATGCAAGCCTAGGATGAGACTTACCCGGTAATTCCTTTGTTTGTTTACCCAAGATCATAAGTGTAGGTAATAAAGGTTTATCCTTTATTGGGGTTTGAGTGTTCTTTCATTCCATCTTTGTGAGTTAGCCTGAGACTTACCCGGTAAAGGTTGATTCTATTCCCTTAGTTGGAGTGTTAGTTTGAGATTATAGTTCTTTTCCTTGATTCCTTGAGACTTACCCGGTAATAGGAGTTACGGTTTGGGATTAGTGAGTAGTGAGACTTAGCCGGTGATCTATTCCACTTTAGTAACACCTTCCCTATGCAAATATCTCAGCTTTGTCCGCTTATCTTTAGATCTTGAGTTGGAACCACAACTAGATGCTTTAATCCCTAGAATTGCATATTTCCTTTATTGAATTTTTATCATCTTTGATTGTTTTAATCTCTTTTGTGGTTAGTAGTTGCATTGACAAACCTATACTTGCTTTGTTTCACTAAGTCCCTGTGATCGACCCCTGAAATTTCTTGCTTTTTACTACGACTGACCCGTACACTGCGGGTTCGCATCCTTGTTTTAAGCTTACATCTAGGGTTATAAATTTAAAGCTTGCACACACCGTTTGGAGCGAACAAGTTTTTGCCGCCGTTGCCGGGGACTTGGTCTAGACCGAGCCGGTTGCGGTTTGCTTTCGGGGCACTTGCCCCTATTTCTACTAACCACTCTACTTGAGTGACTTTCGCAGGTTCTTTTTCTTAGGTTTATGCGAAGAACCCGCGCTGGGAAGGAAATCGTTCCTTACGATCCCGAACTAGAAGAGACATACAAAAGACGCTTGAAAGAAGCGAAGATGGCCGACCAAGACAATCGCGATCTTGAGGCCGAATTGAAGGAGGCGTTAGAACAGCTACGCCTCAACAAAGAAGAGCTGAGACTGGAGAGGGAAGAAACTCGCGCAAGGACTGAAGCGATCGAAGCAGATATGGCAGCTTTACGGGACCAATATCTACCTCGACCGAACATAGATCCTCGATCGAGGCAAGACCCTGTTCCAGACCCTTGACCGAGGCAGAATCCAGTACTTGTCGCCCCGGACGAGATACTTCCTCCCCGGATGCCAGTCCGAGATGTTCTTTTTGCAGGTATTCCACAAACCCTAGGGCAGAGGATTGACCTTAATCAACAACTGAGGCGCCAGGAGTCAACCTAGGTGATCCAACGGACCATGATTATGAGCTTCGACCGCAAGTTCTTTCCATGATTCGCCAATGCCAGTTTGGAGGGCTAGAGAGGGAATCTCCGCATCAATATCTACAAAACTATGAGATCTTGATGGAGACCTTGAGACCTTCAAGGCTGGAAAACAACAACTACAAGCTGAGGCCTTTCTACTTCTCTTTGAAAGATAGAGCTCTTACTTGATATTAATCTCTTCCTCCAGGAAAATATAGTACTTGGGAGGAGATGACGACGAAATTCTTGACTAAATTCTTTCCCCCCTCTAAAACCGCTGAAATGAGAGGGAAGATAAATGCATTCATCATGAAGGACAAGGAGAGCTTGTCCAAGTCATGGAAGAGGTTTAAAGACATTCTTTTGGATTGCCCACATCATGGGATTCCAAAGATAGAGTTGTTGGAGATATACTTCAAGGGACTGGACGGAAGCACCCAGTTCAACTTTCAACTACTATCCGCCGGCACGTTCATGGACATGCCGATTGACGAAGCTTGGGAGTTCATAGAAAAGCAAGCTTTACACATGGAGAAATACTCCCACCAAGGAGCTGAAGGTGGAGTTGAAAGAGTCAACTTTCAAGATGCTCCGCCTAACAACAATCAACTCACGTCTTTGAAGAATGACGTGAAACAATTGAAGGAACTCTTAGTTGCCCAAACCAAGAAGGAAGATCAAGGATCAAGGAACAACAATGGCTACCGTAATAACAACAACGGTTTCCCGGAACAACAACAACAACAACAATAGAGGATCCAACAACAACAATTGGAGGACAAACAACCAAAATTCGGGTAACCATCATTCTAACTCCAATTCGAATGATTCCTCTAATCCTTTCCTCTCTTCCTCTTCTTCTTCTTCTACTCCATTAAAGAGCCAGAAGCAAGGATCGAGTTCGTCCCAGCCAGAAAAGAAAGACGCAGTGCTAGAGGCCATCTTAATCAAGCTCAACTCTATGGAGACATCCATGACTTCATTTTCGAAGGCACAAAAAACCTTAGAACAACAATTCTTTAACAAGGCGAATGAAGCGCCAAGAGATCCAGGGAAGCTTCCAACAAGGACGGAAAGCAACCCTAAGGGCCAGATTATGGCCATAACAACGAGGAGTGGACTGAAGACTGCAGATCCAGGTCACTTCTAAAGGTCACAACGTTACTAAAATTACAAGTTATAACAGAAGTCCAATAAACTATGCTATCGAGTTTAGCAGAGGTAGTGGCGGTCCGTGCATTCTATCCCAACCCGTTTATGCTCATGGTTTCGAAAACAAAATTCATTTTAAAAGTTTGGAACCCTTGCGGTTTCCGTTTATTTGTTTACTTGGCCTTTTTGAAGATAGCGAGTGCCGTTGTTGCCAACCTGGGGCTCTGATACCATATTGTAACACCCCGAATCCTAGAGGACTCGAAATGCTACGAGCTGAGACCTCACAGTGGGTCCCGGCCCTTAGTCTGGCAACAACTTCATCGGACCTTACAACACGACACAAATAAAAAGGCAAAACATAAAGTTTTATATCATGAGCGAAATAAAAATCCAAATCTGAGAACATTACGGCCAAGTCTCAAAACCAAAATACCAACATCAGTCTCAACAGTCATGAAATAAAATATAACAGTCCCGTCCTATAATGCACGGAACCCCGGCTGCCCACTACCGCCGGATCACTCGATCGCCTGCCTAACCTGCAAGGCATCTACAAGCGGTATAAAACCGTTAGCTAACAATCTATGCATAAGTATAAAGGTAAAAGCACAAACACACAACATACACAATCAGCATGCAACACTCATTCTTTTTTATTATCTTTAATTAAGTGATATGTCATTACTAATGATACTTATTTTGTGACACGAGGGATTCCCAAACCTCGCCCCTGTCCCCGTTTACCAACGCGGAATGGTAGTAATGCATTTGACCGTCTACCGACTAGGCTGGTCGCAGGGAACCTCCTAGACTCTCGCAAGAGCTAGGCAGATGATGTCACGACCCGTTATCATACACTTGGGTCAATTATACAATATACTATAGTCGGCCTATTTTGGTTTTGTTATTTATCTTAACTATCAAATACCACTCATACACATCACACACATGCAAGAAGCCAGCTAAGTAAGTCCGTGGACTTACTAGAATCAAATCTTGACTCTCTCTTAACCACCACTAAATCCGTAACTGCAGAACTCAGTTGCCTGTCAGAGGAGGCACGTGGGTCAACACATTTCCCTGGATACTTATTAGTTTAAAACTCTTAAAATATACAATTCTATGTGCAGAAGTTATTACAGTGTTTATTTAAGGTAAAATGACTATTTTACCCTTAGTCCTAGAACTTCCAAAACCCGGAATACGTACTTAAACTCTAATTTAGGGCTAACTAACCATATTCTACTCCCTAGGATGATTTTAGGTATCAATTAGGAAAACTACCCATTTCCTATTTCCTGAAAAGTCGTTAAAATCCAACTACAGTTTTAATATGAAATGAAAATAAACTTATAAAAATTCTAAAATAAAATTCTAAAATATCTATGATATCTAATCTATTCATAGGAGCAAAAATTTCGTAAAACTGTTTAACCATTACTTCTACAAAAATCTTTAAAGTTGAACTCAAATAAAAAATCTATACTTAGCATTTTCCTAGGATCATTTCTCAAACAGCCTAACTAGTCACTTTTGCACCTTCACAGATTTAAATCTAACAGTTGGTTAAGTACCAATTTTTGATACCTTACAGTGTGCATATCACTCTATAACATACTAAAATTTGAACGGTGAATTCTATCTCTAAGGCATCGAAATTTATGCTTAAACTTGACTGCTCAGCATAGTTTATGGAGTACAAAAATTCAGGAAACAACATAGGATCTCATTTTACGATTGTCACCTCTGGTTAGTGCGTTATTGGAGTCTCCTACACACCTCAGGTTTGAGCCTTTGCAGCCTCTCCTTTCCCCAACAGTTTGGTGAGCACAACTCTTCCTTTCGAGTCCTATTGAATCGATACACACATACAATTATGGTTCAACCCCTAAATTACATTTACATAAGAGACTCTCCAAGGTGGTTGCACTTACTGTTTTAAGCAGGCTTTGATATTGTTTCTGGACGGACTAGTGTACCTCGTAGCCCCGAGTCTCCTTCTATGGCAAAATCCAGGGTGTAGGGAGGGAAACAACAAGGATTAGGGTAGATTCTTCTGCATATATACTCAGATGAAGGGGAGATGGTAAGCTTACTGGTGTGTCGCGTCCTGGATCCGGCTGAACAGCTTCTCGATTTTGCGTGCACTCAGATGGAGTCCTAAACGCAGCTTGAGATGAAAGGCTATCCGTTGTTGTGTGCAAGAGCGCTTGAACGGCTGCTTCAGATCAAGCTTCTATACGTAGGGAGGTGTAAGGAAACGTGCAGGCTGAATAGATCTGCTGCGTGAATTAAGGGGTCGTTACAGCAGCTCTCCTTCAATTCAGCATCGGTTACATTGTGACGAAAAGGGAGAGTAAGGGCCGGCCGTTACATCCTCCTGGCTAAGCGTGTAGCTGGGCTAGCATGAGCAAGGTTCTGGGCTGAAGCATAGGAGTGGGTTGATGTGGGCTACGAAGGCCAGCTGGGTTGTTGTGGGCTACGAAGGCCAGCTGAGCTGCTGTGGGCTGCCAAGGCCAGCTGAGGCTGTTGTGGGCTGCAAACGATGCTGAAATTAAGTAGGAGGAGTGGGATGAGAGTGTAGTCTTGGCTTTGTCACAGCCTTGTCAAAACGTGTCATGGCCTTGTCATGGTCTCGTCTCAGCATTGTCGAAGTCTCGTCTCAGCCTTGTCATGATCTCGCCTAAAGTCGTCGTTAAGAATTAATTATAAGAATTAGGGTTTGATATAATTCTATCATTTTATGTGAATTAAATTCTACATAAGATGATAAATAATAATAAGAAATTAGAGCTTGATATAATTTTATCATTTTATGTGAATTAAATTCTACATAAAATGATAAAATTTGTGAAGAAATAAATACTAGATAGAATGGGAAACCGTCAACGGCTCATAGTCCGATTTGATTCGGAATTAAATGGAATCAAAATTCCGGATATTACATCAGTACCCCCTTAAAATAAGTTTCGTTAAATTGATGCACAAAACAAGTATAGTAGTTAAGTAAGGGTCAAACCCAAGAGAGTTAAGGTGTTTTATTAGATGCAATTATTGATTATCAAAACAAGCAACAAAGGGGGGGGGGTGGTTTGGTTAAATTGATGCACAAAAACTTATGAAAACGAATAACGCAACAAGTAAGACAATAAGGGGTGAATCTACACTAGGTTGATTCCAAGCATGCAATTGCTACTTTGGTGAGTTCCTTTTACAAGTTTTCAAGTAATCTCCCGTCTCGATCATATATATGTGTTGAGCCAACCGGCATCAACACAACTTAACAGGTTAGTGTTCCGTAAACCTACAAGACCAAATAACAAGTTAGCTTTCAAACAAAGACTAAGGGAAATAGAGAAAAGATTAAAACCGTTAAGCTTATCTTTATATTTGTGTTCCTTTTCTTTAAGTAACTTCAACCCGTTATTACTTAAAGTTTACTACTAGATTAAAGACCCGAATCCGGAACCTATTAATCCTAGTTCTTTGCATGCACTTTAGAACCTAAGGTGATCAATCTCAAGTAATAGTAAAACATGCAATTAGACAATGGAGATCAAGGAAACACAAAGCATTACTGAATGAAAACTTATATTAAAGAAAACTTACAACCAAAGTAACAACGGAGCTTCAAACCAACCCAATGTAGCAAAGGAGTTAGCAACTCATTACAATGGAAATGAAAATTGGTTTCTAAGTGGAAAATGATGGATAACAAGTTGGATCATTCTAGCAATCAACCAAGGCCTATTTATACTACAAAAGACACTAAATAGGAGTAAATGGCCGGCCCAAAACAGCCACATTTAATGCCATAAAGGTGGTGTAAACAACCGGAGTAAAACTTCAATCACTGAACCGCAGGGGCGGCCTTCAGCTCCGCTGGGGCGGTGAAGGCAAAAAACGCTTGATCTTCTTCATGACCATAGGGGAGGCTAGGCGATTCCGCAGGGGCGGATCTTTAATGCTCTTCAAACGTCAGACTCTTCAGCTTCCTGCCATTTCTGATGCCAAGTTGCCGGGGCGTCCCAGTGTCAACGCAGGGGCGGTGACACAAACTCTTCACCTTTCAGCCCCCAGGCTGAGGCGCAGGCAGAGGTGCAGGGGAGGCACAAGGGCGCTGGTCTTCGCTTCTTCAGGGCAAGTCACCGTAGGGGCGCCAGGGATTGACGCAGGGGCGGTGAAAGTCTTCATGGCTGGCGCTGGAGAAGGTGCAGGGAGCGCTCCGGAGTCAGGTGTCACCCGGAGGGGCGGTGACAAGGCTCCGCGGGGGCGGTCAAGCAACATAAGCTTTGCTTCGTGAACGATCTTCACTCCTAAGTACTTATAACTCCTTCCTTAGCTTCTTATAGTCTTCTTCTTTTGGACCAAGGAGTTAGTAGTATAAACCGACACAAATGCAATAAAAAGACTCTAAAACCTATCCGAAATGATAGTGATTCCATCACTTATGAAAGACCAACAAAAGGAAACTGCAACTCGCACTAATGAGTACGACACCCCGGCTGACCACTACCATCCGGATCACTCGACATCTACTCTAACCTGTGTTACGTCTGCACAACAAAACAACTGTTAGCTAACTATCCAAATATAAGCAGAAATAATAATAGCAGAAACACACTCAAAAATATATAAACAAACATCATGCTGGCACACAACTGGTTATTATATATTACTTAAGTGATTCACCTTATTCAGTTTTACAATTGTGACACGAGAACTCTTAACATATCTCGCCTTCGTTCCTTATCCAACTGGGTGTAGGTCTAGCATATCTCCGCCGGTAGCATCACTACAAACCGAGTGTGGACTAGTCCCTAAAGAACCTCCAGCGCCCTCAGGCTAACTGAGCAGAATGCCACCGCCCGTTACTCTTAGGCCAAAATATAAGTTGGTAGATAATTACTACTAAAATATAACTATAAATATCTCGTTCAAACACCACTATCATTATCCAAACTCATATCTAGATATCAACTAAGTAAGCCCAAAGGACTTACCTAATACAAGTCTCGACTCTCTGTAAACACAACTCGCTCTGTAACTATAGCAACTCAGTTGTCTGCCAAAGGAGGTAAGTGCATCAGCACCCTTTCTAGGTAATTAGAAGTCTAAGACTTCTAAGATAGTAGATCTTATTAGAACAGAATCGATAACAGTACTAATTTATGGTAAAATGGCTATTTTACCCTTGGTCCCGAAACTTCTAAAAATCCCAAAATTTATGCTTAAACTCTTATTTGAGACTAAAAAGCCATATTCTAACTCCTAAAGATGAGTTTGGCTACAAACTAGCAACTTACACATTTTTCCTATTTTCCGAAAGGTCATTAAGGTCCAACTTCAGCTTCAAATAACAAATTCAAATAAACTTATAAAAATTCTGAAATAATCCTCTAGATCATCTATGATATACATACTTGATAGCATGAATTATAGTCTATATTTTGGGGTTTGTTTGGACGTTTTATCTTTCATAATCTGCATGTTTGTATGTATATTATGTGATTATATTATCATTTCATCTACCTTTGCGGGAATCGAGGTCTACACCTAGTTTTGTTGTAATCGTAGGTAAAATGGCACGTTTTGCATCAAAAAGGAGCAAAAGGAGCCATTGAGTCATTGGAGCTACATCCAGGAAGCATAGCCATGGATTAGAGATTCACTTTGGACCAGATTTGAGATGTTTCACATTCAGTTGTGACTCACCTCGCTTGACCACAGATTCACCTCGACCGAGGTGATCCAGGGAAGTCGACTCGACCGAGGCGAATAACTAGGACGCGGCGAAAATATTTTATTCTTGGCTGAGATCTTTTATCTTTGGAAAGAAGATCTTATATTTTTGGGCTTGGCTCCTGGAAGGAAGAAGATATTATAGATCTTATATTTTACCTATTTTTATGGGAAGAGATCTTTCTAAGATATCTAATCTTTGGAGGGTTATTTTCCTATAAAAAGGGTTGGATTTCCACAAATCCAACACCCCGCTTACACCGAAAAACATCCTGCATACAGCTCGCATACCACCGATCAGGGTTTATACACCGCTGCAGCCATACTCCAGTTGGGAGATTTGAAGGACCTTTTTGAAGGTTGAAGAAGGAAGATTGTAGCTTTTATAGCTTTTGGAGGTTTTCTTGTAAGATCACCTTAGATTCTCTTCCTTGTTGTCATTCTTGTTGGATTTATATCCAAGGAACGCTTTTATTGTGCTATTTGATTCAGTTATTGAAGTCTTTTTCATTAAGTTCTTCTTGTTCAAATATTCACCTTCTTCCCATATATTTGATTAATACTATCATGATGATGAGTGGCTAATTTCCTTGTGTGATTCTAGGGTGATTGGTTGAAGGTTGTGGGAAAAACAATGATAGAATAATCTTAGATTCCAGTAGGACCCTGAAAGTTCGAGTCTTTAACCTTAAGCATCTCGCTCAGTCGATGAACATCTCGGCCGGGGTGGAATTTGGCTGACCGAGGTGACTTATCTGATCCGAAACTGGGAGTTAAGTGTTAGAGTTTGCCAAATCCTATTCTTATTATACCTTTTCTGGTTCAATGCAAGCTTAGGATGAGACTTACCCGGTAATTCCTTAGTTTGTTTACCAACGATCATAAGTGTAGGTAATAAAGGTTTATCCTTTATTGGGGTTTGAGTTTGCTTTCATCCCATCTTTGTGAGTTAGCCTAAGACTTACTCGGTAAAGGTTGATTCTATTCCCTTAGATGGTGTGTTAGTTTGAGATTATAGTTCTTTATCTTGATTCCTTGAGACTTACCCGGTAATAGGAGTTACGGTTTAGGATTAGTGAGTAGTGAGACTTACCCGGTGATCTATTCCACTTTAGTAACACCTTCCCTATGCAAAAACCTCAGCTTTGTCCGCTTATCTTTAGATCTTGAGTTGGAACCACAACTAGATGCTTTAATCCCTAGAATTGCATGTTTCTTTTATTGACTTATATATCATCTTTGATTGTTTTGTTCACCTCTTGTGGTTAGTATTTACATAAGCATACCGTGATTGGACTTTATTTCACTAAGTCCCTGTGATCGACCCCTGGAATTCCTTGCTTTTTACTACGATTGACCCGTACACTACGGGTTCGCATCCTTGTTTTAAGCTTACGTCTAGGGTATAAATTTAAAGCTTGCACACACCGTTTGGAGCGAACAATACTACTAATTGGAGAAAAGATCCTTCCAAAAATCCCAACAACCATCTCTACAAAAATCTCTAAAGTTGGTTTCGAACTCACATTTCATACTTAGTCAAATCTGAGCAAGTTTTTCTACTACCCAACAAGTCAACTTGCAGCCTCCATATCTCTAAATCTAACCGTTGAATATATCCCAACTTTTGATACATTAACCTATGTATGGCACTAAACAACATATTACAAATCGAACGATGGGATGTAATTCTATGATCTCGAAAACTCAACTCAAACATGCCAATTACTCAGTTTTTCTGAAACTTCAAAAATGGATGAAACACGAGATTAGTGGTTCGATCCTTACCCACTGTACCTATGTTGCACTATCCTAAGCTTCAGGAGGTCCTTAGTTCGATTCTCTAGACTTGCAGCCTCGCCTAGGGTCGCTCTAGATGCACGTGAGGGAGGAAATCCGGTTCAGTTGCAAGGAACATCACGAACTGTCGTTGCACACCTAGAGAGTTCACTAGTCCTATATGTTCACACCTGCTAAGAGGGTTCTCTTGTCACTGCACGTTGATCACGTTCAGATCTGGAAGGAGAAAGAAGGGACGGAGGAGAGAAATGAAGACTCACCCCTTTAGAGTTGAAGGGCAGCGTCAGAACGAGAGATCTCCGGCTATGAAGCCCGTTGGCTTCTCACCAGTGTGCTTCCTACGACTGGAGTGGACTGGACGTGTGCAGAAGGCTGGTTCTATCTCGTCACAGTGAGCATAACAACAACGGCTCAGTGTATACGGGAGGATTTGGATCTGGGCAAGTTGACAGCAAGCGTACGAGGAAGGTGAAGATCGTGTACGCTGAATAGGGGAGGTGTGGATCCAAGGCATGAATCTGGACGCCCTTGTAGGAGGGAGAGAGATCACGACAGCGTGAAATCCGGGAGCGGTTATAAAGCGGTCTTCTCCTTCCTTTCTCAATTCAACAACGTCTTTTGGGAGTCATCAGTTGCTCGTTGGGCCAGCAACAGTTGAGCTTGTGGGCTAGCGCACAAGGTGGCATGGCTGGGCATGAAGCAAGGGTAACGTTAGGATGCGAGGGAGCTATGGAGTTGGCAGGGAGGGGCTGTGACTGGGCTGGAGCAAGGCATGTTATTGACTGAAGTTACCTCACCTGCTGGCTTCCAGGGTCGCAAGGAGTAGCACCAACAGGCCGTCTCATCTTGAGTTGCTCCAACCCGTCAGCAAGAGAGAAACAAGGCTGGCCAGCTGAATCCAAAGACACAAATAATGGGCTGAAACAAGAGAGAAAGTGGGCTGAAGTTGTAAAAACAAAGGTGGGCTGAGTTGTCAAAACTTGTCAAAACTCATCATGGCTTTGTCAAGCCCATGCATGGCGTTGTCACGAGTTTGTCATGGTCTCGTCATAACTCGTCATGGTCTCGTCTTGACCTCGTCTCTAGGTCGTCATTACCTTGTCGAAGACAAGTCATGTTATCAATTAGGGTTTGATGGATTAGGGTTTGCTATAAAAATCTTATCATTTTATGTGAAGTGAGGTTACATAAAATGATAAAATTTTTGAGATATTGTGTCCGACTAAGTAGAGAGATAGGGATCAACGGATCGAAATCCGGTTTGCTACGGAAATAAACGGAATAAAAATTCCGGTTATTACATGTGGGAGGAGAGAAACCAAACATACCCCGAAGTTCTTTGTAGTGAATCTATAGGTTTTGTTTCATCATCCCGAAGTTCTTTGTAGTGAATCTATAGGTTTTGTTCATCAGCCGGAATCTATAGGTTTTGAAAATTAGGGCACGTTTCGGTCGACATAGCTTGAGGGAGAAGAGGGAAAGTGAGGAGAGAGATTGTTCTTATCCTTTTATACCCTTCGGAAAATTTAACTATGTCTCGGTAAAGATGGTTGATAGGATCTGAGATGGCTGACCGAGATGAGTCCCTATTACTCTCATCTCGGTTGACCCAGATGGGTCTCGGTCGAGATGGTATGACAACTCCCGAGATGGCTCCCAATTTTTGTCCGTTCCTCAGATTCTCAAACCGTAATCCCGCTCATCCGCTTCCTTGAATTGTTCTTCTTGGATTGCACGTAGTTCCTATTATCATCGACATAAAAACGCGAAGCTATACAAAACTAATCTAGAAAGCATGAGAGAAAGCAATACCTTGGATTGCCTCGCAAGAAGTGCTTGATTTACGTTCGCTAGCTGGACCTGCCTTCTTATGATCATATGAGATGCAAATGTGCAATCTCCTCGACCGGAATTTCTGGTGTATACTTCTTCAGCCGATGACCGTTAACCTTGAAGTTTCCGCTATGTTCACCCCATAATTCAACTACACCATGGGGAAAAACATGTTTCACAATATAAGGTCCGGTCCATCTAGATTTCAACTTTCCGGGAAAGAGGCAAATGCGGGAATTGAAGAGAAGAACAAGATTTCCTGCTTTGAGCTCTTTTGGAATAATATGCTTGTCATGCCACTTCTTGTTCTCTCCTTGTAGATCTTGGCATTCTTGTAAGCATCAAGTGTAATTCTTCCAACTTGTTAATGTCCAAGAGTCGCTTCTCTCCAGCTTCTTTGATGTCAAAATTCCGACATTTTTATTGCCCAATATGCCTTATGTTCCAGCTCCACCGGAAGATGACAAAACTTCCCGTAAACCAAGTTGTAAGGCGTGCTTCCGATGGGAGTCTTGAAAGCGGTCCTATATGCCCAAAGAGCGTCATCCAACTTTATGGACCAATCTTTCCTCGTTCTAGAGACGGTTTTTTCTAAAATTCCTTTGATTTCTCTATTCGATATTTCAACATCTCCACTAGTTTGAGATTGATAGGGAGTTGCTATGTAACACCCCAAATTCACGGGACTTGAAGTGTCACATTGGGCTAGGATCTCACAATGGATCCTGACCCTAGCTTAACAACAAGTTCACTGGATCTTACAACAAGGCACATGTAGATTAAAACCAAATACAAAAAAGTTGTATATGATACATCAAAAGAGTTTACAAACTCATAGCCGAGTACAAAACATCAAACCACAACATCTGATACAAAAGATCCCATATCCCGCGAATCCTAATGTACAGAAGTCCTCGGCTGGCCACACCATATGTCTCACCCTGCAGTCTTCCTAACCTGCAGATCATCTACAACATGGTATGAAACCGTTAGCTACAACAATGAAAAACATGAAGGTAATAGCACAACCACACATCAACATCTCATACATGCAATGCCACACACATTCATTTATTATCTTTCATTACGTTATTTCAATACTAATTTTAACTTCTTTTGTAACACGAGGAACCTAAACAACCTCGTCCCTTTCCCCGTTAACACAGGGGTTTGCATTTGGGGTGATCATCAGTCGTCCCCCCTGTGTTACTGGCTTCCAGGCACCTCCTCCTAACCAGCAGGCGGAGACCGGTGGTTACCACCCGTTATAATACACTTGGGCCAAATAAATGTAATAAATGGTCATCCTAGTCCGGTTTAGGCTATAAATGCACAATCATATGAACACACACAACCATCACAATCATACAATCCACAACTGCACGCTAAGTAAGTCCTATGGACTTACCTGATATACTCGTAACCTGTACCACGTCACAGCTTCCCCTTGGGGAAGTAATCAACGCCTGCAATAGCAAGGCACACACAATCACATACTGCAAAGGTTAGGAGACTCGTCTCACTAATCACAACCAACCTATATCTCAAATCTAAACCTCAGATCCTCACCACATTCATAAATGCCTAAGGCATATCCTCAACATAACATCTCATCATACTCGTACACATACTAAACCTTAAAGCCATAACCGATATCCATAACATCATCATGATCTTCAACTCATTCTGACACTTAGCATGCATCTAATCAGTATTCCTCAATCTCAAATTTAATCCTAATTTAATTAATTAACCTTTAATTAATTAATTAAATTTTACTAGCATAACATTTTGCCCGCAGGCCATTTCTAAACCTACCTGTCATCAGATTTCATCAAACAAACAACCCATAAACTCCAGAATAATATAATGATCATAATTGAATTTCTAATTATCCATTTTGAAAAGTCTAAGGTCAATTTAGGCCAAATCGCAGTACGGAAAACTAATAAATTCATAACTTATTCGTTACTAACCCGATTGACGATCTGAAAGAAGATTCGGAATCACAACAACACAGGCTACGCATGTACAACATCAAATTCACCGGAATCTGAGCGACAGAACTGTCCTGGTGACATACATGCTCGACTAGGTCTTCATCTGCCGAGGTATAGACACTCTCTCTATCGGAGATATCGCATCTCCGCTCAAAACACATCATGGAGGAATTACCAACTCCAACAACAAGATCATAACGCTATCCAAAGGCAAGGAGGAAAAAAATCATCTCTAGCCAACTACTAACCACGTCACAAGGCATGGAGGAAAGCCGTCTCCAGCCAATCGTACTCGTAACACAACTATGTGGAGGAAAACCGTCTCCGCTCACACTATGTCTTTCAATAATAGCATGGAGGAAAGAACCATCTCCAGCTAATCCTAAACATATTACAATAGCATGGAGGAAAGAACCATCTCCAGCTATACCTATATCGTGCTAGCAAACAAGATCTAACAGATCGAATGCACATATCAAAGCTAGCACGAAAACACATCATATCACATAAGCACATAGCATACAAGCACTCACCAAAAAGGCACTAAGATCTTTCCGTGGATCCTACGGGTTCTCTAACTCCGCATAGAACTCTGGATAGTACCTCTACATACTATCCTCCGTCTCCCGGGTTGCCTCATCCGGTCCTCGTCTCGTCCACTGTATCCTCATCATAGGAATATCCTTCGAATGCAAACGTCTCACACCTCTCTTTCTAGAACTGCAAAAGGTTGTTCTGCAAAAGTGTGGTCAGGCTTAACCACTAGATCATCATAACTCACAATGTGCTTCAGGTCTGGTATGTACTCCCTCAACTGAGACACATGAAACATAGGGTGAACACCCTCTAACTTCAGTGGCAAAGCCAATCTGTGCACTGCTCTCCCAACTCTATTCAGTATCTCGAAAGGACTGACATATCGGAGACCTAGCTTTCCTTTATACCATAACGTCTTACGCCTTGCGTCAGAGTTACTCTCAACCAGACATGAGCTCCTACGCTGAACTCTAGAGATTGACGCCTCCTATCTGCATTGTTCGCTCCAAATGGTGTGTGCAAGCTTTAAATTTATAACCCAAGACGTTTGCTAAAAACAAGGATGCGAACCCGCAGTGTACGGGTCAATCGTAGTAAAAGCAAGAAATTCCGGGGTGTCGATCACAAGGACTTAGGTAAAACAAAGCAAGTATAGGTTGTCAATGTAATTACAAACCACAAAAGCGATTAAAACAATCAAAGATGATAAAAAGTCAATTAAAGGAAATATGCAATTCTAGGGATTAAAGCATCTAGTTGTGGTTCCAACTCAAGATCTCAAGATAAGCGGACAAAGCTGAGATTTTGCAAAGGGAAGGTGTTTCTAAAGTGGAATAGATCACCGGGTAAGTCTCACTACTCACTAATCCCAAATTGTAACTCCTATTACCGGGTAAGTCTCAAGGAATTAAGGAAAAGAACTATAAACTCAAACCAACACACCACCTAAGGGAATACAATCAACCTTTACCGGGTAAGTCTCAGGCTAACGCACAAAGATGGGATGAAAGCACTCTCAAACCCCAATAAAGGATAAACCTTTATTACCTATACTTATGATCTTTGGTAAACAAACAAAGGAATTACCGGGTAAGTCTCATCCTAAGCTTGCATTGAACTAGGAAAGGTGTAATAAGAATAGGATTTGGCAAACTCTAACACTTAACTCTCAGTTTCAGATAAGAAAATTCACCTCGGTCAGACGAATTCCACCCCGACCGAGATGTTCATCGACTGAACGAGATACTCTAGGGTTATGGATAAAGACTTGAGCTTTCAGGGTCCTACTGGAATTTAAGATTATTCTATCATTGTTTTTCCCAAAACTTTCAGCCAATCACCCTAGAATCACACAAAGAAATTAGCCAATCATCATCATGAAAGCAATAATCAAATATATGGGAAGAAAGTGAATAATTGAACACAAAAACCTTAAGAACAAGGCTTCAATAACTGAATCAATTATCAATCAAACAAGCGTTCCTTGGATCATAATCCAATAAGACAAGTCAACAAAGAAGGGAATCTAAGAGAATCTTACAAAACCCTTCACAAAAGCTATAAAAGCTATCAACTTTCTTCCTTCAACCTTCTAAAAATCCTTTCTAACTGCTGGATGCTCTCAGCCCTCTAAGCATGGTTGAATTTGTTGAAAATCCAACCCTTTATATAGGAAAACTACCTTCCAAAGATAAGAGATCTTAAAAAGATATTTTCCTAATAAAATATATCTATCTCTCATTAATAAATCTCCAAAATATATGATCTTCCTTCCAGAAATCCAGCCTAAAAATATAAGATCCCTCCTTCCAAAAATAAAAGATCTCAGCCAAGAATAAAATATATCTCGCCGCGTCCAAGGTGTTCGCCTCGGTCGGGACGCTCCTCTGGATCACCTCGGTCGAGATGGTATTGTAGCTGACCGAGGTGACTCTAAACTGAATATGAAATCTCTCAGATCTGGTCCAAAGTAAATCTCTAATCCATTTCCATGCTTCCTGGATTCTTCCTTAAGCTCCTGAATGTAGCTCCAATAACTCCTTAGCTCCTTTAGCTCCATTTTGATACAAAACGTGTCATTTTACCTACGATTACAACGAAACTAGGTGTAGACCTCGATTCCCGCAAAGGTAGATGAAACGACAATATAATCACATAATATACATCCAAACATGTAGATTATTGAAGATAAAACGTCTAAACAAGTCCCAAAATATAGACTATAATTCATGTTATCATGCATACAACTTCTGGCGACTCTGTGCAACCAGCATCCTCTCTCTAATCAGCGTTACTAGAGCCATATCATCCTGAATCTGTACTGGCACTATCCCACTGGTACTGCTAGGCTCCTCCCATCATAAAGGTGTATGACACCTATGTCTACACAACGCCTCAGAGGGGTCATCCCTATAGATGCATACCAACGGTGGTGGTATAAGAACTCAACGAGTGGGAGATAGACAGATCGTCCTTGTTCCCAATCTATCCCACAAGCTCACAACATGTCCTCTACGGTCTGGAGGGTTCTCTCAGACTGATCGTCTGTCTGAGGTAAAACTCAATCAAGATATGTGGACGCGTTCCCCAAGCAGTTTGAACCTGCTATCAAAACCTCAAAGTAAACCGTCTACTACAATCATAGTCGATCGTCCTCGGTACACTTATGAAGTCCCAGCATCTGTCTAGTGTACTCCTTTGTTACTTCATTCACTAGCCATGTCTCTTTGTAAAGATGGAACGTGTTGCCTTAGTAAATCTGTTACTAATAATCTGGATAACACCAAAACTCTTACTGGGTCTCAATCCCATCACAAGTCCACAGAAAAGTCCTCTCACTTCCACTACAGCACTGGTAGTGGATGATCTCATCTCCAGGTCAGTAACACGTTAATCTGATTTACTACTTCGTGGTACCTCTTATTCGTACATGGATGTACTGATAGCATGAATTATAGTCTATATTTTGGGGCCTGTTTAGACGTTTTATCTTCAATAATCTGCATGTTTGAATGTATATTATGCGATTATATTGTCGTTTCATCTATCTCTGTGGGATTCGAGGTCTACACCAAGTTTCGTTGTAATCGTAGGTAAAATGGCACGTTTTACATCAAAAAGGAGCTAAGGAATCATTGGAGCTACATTCAGGAGTTTTAAGGAAGAATCCAAGAAGCATGGAATTGAATTAGAGATTTACTTTGGACCATATTTGAGAGATTTCACATTTAGTTTAGAGTCACCTCGGTTGACCACAGAGTCACCTCGACCGAGGTGATCTAAGGGAGCGTCTCGACCGAGGCGAATATCCTGACGCGGCGAGATATATTTTATTCTTGGCTGAGATCTTTTATTTTTGGAAGGAGAGATCTTATATTTTTGGGCTGGATTTCTGGAAGAAAGATCATGTATTTTGGAGATCTATTTTAGAGATATGGATATATTTTTATTAGGATAGTATCTTTTCAAGATATTTTATCTTTGGAAGATAGTTTTCTTATAAAAAGGGCTTGATTTTTCACAATTCAGCATCGGCGCATCACCGAAAATCCCGCCATCATTATAGTGGTTGAAGGAAGGAAGGAAGATTGAAGATCAATCTAGGAAGGGTTGATAGCTTGTCATAAGCTTTTTAAGGGGATTTGTAAGACTTTCTTAGATTCCCTTTTGTTGATTGTCTTGTTGGATTTGTTATCCAAGGAACGCTTATTTGTTTGATATTTGAATCAGCTATTGAAGCCTTGTTCTTAAGGTCTTTGTGTTCAAATATTCATTCAATTCCCATATATTTGATTATTGCTTTCATGATGATGAGTGGCTAATTTTCTTGTGCGATTCTAGGGTGATTGGCTGAAGGTTATGGGAAAAGCAATGATATAATAATCTTAAATCCCAGTAGGACCCTGAAAGCTCGAGTCTTCATCCTTAACCTTAGAACATCTCGTTCAGTCGATGAACATCTTGGCCGGGGTGGAATTTGGCTGACCGAGGTGACCATTCTGATCCGAAACTGAGAGTTAAGTGTTAGAGTTTGCCAAATCCTATTCTTATTACACCTTTCCTGGTTCAATGCAAGCTTAGGATGAGACTTACCCGGTAATTCCTTTGTTTGTTTACCCAAGATCATAAGTGTAGGTAACAAAGGTTTATCCTTTATTGGGGTTTGAGTGTGCCTTCATCCCATCTTTGCGAGTTAGCCTAAGACTTACCCGGTAATGGTTGATTCTATTCCCTTAGTTGGTTTGTTGGTTTGAGATTATAGTTCCTTTCCTTAGTACCTTGAGACTTACCCGGTGATAGGTTCTTTGGTTTGGGATTGTGAGTAGTGAGACTTACCCGGTGATCTATTCCGCTTTAGTAACACCTTCCCTTTGCAAAACCTCAGCTTTGTCCGCTTATCTTGAGATCTTGAGTTGGAACCACAACTGGATGCTTTAATCTCTAGAATTTGCACATTTCCTTTAATTGACCTTATTATCATCTTTGATTGCTTTAATTGCTTTTGTGGTTAGTTGTAATAATTGACTACCTATATTGGTTTTGTTTCACCTAAGTCCCTGAGATCGACACCCTGGAATTCTTGCTTTTACTACGATTGACTCGTACACTGCGGGTTCGCATCCTTGTTTTAAGCATATATCTTGGGTTATAAATTTAAAGCTTGCGCACACCATTTGGAGCGAACGTGTACTAAAGAAGGTGTACTATGAGTGTACTGTAATCTTCTCCACTCGACTCCGCATAAGCGGTTATACTGACGCAGTTGCGGTGCCTCATACTCCTTTTGTTCCATTAAAGAATTGTGGTGCCTCACCATGAGGCATCCTTCCATCAAGTTTCCTCAGGGTTAGGCAAGTCCCCTATTTTTGTTGGACCTCATCCAACAAATGAGGTAAAATCCCTAAACATGAGAGTAACGTCCTTATCAGTAGTTGTAGGTCCAACTCTAACCAAGCTAGATCATTTTGAAACCGAGACTGTACAGCAATTCCAACAATCGCCTTCTCTCGAGGCATCTTCTTATTCAAGGCATCAGTGACCACATTTTCCTTGCCAAAATGGTACAAATCTCAAGGTCAGCGTCCTTGATCAACTCAAACCATCGACGCTGGCAGTTATTCAACCTTTATTACATAAAACTATGCTTCAACCTCCTATGATTTGTGAAACTCTGACACGAAATGTCATACAGGTATTGTCTTCAAATCTTGGAACTTGAACTACCACCACTAACTCGAAATCATGAGTTGGGAAGTTCTCCTCATACGTTCTCAGCACCCTAGTCAAGTGATTCCCAAAATCTTCTGATTATCACCGAATAGAAGCAGAGGTCAAATGCTTCCTCTACTCTTCAGAGCTTCGACATACTACTTCAACCACACATATGGTGGTCTTCCTCATAAGACTCGTAAATGGATGCACAATCACATTGAATCCTTCCTCAAAGCGTTGGTAGCAAATGGCTGGGCCAAGAACTACGCATTCCCTTAACGTTCATCAGTATCATCCATAAGGCTTCATACTTACTCCTCTTCACATCAAACATGATCCTACTGGCGGAACAACATAACCTTGAAGGTTACTTCTGGTATCTCAATTCACATTTAGGGAGCATAGCACACTGGCTTCTATCCCTCGAATTCTGCAAAACCGTCCTCAAATAACCGGTATGTTCCTCTCCGTTGTGAGAGTACACCAAAACGTCATCAATAAGGTCTACCACCAACTGATCAAGGAAGTAGACGAAGACACTGTTCATCAACTCCTATAACGACTACTAGGACGTTCCTCAACTCAGATGACAGCACTACAACTCGTAGTGTCCATAACGGGTATGGAATGTTGTCCTATGCCCACGCTTCTCTCTCATCCTTAGCTGATGATATCCTAAGCATACAGAAATCTTAAAAACACAATTGCTTCTCTTAGTTGATCCAACAATTCGTTCATACGTAGCAATGAATGTGTTAGGGCAAACGGAGCCCGTCTCAAACCACTCTTCAAATTGCTTCTTCAATTTCTAACAACTCAACAAGCCATATACCTCATAGGCCTTTGTTATTTGACTATGTGGCTACCTTTGATGTATTCGACACTTTTGATGTATTTTATTTATCGGATATTTTCATATTTATGCTTCATTTGCCTTTATATGATTATCTGATATTACATGCATACCTACAGATTATTTGAATGAGAAAAACGTCGAAACCGAACCGAAAAAAATAAAAAAATTGGTTTTAAAAAAAAAAATATAAAATTTTTGACCTCGACCGGGGAGATCCTGGCGAAACGAGGTGTTTCACCTCGGTTGAACCAAGAACATCTCGACCGAGGTGGCATAACAGAAAGTTTTCGAAAACAATTTTGTGTTACTTATCTGGATATGATCTCAGTGAAGATTCTGTTTACTTACTGTTTTTAAATTCTTTGTGTGTTTGAAAGGTTTTATAATATGTTTAAGTTGCTAAATGCTTTGTTTGAAATTATTAGCATGTTTAATACTTTGTTTTTATCCAAATTATGTTGAATTTGAAGGTTGACACCGCAGGATAAGTTCTCTCACTTTCTTCTTGAAAAGACCAAGGCAATTCATTTTCTTCTTCTCCTTCTTCTTGATCATGCCTAGCCCCTCATATACATTTTGCCTCCCTTTACCTATCCGGGAATTTGGAAGCAAGCGAAGCGGTGAAAGCAAGTTAAAGTTGAAGAGTGGGCTGGAAGTGAAGTGTTAGAAAGCAATAATAGGTTTGGGGAAGTCAATCATGAAGATGAGTAACTCGGCACCATTCACATAGCCGGGTGTTTGTGTCTTGCCAAAGTCGGATTGAGCGATATTCCTAACGGGTCATGGTATGTGCATCAAGGGTTTGATGCATCTCAAGAAATTGATGATTGCAGATTTCCTAGGCTTCGGTTATTGTGCACCTCTGTCCATGCATCCCAAAAAGTAAAGTAAAAAAAAAAAGAAAAGTGTGAGATAAGCAAAGCTTATTGGTGGAAGATGTTGCAAGTCAAAGTGAAAGTGAAGTTCATCCTTTTCCCGGATTCTAGCACCACATTACCTTACATACATCCCTACCCTACACGTTTCTTGACCTTTTCTTTTGGGAAGCCCTTGAGACCTTGAGCTTGTTGATTGACTTAGCGGTTTAAACTGGATTATACATGATTAATTTTGATAATTATGATCTATTATGCATTCTATGATTTTATGCAAAGATGAACAACTTTCTTATATTTATAAAATGTTTTGATCATATTGAGTTTTTAAATTCCAGGAAGTATTCTCTTAGAGGGATCTATGATAGTTGCACACCATAAAATATTTTTGAAAAACTTTTTCATTGATTTTCTTGACTTATAATCCATTCTATCTTGTCTTCTATATGAGGAACTTGCTTAGGGACAAGCAAGGGCTAAGTATGGGGTATTTTGATAGCATGAATTATAGTCTAGTTTTAGGGGTTTGTTTGGACGTTTTATCTTTCATAATCTGCATGTTTGTATGTACATTATGTGATTTTACTACCATTTCATCTACCTTTGCGAGAATCGAGGTCTACACCTAGTTTCGTTGTAATTGCAGGTAATTTGGTACGTTTTGCATCAAAAAGGAGCAAAAGGAGTCATGAGTCATTTGGAGCTACATCCAGGGAGCATAGCCATGGATTGAAGATTCACTTTGGAACAGATTCGAGAGATTTCACATTCTGTCGTGAGTCACCTCGGTTGACCAGAGATTCACCTCGACCGAGGTGATCCAGAGACGCCGACTCGACCGAGGCGAACACCTAGGACGCGGCGAGAATATTTTATTCTTGGAAGAGATCTTTTAAATTTGGAAAGTGATCTTATATTTTTGGGCTTGGCTTCTGGAAGGAAGGAGATATGCAGAATATATATTTTTACCTATATTTATGGGATAAGATCTTCTTAAGATTTATGATCTTTGGAGGTTTATTTTCCTATAAAAAGGGTCAGATTTCCCACAATTCAAGGAGACGCTATACCATCGATCAAGACACGCAGCAGCAGCAGCCTACTCCAATTTGGGGAGAGAGTTGAAGAACCTTTTTGAAGGTTGAAGGAAGATTGAAGTCCATAGCTTTTATAGCTTTATTGAAGGGTTTTGTAAGATTGTCTTCAATTCCCTCAATTGTTGTCTTGTCTTTTTGGATTAAGTGTCCAAGGAACGCTTTGTTGTGATATTTGATTCAGTTATTGAAGTCTTTTCATTAAATTCTTCTTTGTTCAAATATTCACCTTCTTCCCAAATATTTTAATACTTTCATTATGATGATGAGTGGCTAATTTCCTTGTGTGATTCTAGGGTGATTGGCTGAAGGTTGTGGGAAAAACAATGATAGAATAACCTTAGATTCCAGTAGGATCCTGAAAGTTCGAGTCTTTAACCTTAACCCTAAGCATCTCGTTCTGTTGATGAACATCTCGGCCGGGGTGGAATTCTTCTGACCGAGGTGACTTATCCGACCTAAAACAGAAAGTTAAGTGTTAGAGTTTGCTAAATCCTATTCTTATTACACCTTCCTGGTTCAATGCAAGCTTAGGATGAGACTTACCCGGTAATTCCTTTGTTTGTGTATTAACGATCATAAGTGTAGGTAATAAAGGTTTATCCTTTATTGGGGTTTGAGTGTGCTTCCATCCCATCTTTGTGAGTTAGCCTGAGACTTACCCGGTAAAGGTTGATTCTATTCCCTTAGATGGTTTGTTAGTTTGAGGTTATAGTTCTTTATCTTGATTCCTTGAGACTTACCCGGTAATAGGAGTTACGATTTTGGATTAGTGTGTAGTGAGACTTACCCGGTGATCTACTCCACTTTAGTAACACCTTCCCCACGCAAAATCTCAGCTTTGTCCGCTTATCTATAGATCTTGAGTTGGAACCACAACTAGATGCTTTAATCCCTAGAATTGCATGTTTGCTTTATTGACTTCTTATTCATCTTTGATTGTATTAATCGCTCTTGTGGTTAGCATTGACATTAGCACACCGTATTGACTCTGTTTCACCAAGTCCCTGTGATCGACCCCTGGAATTTTCTTGCTTTTACTACGATTGACCCGTACACTGCGGGTTCGCATCCTTGTTTTAAGCTTAAGTCTAGGGTTATAAATTTAAAGCTTGCACACACCGTTTGGAGCGAACAAGTTTTTGGCGCCGTTGCCGGGGACTTGGTCTAGACCTAGCCGGTTACGGTTTGCTTTCGGGGCACTTGCCCCTGTTGCTACTAACTACTCTTTCTATGAGTTTTGTAGTTTTCAGGATTTCTGATGGCTATGTTTGATCCAGCCTGGATAGCAAGACAAAGTGCTAGGGCGGACCATTATGAATACTTGGAGGAGAAGTACTCCTTCTATTGGTTCAACAATGAATGGGAAAGAGAAGAGGCCATTCAACATGAACTTGCGATATGGGATGAGAAGAATGTCCCTAAAAACATTTATGAGCAACCTTTCGAAGACTCTCTCGAATCAAGATTGGAGAAGTTGATGAAGAAGGTGGAGGAGCTCAAGGAAAGCACCATATCCTATGCTAAGCCGGAAGAGGAGCATAAGGAAGTGTTGCACGTTCCAAGCATTCCTCTGGTCAGACCGGAAGCTTCTCCTGAAGTTTTTGTGGAAGAGGAGGATGTGGAGGATCTCGATCCGACTGTTGAGACCTCGGCCGAGGTGGAAGAAATTTCGGCCGAGATGGAAGAAGAATCTGCAAAATCAGAAGTGGAAGATGCAGAGAACCTTGACCAAATTACTGAGATTGTGGTCAAGGTGGAAGAAAGACCAGCAGAACTAAGAGAGATTTCGTGGGTGGATTATCAACCCAACACGAAACTTGTCTCAAGCTTTGGAGAACTTTACAAGGTACATTCTCTTACTCCATTCGAATTCCCTATTAAAATTTCTGAATTTTTCAGGAAAGCACCGGAGAGTTGGAGGTCTCTTCCGAAAGAACCTCCTAAGATCAAGATGAAATCTCTCTTGAAATTGTTGGAGGAAGATGCTCCTTGGATTATAAGGAGTGAAGTTAACAAGCGCTTCACCGCTAAGGCAACGAAGTGTTATTTGTTCAAGTATGGGGTCCCTCGCATGCTCAGGACCCTGTACCATCCCCAAGCTATAGATGGGGAAGCTGCTATGATTCTCGAGAAACTATTTTCTCGATCAAGGAAAGGATGGGACGCAAGGCTAGATTATGTCCCATTGAAGTGCAGGAAGTCTAGAAGGATTCCGGTGAGAATCAAACCGTATAAGCTTGTACGTGGGAGATCTTACCATTTGCCGGTGAAATTAGGAACCGGAACCTTTTTGGAAGAATTTTATGATGGATGTGATGAGCACTCCATGGTGTTCAAGGTACATTGAGTAATTCTATGGAGAAGGGTCCAGCTAGCGACCTTAAACCAAGCGCTTCTTGGGAGGCAACCCAAGGTATTGCTTTCTTCTCCCTTTTCTAGTTTAGTTTAGATAGTTGCTTTGTTTTTGTTTTCCTCTAGACAACAACCAGGTATTCCAAAAGGAAGGATCACAGTTCAGGAGCTACACTAGAAGAACGAAGTTTCGAGAAGTTGAGGAAACGATCTTTACTGAGATACATCTCGGGTACTGTCAGAACACCTCGACCGAGATGTACTTCGCCAACCGAGATGGTCTTATCTGGGAGCTGTTTCTTACTTCTTCATGCAGTTTAGCTATGTTCGGTGAGTATCCTGTCCTTAGACTTATTCTGACCCACTGGGACAGTGTGTCCCAAGTATGGGGTATTTGATGTACTTATTTGATGACTTTGATGTATGACTCACGCTTTATCGGATATTTTCATATTTATGCTTCATTTGCCTTTATATGATTATCTGATATTACATGCATACCTACAGATTATTTGAATGAGAAAAACGTCGAAACCGAACCGAAAAAAATGGTTTTAAAAAAATTTTTGACCTCGACCGGGACAGTTCTGGCAAAACGAGGTGTTTCACCTCGGTTGAACCAAGAACATCTCGACCGAGGTGGCATAACAGAAAGTTTTCGAAAACGATTTTTGTGTTACTTATCTGGATATGATCTCAGTGAAGATTCTGTTTACTTACTGTTTTTAAATTCTTTGTGTGTTTGAAAGGTTTTATAATATGTTTAAGTTGCTAAATGCTTTGTTTGAAATTATTAGCATGTTTAATACTTTGTTTTTATCCAAATTATGTTGAATTTGAAGGTTGACACCGCAGGATAAGTTCTCTCACTTTCTTCTTGAAAAGACCAAGGCAATTCATTTTCTTCTTCTCCTTCTTCTTGATCATGCCTAGCCCCTCATATACATTTTGCCTCCCTTTACCTATCCGGGAATTTGGAAGCAAGCGAAGCGGTGAAAGCAAGTTAAAGTTGAAGAGTGGGCTGGAAGTGAAGTGTTAGAAAGCAATAATAGGTTTGGGGAAGTCAATCATGAAGATGAGTAACTCGGCACCATTCACATAGCCGGGTGTTTGTGTCTTGCCAAAGTCGGATTGAGCGATATTCCTAACGGGTCATGGTATGTGCATCAAGGGTTTGATGCATCTCAAGAAATTGATGATTGCAGATTTCCTAGGCTTCGGTTATTGTGCACCTCTGTCCATGCATCCCAAAAAGTAAAGTAAAAAAAAAAAGAAAAGTGTGAGATAAGCAAAGCTTATTGGTGGAAGATGTTGCAAGTCAAAGTGAAAGTGAAGTTCATCCTTTTCCCGGATTCTAGCACCACATTACCTTACATACATCCCTACCCTACACGTTTCTTGACCTTTTCTTTTGGGAAGCCCTTGAGACCTTGAGCTTGTTGATTGACTTAGCGGTTTAAACTGGATTATACATGATTAATTTTGATAATTATGATCTATTATGCATTCTATGATTTTATGCAAAGATGAACAACTTTCTTATATTTATAAAATGTTTTGATCATATTGAGTTTTTAAATTCCAGGAAGTATTCTCTTAGAGGGATCTATGATAGTTGCACACCATAAAATATTTTTGAAAAACTTTTTCATTGATTTTCTTGACTTATAATCCATTCTATCTTGTCTTCTATATGAGGAACTTGCTTAGGGACAAGCAAGGGCTAAGTATGGGGTATTTTGATAGCATGAATTATAGTCTAGTTTTAGGGGTTTGTTTGGACGTTTTATCTTTCATAATCTGCATGTTTGTATGTACATTATGTGATTTTACTACCATTTCATCTACCTTTGCGAGAATCGAGGTCTACACCTAGTTTCGTTGTAATTGCAGGTAATTTGGTACGTTTTGCATCAAAAAGGAGCAAAAGGAGTCATGAGTCATTTGGAGCTACATCCAGGGAGCATAGCCATGGATTGAAGATTCACTTTGGAACAGATTCGAGAGATTTCACATTCTGTCGTGAGTCACCTCGGTTGACCAGAGATTCACCTCGACCGAGGTGATCCAGAGACGCCGACTCGACCGAGGCGAACACCTAGGACGCGGCGAGAATATTTTATTCTTGGAAGAGATCTTTTAAATTTGGAAAGTGATCTTATATTTTTGGGCTTGGCTTCTGGAAGGAAGGAGATATGCAGAATATATATTTTTACCTATATTTATGGGATAAGATCTTCTTAAGATTTATGATCTTTGGAGGTTTATTTTCCTATAAAAAGGGTCAGATTTCCCACAATTTCGACACCCCGCATACACCGGATCCGCTATCATCACGTTAGACCGTCGATCAAGGTTTACGCAGCAGCAGCAGCAGCCTACTCCAATTTGGGGAGAGAGTTGAAGAACCTTTTTGAAGGTTGAAGGAAGATTGAAGTCCATAGCTTTTATAGCTTTATTGAAGGGTTTTGTAAGATTGTCTTCAATTCCCTCAATTGTTGTCTTGTCTTTTTGGATTAATTGTCCAAGGAACGCTTTGTTGTGATATTTGATTCAGTTATTGAAGTCTTTTCATTAAATTCTTCTTTGTTCAAATATTCACCTTCTTCCCAAATATTTTAATACTTTCATTATGATGATGAGTGGCTAATTTCCTTGTGTGATTCTAGGGTGATTGGCTGAAGGTTGTGGGAAAAACAATGATAGAATAACCTTAGATTCCAGTAGGATCCTGAAAGTTCGAGTCTTTAACCTTAACCCTAAGCATCTCGGCCGTTGTTGTTGTTACGGTACCCGTTATTGTTGTTGTTGTTGTTCCTTTGCCCTTGCTCTTCCTTCTTAGTTTGAGCCATCAAGAGCTCCTTCAATTGCTTCACGTCATTCTTCAATGATGTGAGTTGATTGTTGTTGGGTTGAGTCTCTTGAAAGTTGACTCTTTTTACTCCACCTTCGGCTCCTTGGTGGGTATACTTCTCCACGGCCGAGATGCTTAGGGTTAAGGTTAAAGAGTTGTTTTCTGTATACTTCAATTGTATACTTCTCCACGGCCGAGGTGCATATCACATAATGTACATACAGAGTTGTTTTCTGTAAGCAAACTGGAGTGGCATCACGACAGGGTTTTATTTCTACTAGTGTGACGGGAGGTGGTCAGAAGATACCTCAACAGCAGACGCGGGGGCAGCAAAGAGTCCCAGATCATTCGCCTATTCAGGAATCCGTTCCCAGGCTGAGTAGAGGTAAGGGTCGTGGTAGAAGTACCACGGATACTAGAAGAGCTCAAGGTAGAGCCTTTGAGCTGGGCAGTGTAGAGGAGCCACCCGTACTAGTGGCAAGGATGAGACGTATATGTCTCAACTGTGGTTATCCAGATCATGTGGCTTTGAGTGCCCCATGGCACCGATAGCTTGCTTCACCTGTGGTGAACTAGGCCATCTGGCCCCTTTCTGTCAGCAAGGTAGTGTTTCTTCTCATCAAGACCTTCCTCTTTCCGATACAGAAAGAGTGGAAGTGGAGGCTATGGCGATGACCTCAGTGATACCTAAGGAGGATAGGTCTGAGATTGAGTAATGATATGCAGTAGAGCTTCGGGCGTTAGCTGTTACAGGTACCATTCTTGTTAATGGTTTATCTAGTGGAGTTTTGTTTGTTGTAAGTGCTATGCACCTCTTGTCTTTCGATGCATGTGTTAATAGTTAACTGTGGATACAGTAGAAGATAGATTTTCCTTTATAGGATTACGAGTTACGGGTCTTAGGTACCCGCGAGATATGTGGTTGTTCCCTTTGTTCAGGAACTTGTGTATGGCTTGAAGACTTCTTTGTCATGCCTTAGGTGCATGAGAAGGTCTTTATGTGTGTGGTAGACAAATAAATATCATGTTGGTTTAGATAGCAGTAGGAGGACTATTATAGTCTGTACTGAGATCGACTAAGTAGAGGTTTTCCGAGGTTATGACCTTTGAGGAGGTGAGTTGTCTTTAGTGCCGTATGAGCTGCGAGGTTGATAACACCAGATGGTGATGCTTTTTTTTAATGTTGTGCCATGAAGGAAAGAGATAGTTCCACGTTGAAGAGTATTCCAGTGGTATATGATCTTATAGACGTGTTACTGAACCGTCTAATCTATCGCCTCAGTGGAATGTGAACTTTGATATTGCGTTGAAGTATGGTACGAGACTGGTTGGGTGAAGGCTGATAGCATGAATTATAGTCTAGTTTTAGGGGTTTGTTTGGACGTTTTATCTTTCATAATCTGCATGTTTGTATGTACATTATGTGATTTTACTACCATTTCATCTACCTTTGCAAGAATCGAGGTCTACACCTAGTTTCGTTGTAATTGCAGGTAATTTGGTACGTTTTGCATCAAAAAGGAGCAAAAGGAGTCATGAGTCATTTGGAGCTACATCCAGGGAGCATAGCCATGGATTGAAGATTCACTTTGGAACAGATTCGAGAGATTTCACATTCTGTCGTGAGTCACCTCGGTTGACCAGAGATTCACCTCGACCGAGGTGATCCAGAGACGCCGACTCGACCGAGGCGAACACCTAGGACGCGGCGAGAATATTTTATTCTTGGAAGAGATCTTTTAAATTTGGAAAGTGATCTTATATTTTTGGGCTTGGCTTCTGGAAGGAAGGAGATATGCAGAATATATATTTTTACCTATATTTATGGGATAAGATCTTCTTAAGATTTATGATCTTTGGAGGTTTATTTTCCTATAAAAAGGGTCGGATTTCCCACAATTCCGACACCCCGCATACACCGGATCCGCTATCATCACGCTAGACCGTCGATCAAGGTTTACGCAGCAGCAGCAGCAGCCTACTCCAATTTGGGGAGAGAGTTGAAGAACCTTTTTGAAGGTTGAAGGAAGATTGAAGTCCATAGCTTTTATAGCTTTATTGAAGGGTTTTGTAAGATTGTCTTCAATTCCCTCAATTGTTGTCTTGTCTTTTTGGATTAATTGTCCAAGGAACGCTTTGTTGTGATATTTGATTCAGTTATTGAAGTCTTTTCATTAAATTCTTCTTTGTTCAAATATTCACCTTCTTCCCAAATATTTTAATACTTTCATTATGATGATGAGTGGCTAATTTCCTTGTGTGATTCTAGGGTGATTGGCTGAAGGTTGTGGGAAAAACAATGATAGAATAATCTTAGATTCCAGTAGGATCCCGAAAGTTCGAGTCTTTAACCTTAACCCTAAGCATCTCGTTCTGTTGATGAACATCTCGGCCGGGGTGGAATTCTTCTGACCGAGGTGACTTATCCGCCCTAAAACAGAAAGTTAAGTGTTAGAGTTTGCTAAATCCTATTCTTATTTCACCTTCCTGGTTCAATGCAGCTTAGGATGAGACTTACCCGGTAATTCCTTTGTTTGTGTATTAACGATCATAAGTGTAGGTAATAAAGGTTTATCCTTTATTGGGGTTTGAGTGTGCTTCCATCCCATTTTTGTGAGTTAGCCTGAGACTTACCCGGTAAAGGTTGATTCTATTCCCTTAGATGGTATGTTAGTTTGAGGTTATAATTCTTTATCTTGATTCCTTGAGACTTACCCGGTAATAGGAGTTACGGTTTAGGATTAGTGTGTAGTGAGACTTACCCGGTGATCTACTCCACTTTAGTAACACCTTCCCCACGCAAAATCTCAGCTTTGTCCGCTTATCTATAGATCTTGAGTTGGAACCACAACTTGATGCTTTAATCCCTAGAATTGCATGTTTGCTTTATTGACTTCTTATTCATCTTTGATTGTGTTAAATTGCTCTTGTGGTTAGCATTGACATTAGCATACCGTATTGACTCTGTTTCACCGAGTCCCTGTGATCGACCCCTGGAATTTTCTTGCTTTTACTACGATTGACCCGTACACTGCGGGTTCGCATCCTTGTTTTAAGCTTAAGTCTAGGGTTATAAATTTAAAGCTTGCACACACCGTTTGGAGCGAACAAGTTTTTGGCGCCGTTGCCGGGGACTTGGTCTAGACCGAGCCGGTACGGTTTGTTCTTGGGGCGCTTGCCCCGTTTCATCTAACCACTCTACTTGAGTGACGATCTTTGCAGGTTCTTTCTTAGGTATATGCGAAGAACCCGCTCTGGGAAGGAAATCGTTCCTTACGATCCCGAACAAGAAAAGACATACAAGAGACGCTTAAGAGAAGCGAAGATGGCCCAACAAGACGATCGCGATCTTGCGGCCCAATTGAGAGAGACGCAGGAGGTGCTGCGCCTCAGCAAAGAAGAACTCATGCAAGAGAAAGAGGAGAATCGCACCAGGACTGCAGCAATCGAAGCTGAGATTGCAGCTATTCGGAACCAGATTCTACTTCGACCGATGCATGATCCAGTAGCTGATCCTCGACCGAGGCAGATTCCAGTACCCGACGCCCCGGTCGATATACTTCCACCTCGGATACCAGTCCGAGATATTCTTCTTGCAGGAATTCCACAAACCCTAGGTCAAAGGATGGACCCTAATCAACAACTGAGGCGTCCAGGAGTGAACCTAGGAGATCCAGCAGATCATGACTACGAACTTCGACCGCAAGTTCTGGCCATGATTCGCCAATGCCAATTCGGAGGGCTAGAGAAGGAGTCGCCGCATCAACATCTTCAAAACTACGAGATCTTGATGGAGACCTTGCGACCTCCCAGAATTGAGAACAACAACTACAAGCTAAGACCTTTTTACTTTTCTTTAAAAGATAGAGCTCTTACTTGGTATCAATCTCTTCCTCCAGGAAAAATTAGCACATGGGAGGAGATGACTACGGAATTCCTAACCAAATTCTTTCCCCCCTCAAAGACTGCTGAAATGAGAGGGAAGATCAATGCTTTCATCATGAAGGACAAGGAGAGCTTGTCCAAATCTTGGGAGCGGTTCAAGGATATCCTTTTGGATTGCCCACATCATGGGATTCCAAAGATCGAGTTGTTGGAGATCTACTTCAAAGGGCTGGACGGAAGCACCCAGTTCAATCTCCAACTACTCTCCGCCGGTACCTTCATGGACATGGCGATTGACGAGGCTTGGGACTTCATTGAGAAGCAAGCCTTGCACATGGAGAAGTATACCCACCAAGGAGCCGAAGGTGGAGTAAAAAGAGTCAACTTTCAAGAGACTCAACCCAACAACAATCAACTCACATCATTGAAGAATGACGTGAAGCAATTGAAGGAGCTCTTGATGGCTCAAACTAAGAAGGAAGAGCAAGGGCAAAGGAACAACAACAATAACGGGTACCGTAACAACAACGGACCCCGAAACAACAACTACAACAACAACAATAGAGGATCCAACAGCAACAACTGGAGGGCGAATAATCAAAACCACGGTAACAATTATTCAAACTCCAACTCTAATGATTCCTCTAACCCTTTCCTCTCTTCTCCTTCTTCCTCTTCTACTCCATTGAAAAGCCAAGGGCAAGGATCAAGTTCGTCTCAGCCGGAAAAGAAAGACGCAGTTCTGGAGGCAATCTTGATCAAGCTTGGCGCCATGGAGAATTCTATGACTTCATTTTCGAGGGCCCAAAAGTCCCTTGAACAACAACTTGCTAATAGGGCGAATGAAGCGCCAAGAGATCCAGGGAAGCTTCCAGCAAAGACGGAAACTAACCCTAAGGGCCAGTGTATGGCCATAACGACGAGGAGTGGACTCAAAACTGCCGATCCAGTACCTCGCTCGACGCAGACCACCTCGGTCCAGATCCAGTCGAAGAACACCTCGACCGAGATGCCAACCGAGGCGGAGCAACAGAAAGTAGGAGGGACGACAGAAACTTATGTTCCAACTCCTGCATATAAGCCACCACTTCCATTCCCTCAATCTAGAGCCAGAGCACATCTTGACAAGCACTTTGGTAAGTTCCTTGACTTGATGAATAAGCTACATATTAATATTCCTTTCCTTGATGCTATTTTAGGTATGCCCGCCTATGGGAAGTTCTTAAAAGAAATCTTATCAAGGAAGAGGAAGCTGGAGGACGTTGGTGAAGTTAGGATGACATCTAAGTCTTCGGAACTCATCAAGATCATGAAGGAAAAGATGCCACCTAAGTTGAGAGATCCCGGCTCATTTTGCATTCCCATTCAAGTTGGGGATGTCACTTGTGAAGCCCTTTGCGATCTAGGAGCCAGCGTGAGCATCATCCCGCTGGAGCTATGCACTAAGATCGGTCTTGGAGAGCCCAACCCGGTCAAGATTCGACTTTACATGGCGGATCGCTCCATTATCCATCCCGTGGGCATTTTGGAAGACGTTCCGGTCAAGTTAGGTAACTTCTATCTACCTATAGATTTTGTCGTACTTGACATTCCCACAGATTATCCAGTACCTATTATTCTCGGGAGGCCATTTCTAGCAACTTCGGGTTGCAATGTGGATTGCAAGAACGCCAAGTTGAAATTCAACGTTGGTGGTGATGAGGTGGAGTTCGCACTACTTGCAGCAATGAAAGGGGAGCAGCTTACTGATGATATCTTCAACATCTACGATGAAGAAGAATCAAGAGAATTGGTGAGCTCTATCCTTATTAACGACCCACTCGAAAGAGTTATTAGCTTCAGTTTAATGGAGGAAGGTATAGATGCTTCTTGTGATGCAGATATACGGAGCTTGAAGGCACTGGAAGAGGATCCAGGAGCTAAAACTGAGAAGCTAGTCCAGGAAACGAAGATCTCCAGTCTCGGTTCCAGTAGCAGTACCTCGACCGAGGCACTTTCTGGACAAAGCGAGGCGTCTGAAGAACACCTCGGTCAACGCCTTTGCGCCTCGACCGAAGTCGACAGCCAGATGATGTCAAACTAAGACTGCATCTAGTCCAGTTTCTGACACCACTCCACTGGAAAGAGGAAGCACAGATCCCTCCCAGAAAGCACCCCCAGTTGTGGAGCTTAAACAACTCCCTAGTCACTTGAGGTATATCTTTCTTGGGCCGGATTCTACTTATCCCGTTATTGTTAGCGCTTCCCTCTCCGATTCTGAATTAACTAAACTAATGCATGTCCTGAGAAAGCATCGAAAAGCCATAGGTTACACCACGGATGATCTTATTGGCATTAAACCCTCTTTCTGCATGCATAGAATTCTAATGGAGGATAATCATAAGACTTCACGGGAACCTCAAAGACGGTTAAATCCGATCATGAAAGAGGTTGTGAAGAAGGAAGTTGATAGCATGAATTATAGTCTATATTTTGGGGTTTGTTTGGACGTTTTATCTTTCATAATCTGCATGTTTGTATGTACATTATGTGATTTTACTACCATTTCATCTACCTTTGCGAGAATCGAGGTCTACACCTAGTTTCGTTGTAATTGCAGGTAATATGGTACGTTTTGCATCAAAAAGGAGCAAAAGGAGTCAAGAGTCATTTGGAGCTACATCCAGGAAGCACAGCCATGGATTGAAGATTTACTTTGGACCAGTTTTTGAGAGATTCTACACTCAGTTATGATCACCTCGGTTGCCCAGAGATTCATCTCGACCGAGGCGATCCAGAGAAGCCGACTCGACCGAGGCGAAAACCTAGGACGCGGCGAGAATATTTTATTCTTGGCTGAGATCTTTTAAAATTGGAAAGTGATCTTATATTTTTGGGCTGAGCTTCTAGAAGGAAGGAGATATGCAGAATCATATATTTTACCTATATTTATGGGATAATATCTTCTTAAGATTTCTTATCTTTGGAGGGTTATTTTTCCTATAAAAAGGGTTGGATTTTCCACAAATCCGATGATGCTTAGAGGCTGCATACACCGCATACGATCTCGATTACAGCAAAGAATACGCAGCAGCCGCATCATACTCCAATTTGGGGAGAGAGTTGAAGAACCTTTTTGAAGGTTGAAGGAAGATTTGAAGACTATAGCTTTATAGCTTTTTGGAGGGTTTTGTAAGATTGTCTTCAATTCCTTTCCTTGATTGTCTTGTCTTGTTGGATTATTATCCAAGGAACGATTTTGTGTGATATTTGATTCAGTTATTGAAGTCTTTTCATTAAATTCTTCTTTGTTCAAATATTCACCTTCTTCCCATATATTTTAATACTTTCATTATGATGATGAGTGGCTAATTTCCTTGTGTGATTCTAGGGTGATTGGCTGAAGGTTGTGGGAAAAACAATGATAGAATAATCTTAGATTCCAGTAGGATCCTGAAAGTTCGAGTCTTTAACCTTAACCCTAAGCATCTCGTTCGGTTGATGAACATCTCGGCCGGGGTGGAATTCTTCCAACCGAGGTGACTTATCCGACCTAAAACAGAAAGTTAAGTGTTAGAGTTTGCTAAATCCTATTCTTATTTCACCTTCCTGGTTCAATGCAAGCTTAGGATGAGACTTACCCGGTAATTCCTTGGTTTGTGTATTAACGATCATAAGTGTAGGTAATAAAGGTTTATCCTTTATTGGGGTTTGAGTGTGCTTCCATCCCATCTTTGTGAGTTAGCCTGAGACTTACCCGGTAAAGGTTGATTCTATTCCCTTAGATGGTATGTTAGTTTGAGGTTATAGTTCTTTATCTTGATTCCTTGAGACTTACCCGGTAATAGGAGTTACGGTTTAGGATTAGTGTGTAGTGAGACTTACCCGGTGATCTACTCCACTTTAGTAACACCTTCCCCACGCAAAAATCTCAGCTTTGTCCGCTTATCTATAGATCTTGAGTTGGAACCACAACTAGATGCTTTAATCCCTAGAATTGCATGTTTGCTTTATTGACTTCTTATTCATCTTTGATTGTGTTAATCGCTCTTGTGGTTAGAATTAACGTAGCATACCGTGTTGACTTTGTTTCACCGAGTCCCTGTGATCGACCCCTGGAATTTTCTTGCTTTTACTACGATTGACCCGTACACTGCGGGTTCGCATCCTTGTTTTAAGCTTAAGTCTAGGGTTATAAATTTAAAGCTTGCACACACCGTTTGGAGCGAACAAGTTTTTGGCGCCGTTGCCGGGGACTTGGTCTAGACCGAGCCGGTACGGTTTGCTCTTGGGGCGCTTGCCCCGTTTCATCTAACCACTCTACTTGAGTGACGATTTTTGCAGGTTCTTTCTTAGGTATATGCGAAGAACCCGCGCTGGGAAGGAAATCGTTCCTTACGATCCCGAACCAGAAAAGACATACAAGCGACGCTTAAGAGAAGCGAAGATGGCCCAACAAGACGATCACGATCTTGCGGCCCAATTGAGAGAGACGCAGGAGCTTCTACTTCGACCGATGGAAGATCCTCCTGTTGATCCTCGACCGATGCAGGATCCAGTAGTTGATCCTCGACCGAGGCAGATTCTAGTACCCGACGCCCCGGTCGATGTACATCCACCTCGGATACCAGTCCGAGATGTTCTTCTTGCAGGAATCCCACAAACCCTAGGTCAAAGGATGGACCCTAATCAACAGCTGAGGCGTCCAGGGGTGAACCTAGGAGATCCAGCGGATCATGACTACGAACTTCGACCGCAAGTTCTAGCCATGATTCGCCAATGCCAATTCGGAGGGCTAGAGAAGGAGTCGCCGCATCAACATCTTCAAAACTACGAGATCTTGATGGAAACCTTGCGACCTTCCAGAATTGAAAATAACAACTACAAGCTAAGACCTTTTTACTTTTCTTTAAAAGATAGAGCTCTTACTTGGTATCAATCTCTTCCTCCAGGAAAAATTAGCACATGGGAGGAGATGACTACGGAATTCTTAACCAAATTCTTTCCCCCCTCAAAGACTGCTGAAATGAGAGGGAAGATCAATGCTTTCATCATGAAGGACAAGGAGAGCTTGTCCAAATCTTGGGAGCGGTTCAAGGATATCCTTTTGGATTGCCCACATCATGGGATTCCAAAGATCGAGTTGTTGGAGATCTACTTCAAAGGGCTGGACGGAAGCACCCAGTTCAATCTCCAACTACTCTCCGCCGGTACCTTCATGGACATGGCGATTGACGAGGCTTGGGACTTCATTGAGAAGCAAGCCTTGCACATGGAGAAGTATACCCACCAAGGAGCCGAAGGTGGAGTAAAAAGAGTCAACTTTCAAGAGACTCAACCCAACAACAATCAACTCACATCATTGAAGAATGACGTGAAGCAATTGAAGGAGCTCTTGATGGCTCAAACTAAGAAGGAAGAGCAAGGGCAAAGGAACAACAACAACAACAATAACGGGTACCGTAACAACAACGGACCCCGAAACAACAACTACAACAACAACAATAGAGGATCCAATAGCAACAATTGGAGAGCGAATAATCAAAACCACGGTAACAATTATTCAAACTCCAACTCTAATGATTCCTCTAACCCTTTCCTCTCTCTTCTCCTTCTTCTTCTTCTACTCCATTGAAAAGCCAAGGGCAAGGATCAAGTTCGTCTCAGCCAGAAAAGAAAGACGCAGTTCTGGAGGCAATCTTGATCAAGCTTAGTGCTATGGAGAATTCTATGACTTTGTTTTCGAGGGCCCAAAAGTCCTTCGAACAACAACTTGCTAATAAGGCGAATGAAGCGCCAAGAGATCCAGGGAAGCTTCCAGCAAAGACGGAAACTAACCCTAAGGGCCAGTGCATGGCCATAACGACGAGGAGTGGACTCAAAACTGCAGATCCAGTACCTCGCTCGACGCAAACCACCTCGGTCCAGATCCAGTCGAAGAACACCTCGACCGAGATGCCAACCGAGGCGGAGCAACAGAAAGTAGGAGGGACGACAGAAACTTATGTTCCAACTCCTGCATATAAGCCACCACTTCCATTCCCTCAATCTAGAGCCAGAGCACATCTAGACAAGCACTTCGGTAAGTTTCTTGACTTGATGAATAAGCTACATATTAATATTCCTTTCCTTGATGCTATTTTAGGTATGCCCGCCTATGGGAAGTTCTTAAAAGAAATCTTATCAAGGAAGAGGAAGCTGGAGGACGTTGGTGAAGTTAGGATGACATCTAAGTCTTCGGAGCTAATCAAAATCATGAAGGAAAAGATGCCACCTAAGTTGAGAGATCCCGGCTCATTTTGCATTCCCATTCAAGTTGGGGATGTCACTTGTGAAGCCCTTTGCGATCTAGGAGCCAGCGTGAGCATCATCCCGCTGGAGCTATGCACTAAGATCGGTCTTGGAGAGCCCAACCCGGTCAAGATTCGACTTTACATGGCGGATCGCTCCATTATCCATCCCGTGGGCATTTTGGAAGACGTTCCGGTCAAGTTAGGTAACTTCTATCTACCTATAGATTTTGTCGTACTTGACATTCCCACAGATTATCCAGTACCTATTATTCTCGGGAGGCCATTTCTAGCAACTTCGGGTTGCAATGTGGATTGCAAGAACGCCAAGTTGAAATTCAACGTTGGTGGTGATGAGGTGGAGTTCGCACTACTTGCAGCAATGAAAGGGGAGCAGCTTACTGATGATATCTTCAACATCTACGATGAAGAAGAATCAAGAGAATTGGTGAGCTCTATCCTTATTAACGACCCACTCGAAAGAGTTATTAGCTTCAGTTTAATGGAGGAAGGTATAGATGCTTCTTGTGATGCAGATATACGGAGCTTGAAGGCACTGGAAGAGGATCCAGGAGCTAAAACTGAGAAGCTAGTCCAGGAAACGAAGATCTCCAGTCTCGGTTCCAGTAGCAGTACCTCGACCGAGGCACTTTCTGGACAAAGCGAGGCGTCTGAAGAACACCTCGGTCAACGCCTTTGCGCCTCGACCGAAGTCGACAGCCAGATGATGTCAACTGAGATTGCTGAGAATAACAATTTTCTTACTCCCTTCTCTGACATTCACCCACAGTTGGCGGATTATTCCCTCCACCAACTTTCTGATAATAAAGGTCCTTGGTATGCTGATATTGTGAATTATCTTGTTTGCCAGGAAATACCACCCGGATTGACGTACTCTCAAAAGAAGAGATTCTTCAAGGAAGTACGACATTACTACTGGGATGAGCCGCTGCTATTCAAGCGCGGACCGGATGGGATGCTTCGAAGGTGCATCCCGGAAGATGAAGTTAATAGCGTCATAAGGCATTGTCATTCACTTCCTTGTGGGGGGCATGCTAGCACCGATAAAACATGCGCTAAGGTATTGCGTTCCGTTTTCTTTTGGCCTACATTATTTAAGGACGTGCAATCTTTTGTTGTTTCTTGTGATGCATGCCAAAGAACAGGGAACTTATCAAGGAGGAACGAGATGCCACTTAATAACATCCAAGAAGTGGAAATCTTTGATGTATGGGGGATTGACTTCATGGGACCTTTCCCATCCTCCGGAGGAAACCTCTACATTCTCCTTGCAATTGATTACGTCTCTAGATGGGTTGAAGCCATTGCTTCTCCCACTAACGACGCCAAGGTGGTTGTGAAGTTCTTGAATAGAACTATCTTTCCACGATTTGGAACTCCACGCATCATCATTAGCGATGGAGGAACGCATTTCATCAACCAGAAGTTTAAGGCACTTCTATCGAAGTATGGGGTAACCCACAAGGTATCAACCGCTTATCACCCTCAAACTAGTGGACAGGTCGAGATCTCAAATAGAGAAATCAAGGCAATTTTGGAGAAAACCGTCTCTAGAACGAGGAAGGATTGGTCCATGAAATTGGACGATGCTCTTTGGGCATACAGGACCGCATTCAAGACTCCCATAGGTACCACCCCTTATAATTTGGTATATGGGAAGTCTTGCCATTTGCCCGTTGAGTTGGAGCACAAGGCGTATTGGGCTATCAAATGGTTGAACTTTGACATCAAGGAGGCTGGTGAGAAGCGACTATTGGAACTTAACGAGCTGGAGGAGCTGCGTCTGAACGCTTATGAGAATGCCAAAATCTACAAGGAAAGGACAAAGAGATGGCATGACAAGCGTATCATTCCAAGGGAGCTTAACGAAGGAGACTTAGTTCTACTCTTCAACTCCCACCTCCGCCTTTTTCCAGGTAAGTTGAAATCTAGATGGACCGGACCTTATGTTGTGAAACATATTTTCCCTCATGGTGCAGTTGAGATATGGGGCGAAACTAGCGGAAGCTTCAAGGTCAACGGTCATAGACTTAAGAAGTACCAGCCGGAAACACCGGTTGAGGAGGTTGCACCGATATACCTCCTTTGAGACACATCATGGTCCAGCTAGTGACCTTAAATCAAGCGCTTCTTGGGAGGCAACCCAAGGTATTGCTTTCTTTTCCCGTTTTCTAGTCTAGCTTAGATAGTTTTTGTTTTTGCTTTGCTTTGCTTTGTTTTTGGCGTTCTGGACAGACAACAGGAAGGAGCACATCTGGAAGGACAGAAGTTCGAGATTCTGAGAAGATAGAAGCACCTCGGTCACTGATAGCATGAATTATAGTCCATATTTTGGGGTTTGTTTGGACGTTTTATCTTTCATATTCTGCATGTTTGTATGTACATTATGTGATTTTACTACCATTTCATCTACCTTTGCGAGAATCGAGGTCTACACCTAGTTTCGTTGTAATTGCAGGTAATATGGTACGTTTTGCATCAAAAAGGAGCAAAAGAAGTCAAGAGTCATTTGGAGCTACATCCAGGAAGCACAGCCATGGATTGAAGATTTACTTTGGAGCTGATTCGAGAGATTTCACATTCTGTCGTGAGTCACCTCGGTTGACCAGAGGTTCACCTCGACCGAGGCGATCCAGAGACACCGACTCGACCGAGGCGAATACCTAGGACGCGGCGAGAATATTTTATTCTTGGAAGAGATCTTTTAAATTTGGAAAGTGATCTTATATTTTTTTGGGCTGAGCTTCTGGAAGGAAGGAGATATGCAGAATATATATTTTACCTATATTTATGGGATAATATCTTCTTAAGATTTATTATCTTTGGAGGTTTATTTTTCCTATAAAAAGGGTTGGATTTCCACAAATCCAACATCACGCTATACCGTCGATCAAGGTTTACGACGCAGCAGCCGTAGTACACTCCAATTTGGGAGTTGTTGAAGAACCTTTTTGAAGGTTGAAGGAAGGTTGAAGATTATAGCTTTTGAAGGGTTTTGTAAGATTGTCTTCAATTCCTTTCCTTGTTATCTTGTCTTGTTGGATTGCTATCCAAGGAACGCTTTTGTTGTGATATTTGATTCAGTTATTGAAGTCTTTTCATTAAATTCTTCTTTGTTCAAATATTCACCTTCTTCCATATATTTTAATACTTTCATTATGATGATGAGTGGCTAATTTCCTTGTGTGATTCTAGGGTGATTGGCTGAAGGTTGTGGGAAAAACAATGGTAGAATAATCTTAGATTCCAGTAGGATCCTGAAAGTTCGAGTCTTTAACCTTAACCCTAAGCATCTCGTTCGGTTGATGAACATCTCGGCCGGGGTGGAATTCTTCCAACCGAGGTGACTTATCCGACCTAAAACAGAAAGTTAAGTGTTAGAGTTTGCTAAATCCTATTCTTATTTCACCTTCCTGGTTCAATGCAAGCTTAGGATGAGACTTACCCGGTAATTCCTTGGTTTGTGTATTAACGATCATAAGTGTAGGTAATAAAGGTTTATCCTTTATTGGGGTTTGAGTGTGCTTCCATCCCATCTTTGTGAGTTAGCCTGAGACTTACCCGGTAAAGGTTGATTCTATTCCCTTAGATGGTATGTTAGTTTGAGGTTATAGTTCTTTATCTTGATTCCTTGAGACTTACCCGGTAATAGGAGTTACGGTTTAGGATTAGTGCGTAGTGAGACTTACCCGGTGATCTACTCCACTTTAGCAACACCTTCCTCACGCAAAAATCTCAGCTTTGTCCGCTTATCTATAGATCTTGAGTTGGAACCACAACTAGATGCTTTAATCCCTAGAATTGCATGTTTGCTTATTTGACATCTTATTCATATTTGATTGTGTTAATCGCTCTTGTGGTTAGAATTAACGTAGCATACCGTGTTGACTTTGTTTCACCAAGTCCCTGTGATCGACCCCTGGAATTTTCTTGCTTTTACTACGATTGACCCGTACACTGCGGGTTCGCATCCTTGTTTTAAGCTTAAGTCTAGGGTTATAAATTTAAAGCTTGCACACACCGTTTGGAGCGAACAAGTTTTTGGCGCCGTTGCCGGGGACTTGGTCTAGACCAAGCCGGTACGGTTTGCTCTTGGGGCATTTGCCCCGTTTCATCTTACCACTCTACTTGAATGACTTTTGCAGGTTCTTTCTTAGGTATATGCGAAGAACCCGTGCTGGGAAGGAAATCGTTCCTTACGATCCCGAACCGGAAAAGACATACAAGCGACGCTTAAGAGAAGCGAAAATGGCCCAACAAGACGATCACGATCTTGCGGCCCAATTGAGAGAGACGCAGGAGCTGCTACGTCTCAGTAAAGAAGAGCTAAGGCAAGAGAAAGAAGAGAATCATGCCAGGACTGCAGCAATCGAAGCTGAGATTGCAGCCATTCGGAACCAGATTCTACTTCGACCGATGCAGGATCCAGTAGTTGATCCTCGACCGATGCAGGATCCAGTAGTTGATCCTCGACCGAGGCAGATTCTAGTACCCGACGCCCCGGTCGATGTACATCCACCTCGGATACCAGTCCGAGATGTTCTTCTTGCAGGAATCCCGCAAACCCTAGGTCAAAGGATGAACCCTAATCAACAGCTAAGGCGTCCAGGGGTGAACCTAGGAGATCCAGCGGATCATGACTACGAACTTCGACCGCAAGTTCTAGCCATGATTCGCCAATGTCAATTCGGAGGGCTAGAGAAGGAGTCGCCGCACCAACATCTTCAAAACTACGAGATCTTGATGGAGACCTTGCGACCTTCTAGAATTGAAAATAACAACTACAAGCTAAGACCTTTTTTCTTTTCTTTAAAAGATAGAGCTCTTACTTGGTATCAATCTCTTCCTCCAGGAAAAATTAGCACATGGGAGGAGATGACTACGGAATTCCTAACCAAATTCTTTCCCCCCTCAAAGACTTCTGAAATGAGAGGGAAGATCAATGCTTTCATCATGAAGGACAAGGAAAGCTTGTCCAAATCTTGGGAGCGGTTCAAGGATATTCTTTTGGATTGCCCACATCATGGGATTCCAAAGATCGAGTTGTTGGAGATCTACTTCAAAGGGCTGGACGGAAACACCCAGTTCAATCTCCAACTACTCTCCGCCGGTACCTTCATGGACATGGCGATTGATGATGCATGGGACTTCATTGAGAAGCAAGCCTTGCACATGGAGAAGTATACCCACCAAGGAGCCGAAGGTGGAGTTAAAAGAGTCAACTTTCAAGAGACTCAATCCAACAACAATCAACTCACGTCATTGAAGAACGACGTGAAGCAATTGAAGGAGCTCTTGATGGCTCAAACTAAGAAGGAAGAGCAAGGGCAAAGGAACAACAACAACAACGGGTACCGTAACAACAATAACGGTCCCCGAAACAACAACTACAACAACAATAGAGGATCCAACAGCAACAACTGGAGGGCGAATAACCAAAATAACGGTAACAATTATTCGAACTCCAACTCTAATGATTCCTCTAATCCTTTCCTCTCTTCTCCTTCTTCTTCTTCTACTCCATTGAAAAGCCAAGGGCAAGGATCAAGTTCGTCTCAGCCGGAAAAGAAGGACGCAGTTCTAGAGGCAATCTTGATCAAGCTTGGCGCTATGGAGAATTCTATGACTTCATTTTCGAGGGCCCAAAAGTCCCTTGAACAACAACTTGCTAATAGGGCGAATGAAGCGCCAAGAGATCCAGGGAAGCTTCCAGCAAAGACAGAAGCTAACCCTAAGGGCCAGTGTATGGCCATAACGACGAGGAGTGGACTCAAAACTGCTGATCCAGTACCTCGCTCGACGCAGACCACCTCGGTCCAGATCCAGTCGAAGAACACCTCGACCGAGATGCCAACCGAGGCAGAGCAACAGAAAGCAGGAGGAACGACAGAAACTTATGTTCCACCTCCTGCATATAAACCACCACTTCCATTCCCTCAGTCCAGAGCCAGAGCACATCTAGACAAGCACTTCGGTAAGTTTCTTGACTTGATGAATAAGCTACATATTAACATTCCTTTCCTTGATGCTATTCTAGGTATGCCCGCCTATGGGAAGTTCTTAAAAGAGATCTTATCAAGAAAGAGGAAGCTGGAGGATGTTGGTGAAGTTAGGATGACATCTAAATCTTCGGAACTCATAAAGATCATGAAGGAGAAGATGCCACCTAAATTGAGAGATCCCGGCTCATTTTGCATTCCCATTCAAGTTGGGGATGTCACTTGTGAAGCCCTTTGCGATCTAGGAGCCAGCGTGAGCATCATCCCGCTGGAGCTATGCACTAAGATCGGTCTTGGAGAGCCCAAACCGGTCAAGATCCGACTCTACATGGCGGATCGCTCCATTACCCATCCCGTGGGTATTTTGGAGGACGTTCCGGTCAAGTTAGGTAACTTCTATCTACCTATAGATTTTGTCGTGCTTGACATTCCCGCAGATTACCCTGTTCCCATCATTCTCGGGAGGCCATTTCTAGCAACTTCGGGTTGCAATGTGGATTGCAAGAACGCCAAGTTGAAATTCAACGTTGGTGGCGATGAGGTGGAGTTCGCACTACTTGCAGCCATGAAAGGGGAGCAACTAACTGATGATATCTTCAACATCTACGATGAAGAAGAATCAAGAGAATTGGTGAGCTCTATCCTTATTAACGATCCACTCGAAAGAGTTATTAGCTTCAGTTTAATGGAGGAAGGTATAGATGCTTCTTGTGATGCAGATATACAGAGCTTGAAGGCACTGGAAGAGGATCCAGGAGCTAAAACTGAGAAGCTAGTCCAGGAAACGAAGATTTCCAGCCTCGGATCCAGTAGCAGTACCTCGACCGAAGCACCTTCTGGACAGAGCGAGGCGTCTGAAGAACACCTCGGTCAACGCCTTTGTGCCTCGACCGAGGTCGACCGCGAGACGATTCAAACTGAGACTGCATTTAGTCCAGTTTCTGACACCACTCCACTGGAAAGAGGAAGCACAGATCCCTCTCGGAAAGCGCCCCCAGTTGTGGAGCTTAAACAACTCCCTAGTCACTTGAGGTATATCTTTCTTGGGCCGGATTCTACCTATCCCGTTATTGTTAGTGCTTCCCTTTCCGATTCTGAATTAACTAAGCTAATGCATGTCCTGAGAAAGCATCGAAAAGCCATAGGTTACACCACGGATGATCTTATTGGCATTAAACCTTCTTTCTGCATGCATAGAATTCTAATGGAGGATAATCATAAGACTTCACGAGAACCTCAAAGACGGTTAAATCCGATCATGAAAGAGGTTGTGAAGAAGGAAGTTCTTAAGTTGTTGGATGCAGGTATTATTTATCCTATCTCGGACAGCAAGTGGGTTAGCCCGGTGCATGTCGTTCCGAAGAAAGGAGGGATGACCGTTGTGACAAATAAGAACAACGAGTTGATCCCAACGAGGACCGTCACGGGCTGGAGAGTTTGCATCGACTATAGGAAGCTGAACACGGCAACTCGGAAGGATCATTTTCCGCTTCCCTTCATTGATCAAATGCTCGAACGGTTGGCCCAGCATTCACACTTTTGCTACTTGGACGGCTATAGTGGATTCTTCCAGATTCCTATCCATCCGGATGATCAGGAGAAGACCACTTTCACTTGTCCATGGGGGACGTTTGCCTATCGGAGGATGCCATTTGGATTGTGCAATGCACCAGCTACCTTCCAGCGATGCATGATGGCTATCTTTTCCGAGTACATAGAGGAGATCATGGAGGTATTTATGGATGATTTTTCTGTATATGGTTCCTCTTTTGATGATTGCCTATCTAACCTTTCTCTAGTGCTTAAAAGATGTGAAGACACTAACCTTGTTTTGAATTGGGAGAAGTGTCATTTTATGGTTAACGAAGGCATTGTGCTAGGACACCTCGTTTCTAATCAAGGTATTGAGGTCGATCGAGCTAAGATCGAGACTATTGAGAAACTCCCTCCTCCTTGTTCTGTTAAAGGTGTGAGGAGTTTTCTCGGGCATGCAGGTTTCTACAGGAGATTCATCAAGGACTTCTCCAAGATTTCTAAACCTCTAACTAACCTCTTGAATAAAGATGTTGTTTTTGAGTTTTCGCAGGAGTGTCTTGATGCTTTCTACAGGATTAAGGAAGCGTTGATCTCCGCTCCCATTATCCAGCCTCCTGATTGGACCTTGCCCTTTGAGGTCATGTGTGACGCTAGCGATGTAGCCGTAGGAGCAGTGCTTGGGCAGAAGAAGGATGGACGGACCACCGCCATTTACTATGCTAGCAAGACGCTAGATGAAGCACAACGCCACTACGCTACCACCGAAAAGGAGTTATTGGCGGTTGTATATGCTTTCGAGAAGTTTCGTTCCTATCTAGTAGGGGCGAAAGTCATTGTCTACACCGACCATGCAGCCATTCGTTACTTGATGGCTAAGAAAGATGCCAAGCCGCGTCTTATTCGATGGATTCTCTTGCTTCAAGAGTTTGACCTAGAGATCCGCGATAAGAAGGGATCCGAGAATTCAGTTGCGGATCACCTCAGCCGGCTACCGGAATCTTCCCGCGAGACAGATAACCCACCCATAGATGATTCATTCCCCGATGAGCACTTGCACGTCTTGGAGCGTTTGATGGATCTACTTACTTCACCCCACGATGGAGGTGAAGTATGGGGTGAGGGCACCTCCTACCTCCTTTGAGACACATTATGGTCCAGCTAGCGACCTTAAATCAAGCGCTTCTTGGGAGGCAACCCAAGGTATTGCTCTTCTTTCCCTTTTTCTAGTCTAGCTTAGATAGTTTTTGTTTTTGCTTTGCTTTGCTTTGTTTTTGGCATTCTGGACAGACAACAGGGAGGAGCACATCTGGAAGGACAGAAGTTCGAGAATTTGAGAAGACAGAAGCACCTCGGTCACTGTCAGAACACCTCGACCGAGTTGATTCTTGAAGCAACCGAGGCGACTAGGGTTTCTGCAGAACCGCCTCGGTCCATACCACCTCGGTCCAGTCGAAACCATCTCGACCAAGGTGACAGCAGATCCAGTAACAGTATAAAAAGGGAAAAATTACTTTTCACTTTTTATTTACCCATTTCGACCGCGGCGGAACAGCAGCACCTCGCTCTCCCATTTCTCACTCGTTTCCGACGATTTCTGCTTCCAAACTGCAATTAAAGGGTAGAAGGATCGATTGCAACTACAGATCTGCAAGAAATTTGAGCGTTTCGACCGAAACGAGGTAAAAACGTTCGAAAACCCTAACTCACTCGTTTACTGCGTATTGGGCTTTGGTTGCCCTTGATTTTGTTGAGGAAATCCATAAGTACCCCTTAGGAAGCATTTGTAGTGATTTTAGGGGGAAAAGAACTGAAAATCAGAGAGTGGAAATCGAACTGTCTTCGCCTCGGTCCAGTCGGTCTGCACCTCGGTCGAGGTGGTTCTTGGTATTTGTCAGTCGACCGAGGTAGTCTGACAGTGTGTTTTTGAAGATGAGTTCAGATCGCCGTTTAGCTCTGAGAGATAGATCCTCCCCTTCCCCTTCTCCTTCCTCATCCCGTCCCTACCGCCCGGCCATCCATGAGAGATGCCGGGTAGATTATGAGAGGATAGCTGGCCGTCCAGTCATCGCACCACGATTTCTGGATGTGTCAGCTTTTGACTGCCTAGGGTTAGATGCTGACCTTAGGAGGATGATTGCTACCGTTGGGCTAGATCAGTTCACTGAGATCCGAGCCCCAGCCTACATAGAGCCGACACTCGAGTTTGTTAGCTCCTTCTCCTACCTCCCCACAGAGCGATCTGTGAAGTACCGGCTGATGAGCCGGAACTTCATAGTTCCTTTAGAGATCTGGAGAGAGATCTTTGGCTTTCCTACCCCTACCGCTGTAGACTTCCCCTCCCGATCCGTAGCTAGGGAGTTCTGGGGACAGATAGCCCACATTACTACACATGCAGACAGATGGCGCCCTGGTGATTCCAGGGAGAAGGTCATCTTTCACCCGGCCTTCAGACTTGCCCACAGGATCTTCAGTGAGATGCTTCTGGCGCGTACTGAGACGCCCCAGAAGATCAGACAGGGGGAGCTCTTTTCGCTTTACTGCATGGTTACAGGAGGCTTCCCGGACTTTGGCTTGCTCCTAGCAGAGGATCTGCATAGGATCAAGGCCAAGGCGAAGGGAGATATCTGTTGTGGAGGTCTAGTCACCCACATCGCCACTTACCACGGGATGGACCTCAGCATATGCACATTGGCGGCGGCTCCGAAGCCGCTGGGATTGCAGGAGATGATTACACGGAGGATCCTAGTTCCCCGTGGGCTGACTACACCCTACGTTGCCATGCCTTGGGAGCGGACTGCACCTCAGGGCATCAGATGGTCTGCACAGTTCTCTGTCTCCGATCCACATTTCTGGCAGACAGCATGGGCTCCACTTATGGAGGACTTCAGAGAGGGAGCAGCTGCCCCTGCAGAGGAGGCTGAGGAGGCTGATGAGGACGACGACGACGAGACAGTTGATGAGAGAGGAGGCGGCGTCCCGATGGACACAGGTACAGATACAGATGGGACGAGCGCGCCTCCCATTATTGATTTGGATGAGGATGAGGAGGATACTGAGCCGGCGCCAGCTGAGACTTCTCCAGTCAGGCCCGCTAGGCGCAGGAGGCAGGGAGTTAGGGACAGAGCTGCACACCGACGGATCGATGACCTGACGGATCAGGTTATCGACTCATATGTTGCACTTTCATTGGATATCCGTGAGATGCAGGAGCGGCAGCATCACCAGCACATGATGGCTCAGCTACAGTTTGAGCGTATCATGGGCCATCCCTACGATCCGACTCAGTTCCCCTACATACCACCACCACCACCACCGGATCAGGACTACTGAGGAGCTGCAGGGTTTTATTTATTATATTTTTATGCAGTTCGGCTCTTTATCCGGTGGGTCCTCTTTTATTTAGACTTTTATTATACCCACTGGGACAGTGTGTCTCAAGTATGGGGTATTTGTCTGTATTATTTGACTACGTGACTACTTGATGTATTCGATACTTTTGATGTATTATATTCATCGGATACTTTCATATTTATGCTTCACTTGCCTTTATATGATTATCTGATATTACATGCATACCTACAGATTATTTGATTGAGAAAAACGTCGAAACCGAACCGAAGAGAAAAAAAAATTGGTTTTAAAAAAAAAAATAATAATTTTTTTGACCTCGACCGGGGAGATTCTGGCGAAACGAGGTGTTTCACCTCGGTTGAACCAAGAACACCTCGACCGAGGCGGCGTAACAGAAAGTTTTCGGAAATGATTTTGTGCTACTTGGCTGGATATGATCTCAGTGAAGATCTTGTTTACCTGCTGTTTTTAAATTCTTTGTGTGTTTGAAAGGTTTTATAATATGTTTAAGTTGCTAAATGCTTTGATTGAAATTATTAGCATGTTTAATACTTTGTTTTTATCCAAATTATGTTGAATTTGAAGGTTGACACCGCAGGTTAAGTTCTCTCACATTCTTCTTGGAAAGACCAAGGCATTTCATTCTTCTTCTTCTTCTTCTTGATCATGCTTAGCCCCTCATATACATTTTGCCTCCCTTTACCTATCCGGGAATTTGGAAGCAAGCAAGTGGCGAAAGCAAGTTAAAATTGAGAAGTGAGATGGATGTGAAGTGCTAGAAAGTAATTTTAGGTTTGGGGAAGTCAATCATGAAGATGAGTAACTCGGCACCATTCACATAGCCGGGTGTTTGTGTCTTGCCAAAGTCGGATTGAGCGATATTCCTAACGGGTCATGGTATGTGCATCAAGGGTTTGATGCATCTCGAGAAATTGATGATTGCAGATTTCCTAGGCTTCAGTTATTGTGCACCTCTATCCATGCATCCCAAAAAGTAAAGTAAAAAGAAAAAAACGAAATAAGCAAAGCTTATTGGTGGAAGATGTTGCAAGTCAAAGTGAAAGTGAAGTTCATCCTTTCCCGGATTCTAGCACCACATTACCTTACATACATCCCTACCCTACACGTTTCTTGACCTTTTCTTTTGAGAAGACCTTGAGACCTTGAGCTTGTTGATTGACTTAGCGGTTTAAATCGGATTATACATGATTAATTTTGATAATTATGATTTCTTATGCATTCTATGATTTTATGCAAAGATGAACAACTTTCTTATATTTATGAAATGTTTTGATCATATTAAGTTTTTAATTCCGGGAAGTATTCTCTTAGAGTGATCTATGATAGTTGCACACCATAAAATGTTTTTGAAAGATTTTTTTAATTTATTTTATTGACTTATAATCCATTCTATCTTGTCTTTTATATGAGGAACTTGCTTGGGGACAAGCAAGGGCTAAGTATGGGGTATTTTGATAGCATGAATTATAGTCCATATTTTGGGGTTTGTTTGGACGTTTTATCTTTCATATTCAGCATGTTTGTATGTACATTATGTGATTTTACTACCATTTCATCTACCTTTGCGAGAATCGAGGTCTACACCTAGTTTCGTTGTAATTGCAGGTAATATGGTACGTTTTGCATCAAAAATGAGCAAAAGAAGTCAAGAGTCATTTGGAGCTACATCCAGGAAGCACAGCCATGGATTGAAGATTTACTTTGGAGCTGATTCGAGAGATTTCACATTCTGTCGTGAGTCACCTCGGTTGACCAGAGGTTCACCTCGACCGAGGCGATCCAGAGACACCGACTCGACCGAGGCGAATACCTAGGACGCGGCGAGAATATTTTATTCTTGGAAGAGATCTTTTAAATTTGGAAAGTGATCTTATATTTTTTTGGGTTGAGCTTCTGGAAGGAAGGAGATATGCAGAATATATATTTTACCTATATTTATGGGATAATATCTTCTTAAGATTTATTATCTTTGGAGGTTTATTTTTCCTATAAAAAGGGTTGGATTTCCACAAATCCAACATCACGCTATACCGTCGATCAGGGTTTACGACGCAGCAGCCGCAGTACACTCCAATTTGGGAGTTGTTGAAGAACCTTTTTGAAGGTTGAAGGAAGGTTGAAGATTATAGCTTTTAAAGGGTTTTGTAAGATTGTCTTCAATTCCTTTCCTTGTTATCTTGTCTTGTTGGATTGCTATCCAAGGAACGCTTTTGTTGTGATATTTGATTCAGTTATTGAAGTCTTTTCATTAAATTCTTCTTTGTTCAAATATTCACCTTCTTCCATATATTTTAATACTTTCATTATGATGATGAGTGGCTAATTTCCTTGTGTGATTCTAGGGTGATTGGCTGAAGGTTGTGGGAAAAACAATGATAGAATAATCTTAGATTCCAGTAGGATCCTGAAAGTTCGAGTCTTTAACCTTAACCCTAAGCATCTCGTTCGGTTGATGAACATCTCGGCCGGGGTGGAATTCTTCCAACCGAGGTGACTTATCCGACCTAAAACAGAAAGTTAAGTGTTAGAGTTTGCTAAATCCTATTCTTATTTCACCTTCCTGGTTCAATGCAAGCTTAAGATGAGACTTACCCGGTAATTCCTTGGTTTGTGTATTAACGATCATAAGTGTAGGTAATAAAGGTTTATCCTTTATTGGGGTTTGAGTGTGCTTCCATCCCATCTTTGTGAGTTAGCCTGAGACTTACCCGGTAAAGGTTGATTCTATTCCCTTAGATGGTATGTTAGTTTGAGGTTATAGTTCTTTATCTTGATTCCTTGAGACTTACCCGGTAATAGGAGTTACGGTTTAGGATTAGTGCGTAGTGAGACTTACCCGGTGATCTACTCCACTTTAGCAACACCTTCCCCACGCAAAAATCTCAGCTTTGTCCGCTTATCTATAGATCTTGAGTTGGAACCACAACTAGATGCTTTAATCCCTAGAATTGCATGTTTGCTTATTTGACATCTTATTCATCTTTGATTGTGTTAATCGCTCTTGTGGTTAGAATTAACGTAGCATACCGTGTTGACTTTGTTTCACCAAGTCCCTGTGATCGACCCCTGGAATTTTCTTGCTTTTACTACGATTGACCCGTACACTGCGGGTTCGCATCCTTGTTTTAAGCTTAAGTCTAGGGTTATAAATTTAAAGCTTGCACACACCGTTTGGAGCGAATAGTCACTGTCAGAGCACCTCGACCGAGTTGATTCTTGAGCAACCGAGGCGACTAGGGTTTCTGCAGAACCGCCTCGGTCCATACCACCTCGGTCCAGTCGAGACCATCTCGACCGAGGTGACAGCAGATCCAGTAACAGTATAAAAGGGGGAAAAATTACATTTTCACTTTTTTTACCCTCCTCGACCGCGGCGAACAGACGCACCTCGCTCACTTTGTTTCTTGCTCGTTTTCGACAATTTCCGCTTCCAAACCGAGATTGAAGGATAGAGGAGTCGATTGCAACTACAGATCTGCAAGAAATTTGAGCAACTCGACCGGAACGAGGTAAAAACGATCGAAACCCTAACTCGCTCGTTTACTGCAATTTGGGCTTTGGTTGCCCTCGATTCTGTTGAGGAAACCTTTAAGTACCCCTTAGGAAGCATCGGTAGTGATTTTTGGGGGAAAAGAACTGAAATTCAGAGAGTAGAAATCGCACTGCCTTCGCCTCGGTCCAGTCGTTCTGCACCTCGGTCGAGGTGATTCTTGGTGTTTGTCAGTCGACCGAGGTAGTCTGACAGTGTGTTTGAAGATGAGTTCAGATCGCCGTTTTGCTCTTAGAGATAGATCCTCCCCTTCCCCTTCTCCTTCCTCATCCCGTCCCTACCGCCCGGTTATCCACGAGAGATGCCGGGTAGACTATGAGAGGATAGCTGGCCGTCCAGTCATCGCACCACGATTTCTGGATGTGTCAGCTTTTGACTGCCTAGGGTTAGATGCTGACCTTAGGAGGATGATTGCTACAGTGGGGTTAGATCAGTTCACTGAGATCCGAGCCCCAGCCTACATAGAGCCGACACTTGAGTTTATTAGCTCCTTCTCCTACCTTCCCACAGAGCGGTCTGTGAAGTACCGGTTGATGAACCGGAACTTCATAGTTCCTTTAGAGATATGGAGAGAGATTTTTGGCTTTCCTGACCCCACTGCTGTAGACTTTCCCTCCCGATCCGTAGCTAGGGAGTTCTGGGGACAGATAGCCCACATTACTGAGCACGCAGACAGATGGCGCCCTGGAGATTCCAGGGAGAAGGTCATCTTTCACCCGGCTTTTAGACTAGCCCACAGGATTTTTAGCGAGACGCTTCTGGCGCGTACTGAGACGCCCCAGAAGGTCCGACAGGGGGAGCTCTTTTCGCTTTACTGCATGGTTACAGGAGGTTTCCCGGACTTTGGCTTGCTCTTGGCAGAGGATCTGCACAAGATCAAGGCCAAGGCGAAGGGAGACATTTGCTGCGGAGGTCTGATCACCCACATCGCTACCTACCATGGGATGGACCTCAGCGTTTGCACGTTGGCGGCGGCTCCGAAGCCGCTGGGATTGCAGGAGATGATCACACGGAGGATTCTAGTTCCCCGTGGTTTGACCACTCCATATGTCGCCATGCCTTGGGAGCGGACTGCACCTCAGGGCATCCGCTGGTCTGCGCAGTTCACAGTTTTTGATCCGCATTTCTGGCAGACAGCTTGGGATACACTGATAGAGGATCACAGAGAGGCAGCAGCTGCCCCTGCTGCAGCTGCGGAGGAGGCTGAGGATGAGGACGACGATGATGATGACACAGTCGATGAGAGAGGAGGTGGCGTCCCGATGGACACAGGGACAGATACAGCTGGAACGAGCGCGCCACCTATTATTGATTTGGATGATGATGAGGAGGATACTGAGCCTGCACCTGCTGCACCTCCTGCTAGATCTGCTAGGCGTCGGACACGCCGTCATAGAGATGCAGAGGCTCATCGTCGGATCGACGACTTGACAGATCAGATGATAGACTCATATGCTGCCCTTACAGTGGACATGCATGAGAGATTTGCCGCCCAGCACCGACACCTTGACAGCTGGACTCAGCAGATGTTGGAGGGGCAGCACTATCAGCGTAGGATGATGGAGCTACAGTTCCAGCAAACTATGGGCTATCCGTTTGATCCGACCCAGCATCCTTATGTACCACCACCACCACCGCCGGATCAGGACTACTGAGGAGCTGCAGAGTTTTATTATTAAATTTTTATGCAGTTCGGCTTTTATCCGGTGAGTTCTCTTGTTTAGACTTTTATTATACCCACTGGGACAGTGTGTCTCAAGTATGGGGTATTTGTTATTTGACTATGTGGCTACCTTTGATGTATTCGACACTTTTGATGTATTTTATTTATCGGATATTTTCATATTTATGCTTCATTTGCCTTTATATGATTATCTGATATTACATGCATACCTACAGATTATTTGATTGAGAAAAACGTCGAAACCGAACCGAAAAAAATAAAAAAAATTGGTTTTAAAAAAAAAAAAAAAATTTTTGACCTCGACCGGGGAGATCCTGGCGAAACGAGGTGTTTCACCTCGGTTGAACCAAGAACATCTCGACCGAGGTGGCGTAACAGAAAGTTTTCGAAAACAATTTTGTGTTACTTATCTGGATATGATCTCAGTGAAGATTCTGTTTACTTACTGTTTTTAAATTCTTTGTGTGTTTGAAAGGTTTTATAATATGTTTAAGTTGCTAAGTGCTTTGTTTGAAATTATTAGCATGTTTAATACTTTGTTTTTATCCAAATTATGTTGAATTTGAAGGTTGACACCGCAGGATAAGTTCTCTCACTTTCTTCTTGAAAAGACCAAGGCAATTCATTTTCTTCTTCTCCTTCTTCTTGATCATGCCTAGCCCCTCATATACATTTTGCCTCCCTTTACCTATCCGGGAATTTGGAAGCAAGCGAAGCGGTGAAAGCAAGTTAAAGTTGAAGAGTGGGCTGGAAGTGAAGTGTTAGAAAGCAATAATAGGTTTGGGGAAGTCAATCATGAAGATGAGTAACTCGGCACCATTCACATAGCCGGGTGTTTGTGTCTTGCCAAAGTCGGATTGAGCGATATTCCTAACGGGTCATGGTATATGCATCAAGGGTTTGATGCATCTCAAGAAATTGATGATTGCAGATTTCCTAGGCTTCGGTTATTGTGCACCTCTGTCCATGCATCCCAAAAAGTAAAGTAAAAAAAAAAGAAAAGTGTGAGATAAGCAAAGCTTATTGGTGGAAGATGTTGCAAGTCAAAGTGAAAGTGAAGTTCATCCTTTTCCCGGATTCTAGCACCACATTACCTTACATACATCCCTACCCTACACGTTTCTTGACCTTTTCTTTTGGGAAGCCCTTGAGACCTTGAGCTTGTTGATTGACTTAGCGGTTTAAACTGGATTATACATGATTAATTTTGATAATTATGATCTATTATGCATTCTATGATTTTATGCAAAGATGAACAACTTTCTTATATTTATAAAATGTTTTGATCATATTGAGTTTTTAAATTCCAGGAAGTATTCTCTTAGAGGGATCTATGATAGTTGCACACCATAAAATATTTTTGAAAAACTTTTTCATTGATTTTCTTGACTTATAATCCATTCTATCTTGTCTTCTATATGAGGAACTTGCTTAGGGACAAGCAAGGGCTAAGTATGGGGTATTTTGATAGCATGAATTATAGTCTAGTTTTAGGGGTTTGTTTGGACGTTTTATCTTTCATAAGCTGCATGTTTGTATGTACATTATGTGATTTTACTATCATTTCATCTACCTTTGCGAGAATCGAGGTCTACACCTAGTTTCGTTGTAATTGCAGGTAATTTGGTACGTTTTGCATCAAAAAGGAGCAAAAGGAGTCATGAGTCATTTGGAGCTACATCCAGGGAGCATAGCCATGGATTGAAGATTCACTTTGGAACAGATTCGAGAGATTTCACATTCTGTCGTGAGTCACCTCGGTTGACCAGAGATTCACCTCGACCGAGGTGATCCAGAGACGCCGACTCGACCGAGGCGAACACCTAGGACGCGGCGAGAATATTTTATTCTTGGAAGAGATCTTTTAAATTTGGAAAGTGATCTTATATTTTTGGGCTTGGCTTCTGGAAGGAAGGAGATATGCAGAATATATATTTTTACCTATATTTATGGGATAAGATCTTCTTAAGATTTATGATCTTTGGAGGTTTATTTTCCTATAAAAAGGGTCAGATTTCCCACAATTCCGACACCCCGCATACACCGGATCCGCTATCATCACGCTAGACCGTCGATCAAGGTTTACGCAGCAGCAGCAGCCTACTCCAATTTGGGGAGAGAGTTGAAGAACCTTTTTGAAGGTTGAAGGAAGATTGAAGTCCATAGCTTTTATAGCTTTATTGAAGGGTTTTGTAAGATTGTCTTCAATTCCCTCAATTGTTGTCTTGTCTTTTTGGATTAATTGTCCAAGGAACGCTTTGTTGTGATATTTGATTCAGTTATTGAAGTCTTTTCATTAAATTCTTCTTTGTTCAAATATTCACCTTCTTCCCAAATATTTTAATACTTTCATTATGATGATGAGTGGCTAATTTCCTTGTGTGATTCTAGGGTGATTGGCTGAAGGTTGTGGGAAAAACAATGATAGAATAATCTTAGATTCCAGTAGGATCCTGAAAGTTCGAGTCTTTAACCTTAACCCTAAGCATCTCGGCCGTTGTTGTTGTTACGGTACCCGTTATTGTTGTTGTTGTTGTTCCTTTGCCCTTGCTCTTCCTTCTTAGTTTGAGCCATCAAGAGCTCCTTCAATTGCTTCACGTCATTCTTCAATGATGTGAGTTGATTGTTGTTGGGTTGAGTCTCTTGAAAGTTGACTCTTTTTACTCCACCTTCGGCTCCTTGGTGGGTATACTTCTCCACGGCCGAGATGCTTAGGGTTAAGGTTAAAGACTCGAACTTTCAGGATCCTACTGGAATCTAAGATTATTCTATCATTGTTTTTCCCACAACCTTCAGCCAATCACCCTAGAATCACACAAGGAAATTAGCCACTCATCATCATAATGAAAGTATTAAAATATATGGGAAGAAGGTGAATATTTGAAGAAAGAAGAATTTAATGAAAAGACTTCAATAACTGAATCAAATATCACAACAAAGCGTTCCTTGGACAATTAATCCAAAAAGACAAGACAACAATTGAGGGAATTGAAGACAATCTTACAAAACCCTTCAATAAAGCTATAAAAGCTATGGACTTCAATCTTCCTTCAACCTTCAAAAAGGTTCTTTAACTCTCTCCCCAAATTGGAGTAGGCTGCTGCTGCTGCTGCGTAAACCTTGATCGACGGTCTAGCGTGATGATAGCGGATCCGGTGTATGCGGGGTGTCGGAATTGTGGGAAATCCGACCCTTTTTATAGGAAAATAAACCTCCAAAGATCATAAATCTTAAGAAGATCTTATCCCATAAATATAGGTAAAAATATATATTCTGCATATCTCCTTCCTTCCAGAAGCCAAGCCCAAAAATATAAGATCACTTTCCAAATTTAAAAGATCTCTTCCAAGAATAAAATATTCTCGCCGCGTCCTAGGTGTTCGCCTCGGTCGAGTCGGCGTCTCTGGATCACCTCGGTCGAGGTGAATCTCTGGTCAACCGAGGTGACTCACGACAGAATGTGAAATCTCTCGAATCTGTTCCAAAGTGAATCTTCAATCCATGGCTATGCTCCCTGGATGTAGCTCCAAATGACTCATGACTCCTTTTGCTCCTTTTTGATGCAAAACGTACCAAATTACCTGCAATTACAACGAAACTAGGTGTAGACCTCGATTCTCGCAAAGGTAGATGAAATGGTAGTAAAATCACATAATGTACATACAAACATGCAGATTATGAAAGATAAAACGTCCAAACAAACCCCTAAAACTAGACTATAATTCATGCTATCAGCCTTCACCCAACCAGTCTCGTACCATACTTCAACGCAATATCAAAGTCCACATTCCACTGAGGCGATAGATTAGACGGTTCAGTAACACGTCTATAAGATCATATACCACTGGAATACTCTTCAACGTGGAACTATCTCTTTCCTTCATGGCACAACATTAAAAAAAAGCATCACCATCTGGTGTTATCAACCTCGCAGCTCATACGGCACTAAAGACAACTCACCTCCTCAAAGGTCATAACCTCGGAAAACCTCTACTTAGTCGATCTCAGTACAGACTATAATAGTCCTCCTACTGCTATCTAAACCAACATGATATTTATTTGTCTACCACACACATAAAGACCTTCTCATGCACCTAAGGCATGACAAAGAAGTCTTCAAGCCATACACAAGTTCCTGAACAAAGGGAACAACCACATATCTCGCGGGTACCTAAGACCCGTAACTCGTAATCCTATAAAGGAAAATCTATCTTCTACTGTATCCACAGTTAACTATTAGCACATGCATCGAAAGACAAGAGGTGCATAGCACTTACAACAAACAAAACTCCACTAGATAAACCATTAACAAGAATGGTACCTGTAACAGCTAACGCCCGAAGCTCTACTGCATATCATTACTCAATCTCAGACCTATCCTCCTTAGGTATCACTGAGGTCATCGCCATAGCCTCCACTTCCACTCTTTTTGTATCGGAAAGAGGAAGGTCTTGATGAGAAGAAACACTACCTTGCTGACAGAAAGGGGCCAGATGGCCTAGTTCACCACAGGTGAAGCAAGCTATCGGTGCCATGGGGCACTCAAAGCCACATGATCTGGATAACCACAGTTGAGACATATACGTCTCATCCTTGCCACTAGTACGGGTGGCTCCTCTACACTGCCCAGCTCAAAGGCTCTACCTTGAGCTCTTCTAGTATCCGTGGTACTTCTACCACGACCCTTACCTCTACTCAGCCTGGGAACGGATTCCTGAATAGGCGAATGATCTGGGACTCTTTGTTGCCCCCGCGTCTGCTGTTGAGGTATCTTCTGACCACCTCCCGTCACACTAGTAGAAATAAAACCCTGTCGTGATGCCACTCCAGTTTGCTTACAGAAAACAACTCTATGACCCTGTCTACCACAGGTAAAGCAAGTCAATGGCGATCTTGGACATTGTGGTCGTACATGTCCAAGCTTCCCACAATTGTAAAATGTCCTCGTTTCACTAGAAGTCCGTGTGAACGAGAAGTACTCAAACGTCCACAAGTCGGGCTCGGTTTGCAACCCGGATATCCAACATCATCTTTCACTTATTCAACCCGTTGTTTCTTCTCTAATCTAGAAGCTTCAGTCGATCTCACAAATATTGGTAAATCCGGTGTAGATCTACCCGCTATCACCACCTCATATACTTGCTGCACATACTCTTGAATCTCGAATCTACTCATGGAGACACGATCAGCCTCTTCAAACTCGTTCTTTGCCATAGGCAACACAGCAGCGGATATTGGTCCCTGACTTGACGCTACTGGAGGAAGAGGGGGTGTACCCCTATCTCGTCCTACTATAGATACTGCTCAAGTCTGAGCCATCTATAGAATATACGCACCTAAACTTATAGGGCTATATATATATGCCATATGTATCGATATATATATATATATATATATATATATATATATATATATATATATATATATATATATATATATATATATATAATATATATATATATATATATATATATATATATAATATATATATATATATATATATATATAATACTCATTATTACATGCATACACATCAGCACATAAAAGATATCTATATATATATATCTACACTATCGAGATCCTTTGATGGGTGACGGCTTCTGTACATACTATCCCAAAACATCTGTACTCGCTTTAAAACCAAAATCCGTTAAAAAGTCAGACCCATGTGGGTTCTGTTTATTTATCTACTCTACCTTTATTGCAGATAGCAAGTGCCATTCTTGTCAACCTAAGGCTCTGATAACAACTCTGTAACACCCCAAATCCACGGGACTTGGAGTGTCACATTGGGCTAGGATCTCACAATAAATCCTGACCCTAGCCTGACAACAAGTTCACTGGATCTTACAACAAGGCATAGGTAGATTAAAACCAAATACATAAAAGTTGTATATGATACATCAAAAGAGTTTACAAACTCAGAGCCGATTACAAAACATCAAACCACAACATCTGATACAAAAGATCCCATATCCCGCGCATCGTAATGTACAGAAGTCCTCGGCTGGCCACACCATCTGTCTAACCCTGCAGTTTTCCAAACATGGAGATCATCTACAACACGGTATGAAACCGTTAGCTACAACAATGAAAAGCATGAAGGTAATAGCACAACTACACATCAACATCTCATACATGCAATGCCACACACGTTCATTTATTATCTTTCATTACGTTATTCCATTACTAATTCAACCTCTTTTGTAACACGAGGAACCTAAAGAACCTCATCCCTTTCCCCGTTAACACAGGGGTTTGCATTGGGGGTGATCGTCACTCGTCCCCTGTGTTACAGGCTTCCAGGCACCTCCTCTTAACCAGCAGGCGGAGACCGGTGGTTACCACCCGTTATAATACACTTGGGCCAAATAAATGTAATAAATGGTCATCCTAGTCTGGTTTAGGTTATAAATGCACAATCATATGAATACACACAACCATCACAATCATACAATCCACAACTACATGCTAAGTAAGTCATATGGACTTACCTGATATACTCGTAACTAGTACCATGTCACAGCTTCCCCTTGAGGAAGTAATCAACGCCTGCAATATCAAGGCACACACTATCACATACTGCAAAGGTTAGGAGACTCGTCTCACTAACCACAACCAACCTATATCTCAAATCTAAACCTCAGATCCTCAACACATTCATAAATGCTTAAGGCATATCCTCAACATAACATCTCATCATACTCGTACACATACTAAACCTTAAAGCCATAACCGATATCCATAACATCATCATGATCCTCAACTCATTTTGACACCTAGCATGCATCTAATCAATATTCCTCAATCTCAAATTTAATACTAATTTAATTAATTAACCTTTAATTAATTAATTAAATTTCACCAGAATAACGTTTTGCCCGCAAGCCATTTCTAAACCCACCTATCATCAGATTTCATCAAACAAACAACCCATAAACTCCAAAATAATATAATGATCATAACGGAATTTCTAGTTATCCATTTTGAAAAGCCTAAGGTCAATTTAGGCCAAATCGCAGTACGGAAAACGAATAAATTCATAACTTATTCGTTACTAACCCGATTGACGATCTGAAAGAAGATTCGGAATCACAACGACGCAGGCTACGCATGTACAACATCACATTCACCGGAGCCTGAGCGACGGAACTGTCCTGGTGACATATATGTTCGACCAGGTCTTCATCTGCTCGGAAATGCAGAAACTTGGTACCGATATGAAGAGAATGACGAGAGGAATCCATAAACTCAAACGGAATTGAAATCGGATTAGAAACGAAGAGGAGATCTGAGTTTGAATTTTGAGAGAAATCATAGCTTTTACGAAGAAACATGAAAGGAAATGAATTAATAAACTATTTTCCGCTATTTATAGTGAAGTCGATAATTATCCTTTAGCGAAGTTGATAATTATCCTTTAACCGATCCAATGGCGGGTTGAACCCCCTTCTCTAAACTTCTCGAAATGGGAACAATAAATCTTCAATATTGTAGGGATAATTATTCCACAATTGCCTCGAAAAATGTGTATTCCTATGCCGTCTTTCTTAGCCGTTAAGAAACGAAATAGCGACTCTTTTGGCCGTTTTGCCTTTCCATGTTATTTCATATCTAGGACATGTCCGATGTCCTGATCATTTCTTTCAACTGCATTTTTATTAATTGGAGCTCCCAAATGCTCCAAATAATACATGAGGGTAAAAATAATTACCCGGGGGGAAAAGTGAAAATTTCACCATAAGCCCAAAATTACGCCAAGAACATAACGGTGGGACTTATACTCAACACTTACGCAATCTTCGCGATCTATATGTCAATTACTATCACTGATTAAGTTAATCAACATTAATTAGAATTTGGAAATTTAGCTATTACATGCTACCTTATGGGTTACCCCATACTTCGGTGGAAGTGCTTCAACTTCCGGGTTGTAAAGTGCATCCCTCGGTCACTAATGATGACTCAAGGTGTCCCAAAGCGTGGGAAGATGGTCCGGTTGAAGACCTTCACAACTACCGTGGCTTCATTGGTGGGAGAAGCGATGACTTCCACCCATTTCGAAACATAGTCAACCGCCAAGAGTATGTAAAGATTCCCTGCATAAAATGGGAATGTTCCCATAAAATCAACTCTACAAACATCGAAGATCTCGACTTCCCGAACGTTGTTGAGTGGCATCTCGCTCCGTCTAGACAAATGTCTTGTTCTTTGGCATGCATCACAAAAAGCAACAAACGATTGCACATCCTTAAATAATGATGTAACACCCCGAATCTGCGGGACTCGGGGCGCTACGGGTTGGAGACCTCACAATAGGTCCCGACCCTTAGCCTGACAACAATTTCACCGGATCTTACAACAAGACACAAATAAAGGCAAAATCGAAATACATTTTTATGCAAATGATATGATCCCCAAAGATAAACAAAAGACAAACTTCAGCCGAGTTTTCAACTCCAAAGACCCGAACATCAAATACATAACAATATACCCAAACACGATTCCAACCAAACCCCTCCTAAAATGTACGGAACCCCGGCTGCCCACACTTCCGGATCTTTCGGCCACATTCCTAACCTGCAAGGACATCTACAAGAATCGGTATAAAACCGTAAGCTAATAATCGAGGTATTAGAATCAAGGTGAAAGGCACAAACACAAGTCAATCATCATATACACCCAATATACTCCAAAATACACAAGTCCGGTTTATTATCTTATTATTATTACGTCATATCCCGTTCTAATTCAACTTAGGTTGTGACACGAGAGTCACCAAAACTCGCCTTGGTCCCTACTTACCGGCATGTAATGGTACTGATGCATCCGAGCGTCTACCAACACGGGACAGTCGCCAAGAACCTCCTAGCTCTCGCGGGAGCTAGACAAGTTGTCACCGCCCGTTATCATACACTTGGGCCAAATAATATATATAGGTCAGTAATCCTATTTCCGGTTTAGTTGTTATAATATAAAAAATAAACACAGACCACCAAACACACATCAATGCTAATACAAGGAATACGAGCTAAGTAAGTGCGGAGACTTACCTCGTCCCAAAGATAATCCCGCTATATCCCGCTCTCAGCTTCTCCGCAACAAGACACTCCACACCTGTCAAAAGGCACACGATCAATGTTCGATCCAAATCGTGTGTGCAAACTTTAAATTTATATCCCAAGAAATATGCTTAAAATAAGGATGCGAACCCGCAGTGTACGGATCAGTTATAGTAAAAAGCAAGAATTCCGGGCTGTCTATCTCAGGGGCTTAGGTGAAACTAAGCAAGAATAGGTTGTCAATGCAACTAATAACCACAAAAGGGATTAAAGCAATCAAAGATGATAATAAGGTCAAAAAAGGGGGTAAATGCGGATTCTAGGGATTAAAGAATCTAGTTGTGGTTCCGACTCAAGATCTCAATATAAAGCAGACAAAGTTGAGGTTTTGCAAAGGGAAGGTGTTTCTAAAGTGGGAATAGATTACCGGGTAAGTCTCACTACTCACTATCCCAAACCAAAGTTCCTATCATCGGGTAAGTCTCAAGGTACTTAAGGAAAGGAACTATAATCTCAAACCAACACACCACCTAAGGGAATAGAATCAACATTTACCGGGTAAGTCTCAGTCTAAATCACAAAGATGGGATGAAAGCACACTCAAACCCCAATAAAGGAAAAAACCTTTATTACCTACACTTATGATCTTGGGTAAACAAACTGAGGAATCACCGGGTAAGTCTCATCCTAGGCTTGCATTGAACCAGGAAAGGTGTAATAAGAATAGGATTTGGCAAACTAGAACACTTAACTCTCAATTTCGGATCAGAAAAGGTCATCTCGGTCAGTCAAGTTCCACCCCGGCCGAGATGTTCATCGACTGAGCGAGGTACTCTAGGGTTAAGGTTAAAGACTCGAGCATTCAGGTCCTACTGGAATTAAGATCATTCTTTCATTGTCTTTCCCATAACTTTCAGCCAATCACCCTAGAATTGCACAAACAATTTAGCCACTCATCATCATGAAAACAATAATCGAATATATGAGAAGGGAATGAATATTTGAACACAAAAACCTTAAGAAAAAGACTTCAATAACTGAATCAAATAGTTCACAAATCAGCATTCCTTAAATCACAAATCAAACAAGACAATAAACAAAAGGGAATCTAATAAAATTTTACAAACTCCCTCAAAAGCTATCTCAAAATAATGAGTCTTCCTTTCTTCAATCTTCAAAACTTCCTTCAAACTTCCAAAAAATATCCTAACTGCTGCGTTGATCCAGAAAATCCTATGATCCAAAGATCCGATGATGGCTGAATTGTAGAAAATCCAACCCTTTATATAGGAAAATTATCTTACAAAGATAATAATATCTTAAAAAGATAATTTCCTATAAATATATCCATATCTCTAAAATAGATCACCCAAATATATGATCTTCCTTCCAGAAATCCAACCCAAAAAATATAAGATATCTTCCTTCCAAAAATAAAAGATCTCAGCCAAAAGATATGATCTCGCCGGCGCCAGGGTGTTCGCCTCGGTCGGGACGCTCCTCAAGATCACCTCGGACGAGGTGACACTGTAGCTGACCGAGGTGAATCTCAGCTGAATTTGAAATCTCTCAATTCTGGTCCAAAGTAATTCTTCTTCATTAATTCCTTGCTTCTTGAGTTCTCTTTTGTGCTCCAAAATGTAGCTCCCATGACTCCTTAGCTCCTTAGCTCCATTTCGATCCAAAACGTGCCATTTTACCTATGATTACAACTAAACTAGGTGTAGACCTCGATTCCCATAAAGATAGATGAAACAACAATATAATCACATAATATACATCCATACATGCAGATTATTGAAGATAAAACGTCTAAACAAGTCCCAAAATATAGACTATAATACATGCGATCAAAATACCCCATACTTGTCCCTTACTTGTCCCCAAGCAAGTTCCAAATCTTAAGTACAAGATAGAATGGATTATAAGTCATAAAGATCAATGAAAAGTATTTCAAAACATTTTTGGTGGTGTGCTCCACTCATAGATCACTCTAAGAGAATGCTTCATGGCAATTAAAATCAAAACATGATCAAAACATTTTATAAATATAAGAAAGTTGTTCATCTTTGCATAAAATCATAGAATGCATAATAAATCATAATTATCGAAATTAATCATGTATAATCCAGTTTAAACCACCAAGTCAATCAACAAGCTCGAGGTCTCAAGGGCTTTCAAAAGAGGTCAAGAAACGTGATAACACGATTTATGACTTAGGTTTAGGTAATCATTTAGATAGATTTCTCACTCATTCATGCATGGTTTAGCACTAGTTCACGACGTTTGCACTCAATTCACGTATTTTGTCCAGATAGACGTCTACGCAGACTTTTGCATTGCTTTGTAGGTGTTTTGGGAGATTTAGGAGCTTAATTGATACGTTTGAGGATCGTTCATCAAGATGACACACCCTCGGACTCATTGGGATGCAAGCTAAGGGCTAAGGAGGACTCATGGAACCTTGTCAACACAAGCCATGCACCAAATCGAAGCTTAATTATCCAAGGCAAAGCTAAAGCACCAAACCACGGTCACTGGCACTTCCACGACCGTGGAAACCAACCGTGGTTTTTGCCAGACGGTTGTGACAGCTGTGCCACGATCTCATGGCCTTTTCTAGAAAAGTTATAGTATAAAAGTAGTCCTGCAAGGCTGAGAGAAGGCATTCACCATCCACTACACACCTTTCAATCCTCAATCCCCTATCATGCAATCAAAAACTCTCTCTCAACTAGAAGATTCTTTCAAGAGGAGAACTACCATTGGAGGAGGAGAAGAGCTCCATTGGAGAAGAAGAGAAGAACACACCATTTTCTAGTCTTTGATAAGTCTTGTAGTAAAGATTTTCGGAATCGATTTCAAGAGTTGTGAGAATCGTTTAACCTTCTTTTGGAAGGGTTGTAAGTCTTTCTAATCTTACTTTCAGCTTGGTTTCGCTTGCTTCACTTGTTTATCTCTTTCTCTTCATTATCTTGCAAATGGAAGCCATGATTTTATGTTTGATGATTTCGATTGTTATGATGAATGTTGTAGGCTAAATAGATGCGATTCTAGGGTGAGGAAAGGATGGTTATGGCTAAGACTATGATACGATGGACTTAGATTTGCCTTTGGATGACTTGTTTACTTGAACAAAACCTCTGTTGGAGTCCACGGTTTGTTCTTGCCAATCCACGGCCGTGGAAGTGGTAGAATAGACCGTGGTTTGCCTGGTTTGTTTGGTTTGATTGATCTAAGTTCCAGAATGTTAGGATGTTGAAATCCTAGTGTTTGTTGAGTTAAATCTATCCTAGGGTGACCTAGTGTTAGCAACTAAGTATTAGAAGAGACCTACTCGGTGATTCTTACTCTTAGATTTCGAAGATGACAAACCCTAGGTAGTGGTGAGCCTCATAAGCAGCCATTGGACTGAGTGTGCTAGGATAGTTGTTTAGGACTTACCCTTCCGAGACTTACCCGGTAAGGATAGGTTAGATCCCTAGGTGACAATACGGTTTGAGTAGAATTCCGTTCCTTAGGCTCTTTGAGACTTACCCGGTGATAAGACCTTAGGATTGGACTAGTGGATCATGAGACCTACCCGGTGGTTGATCCCAACCTAGAAACACTCACTCTCAACATATCATAGTTAATCCAAAGAATGATTAGATAGCTTGAGTCTTATGCCATAACCGGAATTTCCAACCCCTAGAATCCGCTTTTCTCTCTTTGATCTCGTATCTCGTTTTAGTTTGTTTGTTTGTGTTGATTTGTTAGCTTAGTTGATTGTTTATTTCGCATGATTTGTGATCCTTGATTGATCACCTAAAAACCCACCAAAAATATTGAGATTTTCATTTCTTTATTTCTTTTTCTTTTTCTTAACCTAGATCTTCACTAAACTTAATCACTAATTGAATCAATCTCACCTTAGTCTTTGTGTTCGACCTCGGAATACTATCCCTACTACAAACGTCCCGTACACTGCGGGTTCGCTAGGAGTTAGGAGAAATATAACGAGTATAAATTTAAAGCTTATTACCACACACATCCTGAGCGTAACAAGTTTTTGGCGCCGTTGCCGGGGACTAGGTCTAGATTGAGTCATTATTTTGTGATTGTTTATAGTGTAGGTCTTCTTGTTGCTTTTGATCTCTTTAGGTGTATGCGAAGATCTCGTGGCAAGGATTTAGCTCCATTCGATCCCGAACCGGAGAAAACCCTTAGATCTAGATCCAAGAGCATTAAAAAGGGAAAAGAGATGGCTGGAAGAGATCTCCAAGCTGAGTTGGATGAGGCTTTAGAGCAAATTAGGATAAGGGATGAAGCTTTGGAGAATGAAAGGAGACTTGCCATTGAGAGGCAAGAGGCAACTAGGAGGGAGATTGAGGAGATTAGGCAAGCTCATGTGCAAAGAGAGCTAACCGTCAACAACCTCCTCCACCTCCACCACAACCGCAGCCGGCGGTTAATATTCAGGTTGTGCCCATTGCTATGGGAGAGCCACAAACGTTAGGGCAATGTATGGATCCGGCACAAAGAGCACACCGTCCGGGTGTGAACTTAGGAGATCCCGCAGCCCATGATTACGAGCTCCGCCCTCAAGTTCTACAAATGATCCGGCATAATCAATTTGGAGGGATGGAAGGAGAGTCTCCTCATCAACACTTGATGAATCATGAGATCTTGATGGAGACTCTTAGACCGCCTAGATTGGAGAGCAACAACCATAAGCTTAGGGCTTTCTCCTTCTCTCTTAAGGACAAAGCCTTGGCTTGGTATCAATCTATTCCACAAGGGCGAGTTAGTACTTGGGAGGAGATGACAACCGAGTTTTTGACTAAGTTCTTCCCACCTTCCAAGACTACCGAATTAAGAGGGAAGATCAATGCCTTCGTGATGAAGGATAGAGAGAGTTTGTTCAAGTCTTGGGAGAGGTTCAAGGATCTTCTCCTAGATTATCCACACCATGGTATACCAAAAATTGAGCTATTGGAAATCTACTTCAAAGGACTTGATGAAGATAGCCAATTCAAGCTCCAATCTCTTTCCGGTGGGACTTTTATGGAAAAGCATGTGGATGAAGAGTGAAGTCACCATGAGCAATTTCAAGCTTGACGCCATCAACAACGAGCTAAAGTCTTTGAGGGAGTTGTGTGCTACAACTTTGAAGAATCAATCAACCCCTCAAGTGAAAGCAAACTTGTCTTCCAAGGAGGAAGATGTGAATTACATGGGAAGGGGCAACTACAACAATTATCAAGGCCCAAGGAACTTCAACAACAACCGGCAATTCAACAATTACCGGCCCAACCATAACTATCCCGGGTTTTCCTATTCTAACCCGGATGGAGCCTTGAACCCTCCCGCTTCCACAAGCGCAGCTCCACCACCAAAAGCTTCACAAGAACCTCCACCCGGATTTACTCAACCTCCAAAGGATAGAACCGAGATGATGTTTGATCAATTGCTTGGAAGGTTGAGTGGTCTTGAGAGCACGGTGACTTCCATTTCTAAAGCTCAAAAGGTGTTGGAAGCACAAGTGTTCCAAAAGGCGGGTGAAGCTCATAGAGATCCGGGAAAGCTTCCCGGAAGAACAGAAGACAACCCAAGAGGCCAAGTGTTGGCCATTACCACGAGGAGTGGGTTGAGTATGAAGGATCCCTTGCCAAGGGAAAATGCTAAGGGAAAGCAAGTAGTGGTAGAAGAAGAGATATTGCAAGAAGATGGAGGCAAGAGCAAGGATGTTGAGCCAACATATGTGGCACCGCCTCCATACAAGCCACCACTACCGTTCCCACAATCACGAGCAAGGGCTCGTTTGGACAAGCACTTTGGTAAATTCCTTGAACTTATGTCTAAATTGCATATTAACATTCCGTTCATGGATGCTATCTTAGGTATGCCGGCATATGGCAAGTTCTTGAAGGAAATACTCTCCAACAAAAGGAAGTTGGAGGAGTATGGAGAAGTGAGGATGACAAAGAGGTCCTCGGAATTGATCCAAAGAATGAAGGAGGAGATGCCTCCTAAACTAAGAGATCCGGGTTCCTTTTGTGTGCCAATCGGAGTGGCAGAAGTGAAGTATGAAGCCCTTTGTGATCTTGGGGCAAGTGTAAGCATCATACCGCTTGCACTATGCAACAAGGTTGGGCTAGGAGAGCCAAAACCGGTCAAGATGACCCTCTACATGGCGGACCGTTCGATCACTCACCCGGTTGGGATCTTGGAGGAAATTCCGGTGCAACTAGGGAAGTTCTATGTGCCGATTGATTTTATTGTCTTGGACATTCCGGCGGACTATCCGGTTCCCATCATCTTAGGGAGACCTTTCCTTGCCACCTCCGGATGCTTGATGGATTGTAAGAATGGAATTCTCTCCTTCAACATTGGAGAAGAGAATATCAAATTCAAGCTGTCCACAATGATGAAAGGGCCAACCCTTGATGAAGATGTATTCAACATTGTCGAGCAAAAAGAGTCTAGAGAAGTTGTGAGCTCGATCTTGATCAAGGACCCCTTGGAGAAGGTTCTTAGCTTAAGTTTGATGGAGGAAGGTGTTGAGGAGGCTTGCAATGAAGAAATCAAGGCCTTAGAAGCATTAGAAAAGGAGACAAGAGCTGAAATTGAAGACCACGAGAGTGTGCTGAATTCCTGTAGGAACCACGGTCGTGGAAGGTGTTCCACGGCCGTAGAACTCTCTGGAAAGCTCCGAAGAGCAAACTTGGCAACTTCCACGGCCGTGGATGTGCCAGGATCCGTGGATCCAACTGTGGTTTCCCCTGAAGCAACCCTTGTTGATGATCAAGCTTCAAGGAGCCTTGGAGAGCCTTCATTTGCTTTGGATTCATCTCAACCAACGTTATTTGGATCATCTCCACTCGATAAAGGTCCCCCTAAACTTGAACTTAAACCCCTCCCCTCTCATTTGAAGTATGCTTTTCTTGGTGATAATTCTACATACCCGGTTATTGTGAATGCATGCTTGAATGATGATGAACTTGCTAAGGTATTGCATGAGCTAAGATTGCATAGGAAAGCCATTGGCTATACTATTGATGATTTAGTTGGCATTAAGCCCTCTTTGTGCATGCATAAGATATTGATGGAAGATAACCATAAACCCTCTATTGAACATCAAAGAAGATTAAATCCTATAATGAAAGAGGTAGTCAAGAAAGAGATCATTAAGTTGCTAGATGCGGGAATAATCTACCCTATCTCGGATAGTAAGTGGGTTAGTCCCGTTCATGTAGTTCCTAAGAAGGGTGGGATGACCGTAGTGACTAATGAGAACAATGAACTAATCCCAACTAGGACGGTTACGGGATGGAGGATGTGTATTGATTATAGGAAATTGAACATGGCCTCTAGGAAAGATCACTTCACCCTTCCTTTCATTGACCAAATGCTAGAAAGGTTAGCTCAACATTCTCACTTTTGCTACTTAGATGGCTATAGTGGATTCTTCCAAATCCCTATCCACCCCGATGACCAAGAGAAAACCACTTTCACATGTCCGTGGGGAACTTTTGCATATAGGAGAATGCCATTTGGGTTGTGTAATGCACCCGCCACCTTCCAAAGGTGAATGATGGCTATATTTTCGGAATATATTGAAAACATCATGGAAGTATTTATGGATGATTTTTCTGTTTATGGTTCTTCCTTTGATAATTGCTTAGCTAACTTGTCATTAGTACTTAAGAGATGTGAGGAGACAAACCTTGTCTTGAATTGGGAAAAATGCCACTTCATGGTAAGTGAAGGTATTGTGTTGGGACACTTGGTGTCCAACCGTGGCATTGAGGTTGATAGGGCCAAGATTGAAACGATAGAGAAGTTGCCACCACCTACCTCGGTGAAAGGGGGTAAGGAGTTTTCTAGGGCATGCCGGTTTTTACCGGAGGTTTATTAAAGACTTCTCTAAAATTTCTAAGCCTCTTACTAACCTACTAATGAAAGATGTTGAGCTTGTTTTCTCCAAGGATTGCCTTGAGGCTTTTTGTAGGTTGAAGAACGCCTTGATCTCCGCACCTATCATGCAACCTCCGGATTGGAGTTTACCGTTTGAGATCATGTGTGATGCAAGTGATGTAGCCGTTGGGGCTGTTTTGGGCAAAAGAAAGATGGGCGCACACATGCTATTTATTATGCTAGCAAGACGCTAGATGATGCCCAACTCAATTATGCTACCACCGAGAAAGAGTTGCTAGCGGTGGTGTATGCTTTTGAGAAGTTCCGCTCATATCTTGTTGGAGCGAAGGTTATAGTGTATACGGATCATGCTGCGATCCGTTATCTCCTTACAAAGAAGGATGCCAAACCTAGGTTGATTCGGTGGATCCTTCTTCTTCAAGAATTTGATTTGGAAATCCGGGACAAGAAGGGGTCCGAAAACTCTATGGCGGATCACCTTAGTAGACTCCCACCATTGGAGCTTGAGAGAGATGACATCCCGATTGACGACTCATTCCGGGATGAGCAATTGCAAATGATGGAGGAGTGCTTGTTCCAAGTGTCTAGAGGAAGTGAGCCATGGTATGCCGACATTGTGAACTATCTTGTGTGTGAGGAAGTGCCTCCCGGTTTGTCATATGCCCAAAGGAAGAAGTTCTTCAAGGATGTGAGGCACTACTATTGGAGTGAACCACTTTTGTTCAAGAGAGGTCCGGATGGAGTCTTTAGAAGATGCATACCGGAGGATGAGGTGGAGAGTGTGATCCGCCATTGTCATTCCTTGCCATGCGGAGGGCATGCTAGCTCCCACAAGACATGTGCGAAGGTGTTGCAATCGGGCTTCTTTTGGCCAAGCTTGTTCAAGGATTTGTAAAACTTCGTGGTAGCTTGTGATACTTGCCAAAGGACGGGCAACATCTCAAGGAGGAATGAGATGCCCTTGAACAACATTCAAGAAGTGGAAATATTTGATGTGTGGGGTGTGGACTTCATGGGACCATTCCCCTCTTCATGTGGCAACCTCTACATCCTATTGGCGGTTGATTATGTTTCAAGATGGGTGGAGGCAATAGCTTCTCCTACAAATGATGCCAAGGTTGTGGTGCGGTTCTTCAACCGAGTGATCTTCCCTAGGTTTGGAACACCAAGGATGATCATAAGTGATGGAGGGAAGCACTTCACTAATAGGAATTTTGGGGCACTTTTGGCTAAGTATGGGGTGACCCATAAGGTGGCAACACCTTACCATCCCCAAACTAGTGGCCAAGTGGAGATCTCCAACCGGGAGATAAAGGGAATTCTTGAGAAGACGGTCTCTAGAACGAGAAAGGATTGGGCTATGAAGCTCGATGATGCCTTGTGGGCATATAGAACCGCTTTCAAGACACCGATTGGCACCACTCCTTACAAGTTAGTCTATGGCAAGTCTTGCCACCTTCCGGTAGAAATGGAGCATAGAGCTTATTGGGCCATTAAGTGGCTAAAATTTGACCTCAAGGAGGCCGGAGAGAAGAGGTTGCTTGATATGAACGCTCTTGAGGAGATCCGTTTGGATGCTTATGAAAATGCCCGGATCTACAAGGAAAGGACCTAACGGTGGCATGATAAGCGCCTCATCCCGAAGGAGTTGAGTGAAGGCGACCTTGTCCTTCTCTTCAACTCAAGGTTGCGGCTCTTCCCCGGAAAGCTAAAGTCGAGGTGGACCGGTCCTTATGTGGTGAAGAAGATCTTCCCCCATGGAGCTATTGAGATAGGAGGGGAGCATTGTGGAAATTTTAAGGTGAATGGGCACCGGTTGAAGAAGTATATCCCGGAAGCTCCGGTGGATATGATTGCCCCACTTCACCTAGAATGAGACGCCCCCGAGTTTGGTCAAGCTAATGACCTTAAAGAAGCGGTTGATGGGAGGCAACCCATTGGTAACGTTTTCCCCTTTTCGTTTTTGTTTTTGTTTTAGATTTTTCTGTTTTTGTGTGTTTGGTGTGCTTTGTGTGTGTGCTAAAGTCTTGAAAACCTCGCATGGAATATGGATGATGATGATGAACCCCTCATCAATTATGGGTGGAGCGGACGCGGAACTTGGACGGCTAGCGGTGCCTAGCGCGGGTCCCGACGCCTTGATGAACACTTAGAGCTCTCTACCATTGTTGATAGGATCATCCACCTTCAATCCACTTGAGTAATTCCAAATACCGAAGCAAACCATTTTTTTACATTGTGAGAACCCTCTTTCACTCTTCTTTACTTCATTTACACATTGGGGACAATGTGTTTCTAAGTATGGGGTGGGGTTTGCATGATCCTTTGCATGATTAGCATCTAGGGTAGTTTAATATTATCACAGGTCTCGCATTGTATATACTCATTTCGAAAAAAATCCAAAAAATCAGAAAATTTAAAAAATTTTCGTGCTTTCTAGGCTTGGATATGACCCTAATGATGAACCTTGTAATGTGGATTGGCTATGGATGGCCTCATGTGTTAAATTGATAAATGCATATGTAGACTTGAAGTACTTATATTGAATCCCATGAATGGATTGTGATCTTGATGTTTGCCTTGATTAGATTGAATGTTGAAAGTCGAAATTACATGCTAGTTCTTGCACACCATCTAGGAGTGATTAAGACAATTCATCCTTCTCTACTTCTCATCTTGATCATGATGTTTGAGCACCTCAATTGATATAAATTTGACCTCTTTGACCCATCCGGGAATAGGAGAATGTTAGTGTGTTGATGTGTGTGAAAAGCAAGTGTGGGGTGAAGATGTTGATGAAAGAATGTCATGAATAAAATGCTGAATTTGTTGTGAAAGTGTAGACAAAAATATAGGTTTGGGGACGTTGGTTTAAATGACGAGTAACTCGGCACCATTCACATAATCGGGTGTTTGTGCCTTGCCAAAGTCAAATAAACCAATAGTCCCAACGAGCATTGGTATGTGTGCCCGGTGTGGATGCACCTCGAAAAATAGAAAAAACCCGAGGACGGCTAATCACCAAGGTTTCGGCTTTTGTACACCAATGTCATTGTCTCAAAAATAAGTGAAAGAAAAAGAAAAGATAGAAGAGATGGAGAAAATATACACTTGTGGGAAGTTGATCAAGGACAAAATTGTGGAGTTAGTTCCATTCCCGGATTAGCATCACATAGCCTAGAAAAATCCCCACCTAATCACAACGTTTATTGGCCTTTTATTTCACAAGACCTTATGACATATTTGCATGTTTGTAAGACTTAGTAATCTAGATTGGATATGCTCTTGATCATCTTGACTTCTTCATTTTTACATTTCATGCATGCTTTCGAGTTAAGTACAATTGTCTTTCCGTGCATTCATTTATTTGATACATGATTGCTTATCCATTGCCGTGAAACATGACTATGAAGGTGATCCAATATTAGAAGCACAAACCCAAAAAGATTTTGCCATTTTTCTGCATACATAAATCGTGTCATCTCTTAGTCTACAGTTGGGAATTTGCTCGGGGACGAGCAAACCTTAAGTATGGGGTATTTTTGATAACACGATTTATGATTTAGGTTTAGGTAATCATTTAGATAGATTTCTCACTCATTCATGCATGTTTTAGCACTAGTTCACGACGTCTGCACTCAATTCACGTATTTTGTCGAGATAGACATCTACGCGGACTTTTGCATTGCTTTGTAGGTGTTTTGGGAGATTTAGGAGCTTAATTGATACGTTTGAGGATCGTTCATCAAGATGACACACCCTTGGACTCATTGGGATGCAAGCTAAGGGCTAAGGAGGACTCATGGAACCTTTTCAACACAAGTCATGCACCAAATTGAAGCTTAATGATTCAAGGCAAAGCTAAAGCACCACTGGCACTTCCACGGCCGTGGAAAGCAACCGTGGTTTTTGCCAAACGGTTGTGACAGCTGTGCCACGATCTCATGGCCTTCTCTAGCAAAGTTGTAGTATAAAAGTGGTCCTGCAAGGTGTTAGCATGAAATATTGTGATATTTTAGGCACGTTTTCTAAGTGTATTTGATACATATTGATAGTCTTTGATTAAGCATTGTTGCAATTGTGAGCTAGTTTGCCTATATTGTCGATATAGATGTCTACACAAGCTTTATGTTGATTATAGGTGATTAAGAGCCATTTCCGAACGGAATCAAGCAAGGAAGAGTTGATTGAGTATGTCCATGGATTGAGGGCATTCTTAGGAGCCAAAAGAGAGCTAACTTGAGGAATGCATGAGGCTAGGGAAGAATCACGTTCTTGCCCTAAACCACACTCTAAAATACGGCCGTACTACATTCCACGTTCAGTTCCACGGCCGTGGAACCATGCAGGAGAAGTGTGGTTCATTCCAGAAGCTTTTACGGTCGTGGAACCTTGTGTTCAAACCGTGTTGATTTCCACGCTCTAAATTACGGTCGTGGAACCTTCCACGACCGTGATCTTGGCGATCTTTTTTCGCCACACTTTAAGCCACGATCTTTTAGAAGATTGGACCGGGCCGATATTTTATCTTGCCCTATAAAAAGACGGACGAGGAGAGATTCCGTCACCTCGCTTTACACCTTCGCTTACGCATAGACGCATCCTATGTTTACGCTTGGATTTGCCCTAATCTCGCACTTTTGGGCGTGAATTTTGATGCTGAGGATGTACAAGGGTTTAGCTTCAACCCTCAAGTTATTACTCTTGTTCGCCAAAACCAATTTGGCGGGACAAGTGCTGAATCTCCACACCAACACTTGCAAAACTTTGAGTGTATGATGGAGACAATGAGACCGAAGAATGCTACTACCAATAACTATAAGCTCAAGCCTTTCTTCTTCTCCTTGAAGGGGAAAGCGTTGTCTTGGTACCAAGCTCTTCCTAGTGGGAAACTAGACACGTGGGAAGACCTTTCCGCGGAGTTCCTCACCAAATTCTTTCCGCCATCCAAAACGGCGGAACTTAGAGGTAAGATTAATGCATTTTCCATGAGATCTAACGAAAGTTTGTTTCAATCTTGGGAAAGGTTTCAGGATTTGCTCTTGGATTGCCCTCATCATGGCATATCCAAACTTGCCTTGCTGGAGATTTACTATAAAGGGCTGGATGCGGGGACGCAATTCAACCTCCAATCCCTCTCATGTGGAACATTCATGGACATGAGAGAAGATGACGCTTGGGACTTCATTGAGAAGCAAGCAAGGGTCATAGAGAAGTATTCCCACCGGAAAGTGGAGGGAAATCGTGTGGAGCAAGGAGCAAAGCTCACACATGAAGCTCAAAATCAGATTTTCTCCCTCAACAATGAGATCAAAGAGTTGAAGGAGGCTATCAAGACCAACTTTCCAAAGCAACAAGGGAAGGATGTTGGCTATTTGGGCAATAACAATGGCGGTGATAACACAAACCGCAACAACAACAACAATAACAGGAACAATAACCGGAACAATTGGAATGGCAACAACAACAACAACAACAACAACCGGAACAACAATTGGAACAACAATTGGAACAACAATAGGGGTTCAAGTAACAACAATTGGCGCTCCAATCAACAAAATTCCGGTAACTCTTATCCTTCCAATTCTAATTCACTAACTCCACCTTCCTCTTCCTCTACTCCTTTGAGAAGCCAGGGGCAAACATCAAATGGAGGAAACACTTTGGGAAAGGAGAAGCCCGATTCCATGTTGGAAACGATTTTGGGAAAGCTTCAAGGGTTGGAGAACCGCATCATTAAGGTTGATGATCAAATTTCTAAGGTTGATAAAGCTCAAAAGGTTTTAGAAAACCAAATGTTCAGCCATGCGGAGGAAGTTCCTAGGAATCAAGGGAAACTTCCAGGAAAGACGGAGGACAACCCTAAGGGAAGGGTGATGGCAATCACAACTAGGAGCGGAGTGACTACTACCGATCCGTAGCCTAAGTTTGTTAAGGTCCCCGTAGAGAAAGGCAAAGAGAAGGGGAAGGAGAAGGAAGATGTCTACGTTCCTCCTCCGGCTTACAAACCTCCCCTACCATTTCCTCAATCTAGAGCGAGAGCACGCCTAGATAAACAATTTGGTAAGTTTATAGAACTCATGAGCAAGCTGCATATTAATATACCCTTTATCGACGCTATTGTAGGTATGCCGGCTTATGGCAAGTTCTTGAAGGAGCTCCTCTCTAACAAGAGGAAGCTAGAAGATTTCGGTGAGGTTAAGATGAGTTCGGATTCTTCGGATCTCATCAAGACCATGAAGGAGAAAATGCCCCCAAAACTGAAGGATCCGGGGTCATTTTGCATTCCCATAGGAGTGGGAGATGTCACATACGATGCGTTATGTGACTTGGGAGCAAGTGTGAGCATCATACCACTTGCGTTGTGTAGGAAGATCGGTTTAGGCGACCCTAAACCGGTGAAGATGACGTTGTACATGGCGGATCGATCCATCACTCGCCTCGTCGGTATTGTAGAAGACATCCCGGTCAAGCTAGGTAAATTCTTTGTTCCCATTGATTTTGTCGTGCTTGATATTCCTGTAGATAGTCCGGTCCCGATCATACTCGGAAGACCGTTTCTTGCAACTTCCGGTTGTATAGTCGATTGCAAGAATGGTAGACTCGCTTTTGATATAGGAGAAGAGAAAGTAGAGTTCGTTCTTTCCACTCTAGTGAAGGAGCCAATCTTTGATGAGGATATATTCGATATCCAAGATGAAGAAGGGTTGTCTAGGGAGGAGGTAAGTGCGATTCTCTTTAACGATCCTTTACAAAAAGTTATCACTATGAGTATAACAAATGTAGGGGAAGAAGAAGAGTGCAATGAGGCAATTGAAGCCTTAGAAGCACAAGAAGAGATGCATGAAGTGGAGTTTGAAAAACTCCACGATGAGGCAGAAAACGTGAGAATCCACGGCCACACATTATATTCCACGGCCGTGGATTTCACAACCAAAACCGTGTCCCACTCCAGAGAGTTATACGGTCGTGGAGAAGACATGACAACCGTATTTCCTTCCCACGCCCTAAACCACGGCCATGGAGAACATGGGGAAACCGTAATTTTGGCCGTGGAAAGGGATGATCGAGACAGTTCTTCAACTTCTTTCGATTCTTCTCCTACACACTCAACACCCTTAGAGACTTCTAAGGAGACATCGGATGCTCCTCAAGGATCATTGGAAGCTCCGAAAGCGATGGAACTAAAACCACTTCTTACTCATCTAAGGTACGCTTTTCTAGGACCTAATTTTACCTTTCCGGTTATTGTTAGTTCCGAACTAAGCATAGATGAACATAATCAGCTCATGATTGTCCTTAGGAAACATAGGAAAGCTCTAGGCTATACTATTGAGGACTTAGTAGGAATTAAACCCTCCCTATGCATGCATAAGATACTAATGGAGGAAGATTTTAGAACTTCAAGACAACCTCAAAGGCAGTTAAATCCGACCATGAAGGAGGTTGTCAAGAAGGAAATTCTTAAGCTTCTTGATGCAGGTATCATCTACCCTATCTCCGATAGTAAGTGGGTGAGTCCGGTTCAAGTAGTTCCGAAGAAGGGAAGAATGACGGTCATCACCAACAAGAACAACGAACTCATTCCTACCCGAACCGTGACGGGATGGCGGATGTGCATAGACTACCGCAAGCTCAACAATGCAACGAGGAAGGATCACATCCCATTGCCATTTATCGATCAAATGCTTGAAAGGTTAGCACAACATTCACATTTTTGCTACCTTGACGGTTATAGTGGTTTCTTTCAGATTCCGATACACCCGGACGATCAGGAAAAGACCACATTCACGTGCCCATGGGGTACGTTTGCTTATAGGAGAATGCCATTCGGGCTTTGCAACGCCCCAGCCACCTTTCAACGGTGCATGATGGCCATCTTCTCCGAATACATTGAGGAAATCATGGAGGTCTTCATGGACGACTTCTCCGTATACGGTTCCTCTTTTAACGATTGCCTTTCTAACCTTTCTCTTGTTTTGCAAAGGTGTGAAGACACTAACCTAGTTCTTAGTTGGGAGAAGTGTCAATTTATGTTTAAGGAAGGAATTGTATTAGGTCACTTAATCTCTAGTAGAGGGATAGAAGTAGATAAAGCTAAGATAGAGACCATAGAGAAACTTCCTCCCCCAACTTCGGTGAAAGGGATAAGAAGTTTCCTAGGACATGCAGGATTTTATAGACGTTTCATTAAGGACTTTTCTAAAATATCAAAACCGCTCACTAATCTATTGATGAAGGATGCAGTTTTTGAGTTTTCGCAGGAATGTTTGGATGCGTTTAACACAATTGGGCAAGCTCTAATTTCAGCACCTATTATCCAACCTCCGGATTGGACTCTTCCCTTTGAGGTTATGTGCGATGCTAGTGACGTAGCTATAGGAGCTGTTCTTGGACAACGAAAGGAAGGGCAAACCCATGCCATATACTATGCTAGCAAGACGCTAGATGAAGCACAGCTCAATTACGCCACTACCGAAAAGGAGTTTTTAGCCATTGTCTATGCTATTGACAAGTTTCACTCTTATCTTGTAGGTGCAAAGGTGATTGTCTACACGGATCATGCTTCAATCCGGTACCTCCTTGCGAAGAAAGATGCGAAGCCAAGGCTAATTAGATGGATTCTTCTCCTACAAGAATTCGATCTTGAGATCCGCGACAAGAAAGGTTCAGAAAATTCTGTTGCGGATCATTTGAGTCGCCTAACACATCTAGAGGACGACCATTTACCCATCGATGACTCCTTCCCGGACGAACACCTACACATTATAGAGGAGTGCATCGATGTGATCTCCAAAGGTAACGAACCATGGTTTGCTGATTTTGTTAACTATTTGGTTTGTCAGGAGATACCGCCCGGACTATCCTACGCACAAAGAAAGAAGTTCTTTAAGGATGTCCGGGAATACTTTTGGAACGAGCCTCTCTTCTTTAAGAGAGGTCCGGATGGCATCATTCGGCGATGTGTACCGGAAGATGAGATGCAAAGTGTCATCCGCCATTGTCATTCACTACCTTGTGGAGGACACGCTAGTTCGAACAAGACTAGCGCAAAGGTATTGCAATCTGGATTCTTTTGGCCTACTTTGTTTAGAGATGTGCAATCCTTTGTTTCTTGTTGCGATGCTTGTCAAAGAACAGGTAATATCTCTAGGAGGAATGAGATGCCCCTCAACAGCATCCAAGAGGTGGAGATTTTCGACGTTTGGGGAGTAGACTTCATGGGACCATTCCCATCTTCTTGTGGAAACCAATACATACTATTGGCGGTAGATTACGTTTCTAGATGGGTGGAAGCAATTGCCTCTCCCACCAATGATGCCATGGTGGTGGTTAAGTTCTTTAATAAGACCATCTTCCCGCGATTTGGGACGCCAAGGACTATCATTAGTGATGGAGGTTCTCACTTCATTGCCCGGCGCTTTGAAGCTTTTCTAGCTAAGTATGGGGTTACTCACAAGGTCGCTACCCCTTATCATCCACAAACAAGTGGACAAGTTGAGATCTCAAATAGGGAGATCAAAGGAATCTTAGAGAAGACGGTTTCAAGGACTAGGAAGGATTGGTCCTTGAAGCTTGACGATGCATTGTGGGCGTACCGGACTGCATAGAAGACTCCCATAGGAACCACACCATACAACCTTGTGTATGGGAAGTCTTGTCACTTGCCGGTGGAGTTGGAGCACAAAGCGTTTTGGGCTATCAAGTGGTTGAATTTCAGCATGAAGGAAGCGGGAGAAAAGCATCTCCTAGACCTTAATGAGCTGACGAACTCCGCTTGAACGCTTATGAAAACGCTAAGATCTATAAGGAGAGAGCAAAGCGTTGGCATGATAAGCATATCATTCCAAAAGACTTCAAAGAAGGAGATCAAGTTCTCCTCTTCAATTCAAGGCTTCGTCTCTTTCCAGGTAAGCTTAAATCTCGTTGGACCGGACCTTTTCTAATTAAGCGTATTTTCCCCCATGGTGTAGTTGAAGTATGGGGTGAAATGGGCGGAAGCTTTAAGGTGAACGGCCAACGACTCAAGAAGTATACGCCGGAACTCCAAACTGAAGAGTTCGCGCCTACCGCACTCGAATAAGTGCGAGATTGGTCTAGCTACGGACCTTAAACAAAGCGCTTCTTGGGAGGCAACCCAAGGTATTGCATTTTTGTTTTTGCTTTCGATTCATAGTTTAGCTTAGTTTAGACGTTTTTCGCTTTGTTTTTGCCTTCGATTCCTTCCGGTATGTTCGTGTTTTTGGATGTAGGAACGATGGAAAAGGAAAAGGGAAGGATAATGTTGAAGAAAAGTGACGAAATTTGGACTTTGGAGCTTTACAGAGAGTTCCACGGCCTAAACCACGGTCGTGACAGCTACAGTGACCGTAATTTCCAAAAGCCTTTGAAAAATCACTAAAACCATGGTTCCGTACAATTCCACGGCCGTGGAACACCCCGACAGACCGTGATTTTCAAAATTTTGCCTGTGACTATATAAATCACGTTCTTCACAAAAATCACTCCACAAAACCCTCTTCCACGACCAAAACGCCGAATACACGACCTCCTCTCAAATCCTCGTTCCTTAATCGTTTTCAACGATTCTTCCTCCCAATTTGAAGCAAATTCGACCACCAACAAGATCCAAGCGACGAATCGAGCGGCAATTCACCAAGGAACGCGCAATTCGGATTTTAAAATCCAAAACCTAGGTTTTTCCACTCTTCTTGATCTTTGTCGATTTGATTCGTTTTTGTTAGAAATTTTAGGAAAAACTGATTGAAATTGGAAGGAATTAGACTAGGGTTGCTTGATTGTTGAGTTTGAGAGTTGTTTGCTGAGATTTGCGAAAGAAACAGACAAACCACGGTTCCTGGAAGAACCACGGCCGTGGAAAGGCTAGACCAGACCGTGATTCTTGACAGTGATGGATTTCGTAAGGAGAGTTTCAGGGAGGATTAAGGAGAAAAAGAATGATCAGAACAAGAAGAGGAAGGGTAATCCCTCTTCTTCTTCATCCTCTAGAGCACCACCACCCTCTTCCCCTTCACCTCCATCATCACCTTCATCACCCTCACCTCCTAGCCCTAGAGTACCGACTATACATGAGGATCACCTCGATGCATTCGAGAGGATCCAAGAGAGAGTTGTGATTGGACCTAGGTACTTGTTGTTGGAGGATCTAGCTCCTCTTAACATCATAGAGGACCTTACTTGGCTCTTCGATAGAGTCGGACTAGTTGTCTTCTCGGCTATCCGAGAAGACGCGTATGAGGAGATTACGAGGGAGGTTGTGACGTCTTTTCAGCACAACCATGTGGATAGGACCGTTTCTTTCCGTCTTATGGAAAGGAACTATGATTTTTCCATTCGTGAGTTCGGGACCTTCTTTGGGTTCCATGAGACCTTTAACGGTCGTTTTCCTAGTGGCGTTTACGCCAAGAACTTTTGGGAGGAAGTTGCTATGATATACGCCAACGAGGACCGTTGGCAACCTGCTGATACCAAGGCTAAGTTGATGTACCACTTAGCCTTGAAGATTGCTCACCGTGTTCTTTCGGAGTGTCTCTTCCCTAGGACGGAGACGCCCCAAAAGATCAAGACGGATGAGCTCTTTTTCCTGTATTCTATGCTATACGGGCGCCGAGCTGACTGTGCCACCCTCTTAGCTGCTACTATGAGCAAGCTCAAGAACAAGAGGAAGGGCAACATTGGATATGGTGGGATAGTTACCCACCTTGCTAGGAGTTTGGGAGTTGACTTTTCTGCGTGTACCCACATACCAGCCGTACCTTTAGGTCTTCATGCCTTCATGACTAGAGGTCTCATCTTCCCCACAGATAGAGGTCCGCCTTATGCGGCCATGCCTTGGGAGAGCAGGACGGGTAGGGGTATTGAGTGGCTACAAGAGTATTCCATTATGGCAGGACGCCATAATTGGAAGGAGACGTTCGCTGCTATGCACGCGAACAAGATTGCAGCTCCCCCATATGTCCCACCACCGCCAGTAGTTGAGGAGGAGGAGATGAGAGATCAATTTGAGGGTGGAGGAGGAGCAGAGCAGGAGTTTGGCACATTTCCGGATCAGCCGGATGCGGCCCCCGATGTGCCTAGACGTTCTCCACTTCCAGCCAGAGCTTCAGGCTCGTCTTCTTGCCGCGCCAGCATGAGTGAGAGGCCCACATGGTCTGAGACACCTCCTTCATGGTATGGAGCTCCACCTCCATGGGCTACACAGGTACCATCTACACCAGCACCAGCACCAGCACCGTCCAACGCTCCATCATGGTACAACCAGGCTCCGGGATGGTATGAGCAGATGCCGGATTGGGCTACTGGTCTTTCGGAGAGAGTAGGAGCATTGGAGATTCGAGCCGATGCTAGAGATGGACGCTTGGACGACCTCGATCACATGATGAGGGATGTCTACCGCCAGCAGTTTGGGCGGTTTTACGATCCAAGCTTCTCCCCATTCCCGCCTCCACCAGCGCCGCAGTGATGATTTGCATGACCGTTTGCTTTAGCCGCTCCACCGCCACTTTGTGAGTTTCTTTTTCTTTTCTTTCTTTTCTTTCTTTCTTTTGAACATTAGGGGCAATGTTCGTCCCAAGTATGGGGTGGGGTGTGACTAAAAGTTGTAATAACTCTTACTCACTATGTTTGCTTCTATTCGAGACTATCTTGCATGTTCATTATATTGTTGCACGTTTCATTATTGCATTGCATGAAAAAGAACTTGAAAAACCCATAAAAATTGAAAAATTTTGAAAATTTTGTGCTTCTAAGGAATTGAGATGATTTCTATGATAATCACTATTTGTGAATTGAGTTTGATGACAATTGCATGCTTAAGCGATTAGTGAATTGAAAAGGAATTGAATGAGTTGATTATACCTCTTTTGCAAGTTTCATAATGTGATAAATATTACCTAAATCATGTTGAGAAATTGAAGTTGAAATCACACTATAAGTTCTTATACTTCTTGTTGAGATGATTAAGGCAATTCGATTTTTCTTTCTTCTTTCTTTGATCATTTAACTCCTCATTGAAATATTGACCTCCTTTACCTATCCGGGAATTTGGAGAAGTGAATGAAAAAGGCATGTTTGATGTGGGAGGGCCATGAGAGCAATTATTTGCAATCAAAAGAATAGAAAGAAATTGTAGATTTGGGGAAGTCAATCATGACGATGAGTAACTCGGCACCATTCACATAGCCGGGTGTTTGTGTCTTGCCAAAGTCGGATTGAGCGATATTCCTAGCGGATTATGGTATGTGCGCTAAGGGTTTGAGGCATCTCATAAAAATTGAGAAACGCCAATCTCCTAGGCTTCGGTTTTTGTGCACCTCTATCCATAACTCCAAAAGTAAAGTCGAAAAATGAAAGGAAAAGAGCGAAGCTCTAAGTTGAAAGTGTGCGGAAACTGCAAGAGAAGAAGAGAAGAGTAGTTGTCCATTTTCCCGGATTCATGCACCACATTCCCTAAAAGTTTCCTTCCCTTTCCACATTCTAGACCTTTTCCTTTGAAAGTCCTTAAGATCAAAAGAATGTTATATGACTTGGTGATCTAAATTGAAGTTTCTTATGATTGATTTTGATGATGTTTAAGGGTTATGATGTTTGTTTAGAAGTTTGATTGATTCATGAGCTTTCTTTGCTTTTTACTCTTTGATTAAGTGTATGAAAGTCTTATAAACGATTGAAGCAAAATTTGAGAATGATCTATTCTTTAGAAGGCACATTCATCCAAAAACAGTATTGCTTTGAGAAGGTACACATATTTCATCCTAACTCTTGTTTTAAAGCTTTTGAAAGACCTTGCTTAGGGACAAGCAAGTTGCAAGTATGGGGTTATTTGTTAGCATGAAATATTGTGATATTTTAGGCACGTTTTCTAAGTGTATTTGATTCATATTGATAGTCTTTGATTAAGCATTGTTGCATTTGTGAGCTAGTTTGCCTATATTGTCGATATAGATGTCTACACAAGCTTTATGTTGATTATAGGTGATTGAGAGCCATTTCCGAACGGAATCAAGCAAGGAAGAGTTGATTGAGTATGTCCATGGATTGAGGGCATTCTTAGGAGCCAAAAGAGAGCTAACTTGAGGAATGCACGAAGCTAGGGAAGAATCACGTTCTTGCCCTAAATCACGCTCTAAAATACGGCCGTACTACATTCCACGTTCAGTTCCACGGCCGTGGAACCATACAGGAGAAGCGTGGTTCATTCCAGAAGCTTTTACGGTCGTGGAACCTTGTGTTCAAACCGTGTTGATTTCCACGCTCTAAATTACGGTCGTGGAACCTTCCACGACCGTGATCTTGGCGATCTTTTTTTGCCACACTTTAAGCCACGATCTTTTAGAAGATTGGACCGGACCGATATTTTATCTTGCCCTATAAAAAGACGGACGAGGAGAGATTCCGTCACCTCGCTTTACACCTTCGCTTACGCATAGACGCATCCTACGTTTACGCTTGGATTTGCCCTAATCTCGCACTTTTGGCGGTGATTGTGATTGAGATTTCGGGATTGACAAAAGATTGAAGATTCGGAAGATTGTTGCAAGAAGATTTCTCTTCTTGTTTAGGTTTGATTTAGAAGACGGATTGACATCCCGTTCTTCCCTCTTACCTAAGATTGTGTTTGTTTGTTCTATTCTGAATCTATTGACGATATTCGTTCTTGATTGTGACTTTGAGATTGGTTTGAAGTTTATTGGAAGTTTTCGGAAGTTTTCATCTTTCAATCTTTTAATCTTTGAATTTGATATCATAATGATGATTGTTGGCTAAAAACCCTTAACAATTCTAAGGTGAAGGGTTGATAGTTGTGGCTTAGATGATGATAGATCGATCGTAAATAGATTAGACCCTGAGAGTTAGAGAGAATCGTCGACGAACCCCAAATCACGGTTTGTTGTTGAGTTCCACGACCGTGGAATCTCAAGATCCAACCGTAATTTCCCTTAAGTTTACGAACTTGCTTTTACTTTAATCCAAAGTTAAAGATTAGCTTTAACTTAGTCTTGGCTTGCCTTTTCTAGGTGGTAGTGAGGCCTCAACAACCTCTACCTCGATTGTGAGTGTCACAACCTTAATCGGTTAAGTTAGTTTTGATCCTTGGATTACAAGTTTGGGTATTTGACGTTAATTCTTGCCTTTAGAACCATTCTATATTGAAGCCTCAACAACCTGTATAGAGAGTGTCTTGTAGGTGAGTCATATAAGGTTTTTGGAACCTCACCGTACGATTACCTTACATTAGTATACCTTTGCATATCTCAACTCTGTCTTTATATCATTAAGTATATCTTGAATCGATTGCCACAGCTGGATACTTGGATCTTTAGGATTGTTGTTTTCCCAATATATTGCAAAGCTCTTACATTCACTTGCTTGATAACCTACGATCGAATTTATTCTCCCCAAATCCCTGTGTTCGATACTCTGGAGTTCTTGCTTAACTACGTCGATCCGTACATTGCGGGTTCGCTTGCTTGATTCTAGTTTTATAAATTTAAAGCTTTTTTGCACGCACGTTTAGGGGCGAACACAAGGCTGAGAGAAGGCATCCACCATCCACTACACACCTTCCAATCCTCAATCCCCTATCATCCAATCAAAAACTCTCTCTCAACAAGAAGATTCTTTCAAGAGGAGAACTACCATTGGAGGAGGAGAAGAGCTCCATTGGAGAAGAAGAGAAGAACACACTATTTGCTAGTCTTTGATAAGTCTTGTAGTAAAGATTTTCGGAATCAATTTCAAGAGTTGTGAGAATCGTTTAAACCTTCTTTTGGAAGGGTTGTGAGTCTTTCTATCTTACTTTCAGCTTGGTTTTGCTTGCTTCACTTGTTTATCTCTTTCTCTTCATTATCTTGCAAATGGAAGCCATGATTTTATGTTTGATGATTTCGATTGTTATGATGAATGTTGTAGGCTAAATAGATGCGATTCTAGGGTGAGGAAAGGATGGTTATGGCTAAGACTATGATAGGATGGACTTAGATTTGCCTTTGGATGACTTGTTTACTTGAACGAAACCTCTGTTGGAGTCCACGGTTAGTTCTTGCCAATCCACGGCCGTGGAAGTGGTAGAACAGACCGTGGTTTGCCTGGTTCGTTTGGTTTGATTGATCTAAGTTCCAGAATGTTAGGATGTTGAAATCCTAGTGTTTGTTCAGTTAAATCTATCCTAGGGTGACCTAGTGTTAGCAACTAAGTGTTAGAAGAGACCTACCCGGTGATTCTTACTCTTAGATTTCGAAGATGACAAACCCTAGGTAGTGGTGAGCCTCATAAGCCGCCATTGGACTGAGTGTGCTAGGATAGTTGTTTAGGACTTACCCTTCCGAGACTTACCCGGTAAGGATAGGTTAGATCCCTAGGTGACAATCCGGTTTGAGTAGAATTCCGTTCCTTAGGCTCTTTGAGACTTACCCGGTGATAAGACCTTAGGATTGGACTAGTGGACCATGAGACCTACCCGGTGATTGATCCCAATCTAGAAACACTCACTCTCAACATATCATAGTTAGGGCCTGTTTGGCATCGTATGGGTATTCTTTTTTTAGATTCTTTGGGATGGGTATTCTTGAGATTGTTGGGGATGGGGATTGTTAGGGATTTTTTTTTCTTAAATTCTAAGTGTTTGGTATCAAATTGTTGTGACAGATTATTTATGGAAAGATTACAAGAATGCCCTTAAAACAGGTCTTGTGCTTCACACGTGACCGGGCAAACTAAATCCTAAAATCTCCACCTGCAACAGATTACTCATCGTTGCTTCAAGCCACCCTTCAATGACGATTCTCCTTCCTGCAATTGAGCTCCCATGACAGCACCAACACCGAACTAGATGAGGTCCTACCAGGCTAACGTCTTCTTCATTTGGGTACCACTGGTTGCACGCACGTCGTTGAGCTCCATGCTGTCAAGGGAGCGAGATAGAAATCGGTCATGATAGGCATAAAAGGAGACTGAGATTGGCACACCTTGCCAGCATCAATAGCTCTACTAAGGGCCTCAAGTTGTTCCTCTAACATAAACAAACAAAAAATGAAATAAATTGTCTCCAATCATTATCTCAATACATATTGCGATGCCCATCTACATTCACTAATGAGCAAAGACTAAAGAGGATTTAGGTTGCCATACAAACCGATCATGCCAATGAATCTGGTATAGGTCCATGTAATCTGTTTGTAGACTCAATAGACTACACAACGATTAAGAAAAATTCGTGTCAAAGCAGATAACAAAATGATTAATCATCAAAAAGAAATAGAAGCAAGTGCAGAGATCTCATAGTTCCTGCTCTCATTTATAATTTATGTGTCAAGGTGCACTTGGATTTTTTTCTCTTATTATAGTACCTTCGAATGCAGAAAAAGCTCAATGAATTATTCAAATTTGTGCCTTAGAACCTAGATTAACTCAAATAAAAATCAATGATCAGACAAGCACTACATGCTCAAAACTATAATGTTCTGATAAAATTATATCATATTCTGATCAATCAAAGTACTGAAAAAGTAGTCAATCACCTGACTACGGAGTTTTGGCCTGTCAACATTTGAATAGGTGATTTCATGCATAAGCCTGATAATTTCAAAAGAGTAATTAGGCAACTCAGTAATAAGGATTGAAGACTAAACCATCAGAGAATATAAAAACACATTCTTCCTTGACAGAGATCAAGAATATCTAACAAAAAAACTGAACTTCTAAACTCTTACCTTGAGATTTGTTGGTAGGGATTCACTACACTATCTTTATCTTCAACATCATATCTACTGGATTGGCACAAGAAGAATTCAAAGTGTTGTGATGAGCCAAAACTCAAAAGTAAGGGCTGCAAAATTTTGTACATAAAGGAAGCAAGATAAAATGATTATACAGAAGGAAACTAACTATAAGAGAGAATATGCAAAATTTTGAGCATGAAATCAGTCATCCATAACAAAACAGAAACATATAAACTTTTGAACTAAGCAACACTAAACACTATAATAATATAAACAAACTTTTGTCTCAATTATACCCAATGAGGAATCATCTCCACAACAAAACAGAAACATATAAAATTGAATGCTTAAATCCTAATTATATTCTTCACTTACGATTACAAATTAAATAAGGGGAGTTGAAAGATACAAAGTAATCTCCTATGGCCTACCACTTTCAACATAAAATCATGAAATCAGTCATCCATAAGAACTAGTATGAAAACTTCATTGATAACTTCATCTTGGCCAAAAAAAAGGTAAGAAAATGAATTCTGGATAATTTCGATATACATTTGACAGCAGGTTGATATGCACACACATTCGCATTGTAAAGTTGTGACCATGAGCAAAGGACGGGGAGGAGATGAGAGGATGAACCTTCGGTTCTTCAACCTGATTTCACACTCGAGCAAAGAGAATATTCGGGAGAATAGAAGAGAAAAGAACGAATTGAAGAAGAAAGGGTATGTATGGAACTGTAAACAATCTATCATCAAGAATCCCCAAGAAGCTTGGGTAGGCAAGATTGTTTTTAAGAGATTCTTTAGCCAAAAGAATCTAATAAAAGAATACAATCCCGAAGCTCCATCTCATACCAAACGCCTCTATTTTTGCCATCTCCAAGAATCTCGTCAAAAAGAATCTAAATGAATCTCGTAGAATACAATACCAAACAGGCCCTTAATCCAAAGAATGATTAGATAGCTTGAGTCTTATGCCATAACCGGAATTTCCAACCCCTAGAATCTGCTTTTCTCTCTTTGATCTCGTATCTCGTTTTAGTTTGTTTGTTTGTGTTGATTTGTTAGCTTAGTTGATTGTTTATTTCGCATGATTTGTGATCCTTGATTGATCACCTAAAAACCAACCAAAAACATTGAGATTTTCATTTCTTTATTTCTTTCTCTTTTTCTTAACCTAGATCTTCACTAAACTTAATCACTAATCGAATCAATCTCACCTTAGTCTTTGTGTTCGACCTCGGAATACTATCCCTACTACAAACGTCCCGTACACTGCGGGTTCGCTAGGAGTTAGGAGAAATATAACGAGTATAAATTTAAAGCTTATTACCACACATCCTGAGCGTAACAAAACGTGTGAGGGTGGGATGTATATAGGGAATGTGGTGCTAGAATCCGGGAAAAAGGATCTTACTTCACTTCCTTTGAACTTCAACATCTTTCACCAATAAGCTTTGCTTATTTACTTTTACTTTTTTGGATGCATGGACAGAGGTGCACAATAACCGAAGCCTAGGAGATCAGCAATCATCAATTTCTCGAGATGCCTCAAACCCTTGATGCACATACCATGACCCCTTAGGAATATCGCTCAATCTGACTTTGTCAAGACACAAACACCTGGCTATGTGAATGGTGCCGAGTTACTCATCATCATGATTGACTTCCCAAACCTATTTGTTTCTTTCTAAACTTCTAGCCAATATCTCAACTTCACTTTCACTTGTTTTTCTTTGCTTGCTTGCTTCCAAATTCCCGGATAGGTAAAGGGAGGCAAATATGTATATGAGGGGCTAAAGCATGATCAAGAGTTAGAAGAGAAGAGAATGAATTGCCTTAATCAACCCAGGAAGAAAGTGAGATAACTCATCATGTGGTGTCAACCTTCAAATTCAACATAATTTGGATAAAAACAAAGTATTAAACATGCCAAAACTTCAAACAAAGCATTTTGCAACTTAAATATATCATAAAACCTTTCAAGCATATAAAGATTTCAAAACCAATCTGCAAACAGAATCATCACTGAGGTCATATCCAGAAAAGAAGCACAAAAATCGTTTCGAAAATTCTCTCAGTTAAACCACCTCGGTCAAGGTGTTCTAAGTAGATCGAAGTATTTGACCTTGTTTGGCCAGAATCATCCCGGTCGAGGTCATAAAAAAAATTTTCTTAAACCAGTTTTTGACGTTTTTCTCAATCAAATAACATGTATGCATGCATGTAATCTCAAATAAACACATAGAGCATAAACAAAGATCATAAATATCAAGTCGAGTCATACAAGCATACATAATGTCGAAATAATACACATAAATAACCCATACTTGGGACACATTGTCCCAATGGGTCAAAATAAGTCTAAAAACAAGAGAGCTCACCGGACATGCTGAGCTGCGTAATAATTTAATAAATAAAGAAAAGAAAATTCATGTAAGCTCTAGTCCTGATCCGCTGGTGGTGGTGGTGGATGCGGGATGAAGGGATACTAAGATGGGTCAAACGGATAACCCATGATATGCTGGAACTGGATCTCCATCATCCGCCGTTGGTAGTGTTGGCTCTCCCTCAGCTCCATCATCTCCATTGACAAGGCGGCTTAAGAGTCAATCATCTGGTCTGTCAGCTCGTCAATCCGTCGGTGAGCTACGGGATCTCTCTGTCTACGAACTCTACGCCTAGCAGGTCGACAATTGGCACACTAGGGCCGGCTGTATCCGTACCTATCTCCATGGCAGCACCGTCATCATCATACTCCTCCACCTCCTGAGTTGGTGCAGCATCTCTTGCATCCTCTATGTAGGGCTGCCATGCAGACGACCAGTACTGTGGATCGAAGACTGAAAACTGATCTGACCATGGAATCCCCTGAGGGGCAGTCTGCTCCCAAGGCATCGCCACGTATGGTGTAGTGAGGCCACGAGGAACCAGTATTCTCCTCATGATCATCTCCTGAAGTCCAAGCGGCTTTGCAGCCGCCACCAACGTACAAGCACTCAAGTCTAGACCCATAACTGTAGCTATATGAGTCACCAATCCTCCACAACAAATATCTCTCTTTGCCTTGGCCTTGATCCGATGCAAATCCTCAGCTAACATGGCCCCAAAATCAGGCACTCCTCCAGTCACCATGCAGAAAAGACTCAGAAGCTCTCCCTGTCTAATCTTTTGGGACGTCTCAGTACGCGCCAGAAGGGTCTCACTGAAAATGCGATGGGCCAGACGGAAAGCCATATGAAATATGATGTGCTCCCTAGAGTCTCCAGGTCTCCATCTGTCAGCATGCCCCCAAAACTGGGCAATCTGCCTTTTTATCAGGCGGTTGAGTTCCTACGGTTGCAGACGAGTTGAGATTTCGAGAGTTGAGATTGGATTCGGGTAAGTCCTTTGGGCTTACTTAGTTGACTTCTAGATGTCAGTTGAATGATGATAGTGGTGCGTGATTATGTGCTTAATAATCATAACTTGTCTAGGACAACCCTTATTATTATATGGCTCAAGTGTATGTATAACGGGCGGTGACATCACTACCCAGCTCTGACATGAGACTAGGAGGTTCTCTATACCTAGACAAAGTAGGTAAACGGGGAGGTGCATCGGATCTACTCCTATTGGTTACACGGGGCGGAGGCAAGGTTTGAGAATCCCTCGTGTCACAAAAATAAGTTGCATTAGTAAAGTGTATTACTTAATTAAAGATAATAAATGGAATTCTTTGAAAGCATGATGAGTGTTTTAATTTTGGTATTATCTGTGTGTGTGCTATTATTATTCTACTAATATTTGGATAGTTAACTAACGGTTTATCCGTGTTGTTAGATTACTTGTAGGTATAGACAGTTGCAGAGAGATCTGGGGCGGATGGTCAGCCGGGTCCATGTACTCATTAGATGGGGATGGAGAAGTCTCCCTATTGCATGCACAACATTTATTTATTTATTTATTTATTGTAAGGCTGTCACATGTAGTACTTTCATTCAAATATATTTTGATGTTTTCAAAATATTTATTCACATTTGTGCCTTGTTGTAAGATCCTAAGTAAAATTGTTGTTAAACCAAGGTCGGGACCCAATGTGAGGTCCTAACTAGTAACTCCCCGAGTTTTGAGAATTTGGGGTGCTACAATATGGTATCAAAGCAACAATGACACTTGGAATCTTTGGAAATACCAAATGTAGAAAATAACGAGAACCCGAAAGGGGTCTGAAACTTTCAAAATGAATTTCTATTTTAATATCATGTGCATAGTCGGGTTGTTGGGATAGTAGTACATCGGACCACCATCGCTCTCCGTGGATCTCTGCAGCTTTGTATGATAGGAAATGGTATATGGACTTATGGTATTGTACAATGATGTATGTTATATATATATATATATATATATATATATATATATATATATATATATATATATATATATATATATATATTTATGTAGCATGTTAGTACCCTAAAGGATATTCCATATCCTTTAGTTGAGTTATCATAATGCGATCATCGCCTCATGATAAAACGTTTGTAGATCTTAAGGAGTATCTATATGAAGATAGTTGACTCAGAACCCGGATTAGAACATTGTGTTTTGGCGGACACCTTGGTGATTCCTACAATTCTCCAAAGAACGGGTTGCCAAGGAGTTAAGGACTACGAGATGATGTTAACAACAAGAACAATTGGGCAAGAAAGGAATATTAAATCAACTCAAATAAAAGTAATAGAAAATCATACAAGGAACTTAGTGGTATGACAACGAGAGATGAAACTGAAGGATGCATGTAAGTATTGATAAGAACGCAGATTGAAGATGAGCATATTGGAACACAAATCGAGCGGAGTAGAGTACAACTACGCTTGGCGGGTTAAATGACACAACAACTAAGGTGGGTGCCGCCATATGCAAGCATCGGCATGAGAGTACAAAGAAGATAGGATGTTGACCCAGATGTAAGAGATTAAAGGAGTACAAAAGACATACAGTGAGTTAAAGACGAAAAATAAATTTTATAACCATGGAGAAATGTTGACTCCTATAAAGAAACGAGAATTTTGAAAGATCTTTCGACGCAAGTATCAAATAAAGTAGAAGTCTGAAATTGAGACAACGGATTTCTATAAAGGCGTCATTACTAAAACAACACCAACCAAGGGGAAGAATGTGTGAGAATCTTGGTGGACTCGAGAGTCCACGATAACTTCTCATTCGCATTGGGATTTAAGTTATCAACATTAACGATTCATACTAGAGAACCGCAAGCAGACAATGACCAAGGTGAGACGAATCACGAGGACTAGTTTACAAGCTATTGCAGAAGATTTGATAAGCTCGCTGACGACATATGAATGATAGAGCTAAACTCGAGTAAAGTGTTCTTATAGAGAAAGAAGAGTGTAAATTGAGGAAGGAACTAAAGATGTATAAACGGATAACCTAGAAGGGATAACTTTTCACCCAGTATATTGTTAGCATGAAATATTGTGATATTTTAGGCACGTTTTATAATCGCATTTGATTCATATTGATAGTCTTTGATGGAGCTTTATGCATATATGAGCTAGTATTGCCTATATTAGCGATATGGATGTCTACACGAGTTCTATGTTGATTATAGGTAATTTGGAGCTATTTCCGAACGAAATCGAGCGAAGGAGAGTTGAGTTGATGTACCTCTAGATCGAGGACACCTTTTGGAAGCAATTTGGAGTATTAGATTGAGGAATGCACGAATGAAGGCAAAAATCACGGTTTGACCCAAGATTACGGCCGTGGATTGTGATGCAGAATTCGATGTTCATTCCAGGGGATATTACGGCCGTGGAAGCTATCCGTATTTGTTTCCACGCCTCAGAATTACGGTCGTGGAATCTTCCACGACCGTGATCTTAGCGAATCCCTTCGCCACGTTTCGAAGCCATGATCTTTTGAAGATCGGGCCGGGCCGACGTTTTGCCCTGCATTATAAAAAGGACGGATGAGGCAAGATTCCGTCACCTCGCTACATCTCGCTTTACCCCGTTGACGAGCTTACGACTTTTCAAAAAACCCTAAAGCTTAGCAACACACAAACCTTCATTCTTGAAGGTGATTTTGGGAGATCTCATCGAAGATCAAAGTTCGTGATTGGAAGATTGTGGTGAGCGTCCTTCGCGTTGAGGAAGATCGAAGTTCTTGGAGGATTTTGCAAGAAATCTTCTCTTCTTGCTTAGGTTCGATTTAGGATCGGATTGACATCCCGTTTCCTTTCTTTCCTAAGATTGTTATTGATTGTTTGATTTGAATCTCTTGATAAACACTTGTTCTTGATTGTGATTCTGAGATTCGTTTGAAGATTATTGAAAGTTCTTGAAAGTTCCCATCCTTTATCTTATAAATCTTGAATTGCTATCAAATGACTGTTATTGGCTAAAAACCCTTAACAATTCTAAGGTGAAGGGTTGATAGTTGTGGCCTAGATGATGATAGATCGATCGCAAACAGATTAGACCCTGAGAGTTAGAGAATTGTCGCCGACAACCTTAAATTACGGGCTGTTCTTGAGTTCCACGACCGTGGAATCTCAAGATCCAACCGTAATTTCCATGAGTTTACGAGCCTTGCTTTTACCTTAATCCAAAATTAAAGATTTGCTTTAGCTTAGTTTAGACTTGTCTTTTCTAGGTGGTAGTGAAGCCTCAACAACCTCTACCTCGATTGTGAGCCTCAACAACCTCAATCGGATAAGTTAGTCTTGACCTTTAGATTATAGGTTTGGGTATTTGATACTAATCCTTGCTTTAAGAACCTCTTTATATTGAGCCTCAACAACCTGTATAAGGAGTATCTTTTAGGTGAGTTACATAAGGTTTTTGGAACCTCAACCGTACGATTACCTTACACTAGTATACCTTTGCATGTTTCTACTCTGTCTTTATATCATTAGTATATCTTGAATCTGTTGCCACAACTGAATACCCGGATCTTTAGGATTGTTGTTTTCCCAATATTTGCAAAACTCCCATATTCATTGCTTGATAACTTGAAATCGAATTTGTTCCCACCCAAATCCCTGTGTTCGATACTCTGGAATTCTTGCTTAGCTACCTCGATCCGTACACTGCGGGTTCGCTGCTTGATTCTAGTTTTATAAATTTAAAGCTTATTTGCACACACCTCTAGGGGCGAACATATATCCACATCGAAGAAGATAGAAGAAAAGTAAGTCTATGATCTTGTAGGAGATCAAATACAAACTAATTGGTAACAACTGAGACATTACACGTGTGGATTAACTAGTGGTTACTGGTTGGCAGATAAGAAAAATAACCACATATTTATAAAAGAATTTTATAGACATTTGGAGAAATCCTTCAAAAGATCGACTGCGACAATTGTGAAGTTAAATCGATACGAGTGCTAGTAACACTGAATAAGTTCCAGTCAGTAACTCTAATTAAAAATTTTAGAAGAAGAGTTTGACGGTCAAAAATAACCCCCTTATATCATTAGTGGTATAAAGAGAATTGTTGTGAGCAGTTGCTTACCTACTGGCTAAGGAAAATTTTACAAATCACAGTTAGTACATATGGATGCATATAAGAAGAACTAGAGGAGGAAAAGAAGCAGATGATTTTAATCAGATCCTACGTCAGTCCAGATAGAGGGTACTTAGCATTCCACACAAATGAGAATGATGGTGCTCTTCCGAGCAAAAATTGGGGTCAATTTTCTAGATTGACAAAGGCAACCCTTGTGGCTAAAGACGCAACATAGAATAATTGGAATAATAGAGGTGGCCAAACATAGAAAGTATGATTTGATGCCTTGGTGAATTGTCTTATCGAGTTGTGAGGTGATTGTAGAGAGAATCTACATCTTTTCAGGAACAGACATGAGAAAGAGTAAAGTGGAATGACTGAAAGTTGTTAAATGGATCTTGTATCACCCTAATAAGATGATTACAGAAAAGTGTTTATATAAGAGTTTGATGAGAAATGATGGTACTCCAATGAAAATTCAAGCTAACCTTGATAACCAATAATATGAAGATGGTTGAGTAGTTGTGTGACCGCGTGATGACATGAATTATGTATCATCATATTCATGCATATTACAGAACATTATCCCTATTTACCTTGCATTTAGAGAGATTTTGTATGCCTTTTATGTTCTATTCAATTAATTGTCGGAAATAGAGGTCTACACGAGTTTTGGATGAATTGCAGGTAAATGGAGTGGAATGGGAAGCTAAAGCAAAGCAAGGAGTATCTAAGGATGTTAAGGAAGCTAAAGGAGTCAAAAAGGAATCACAAAGAACTAAGGAATTGCAAAGAAGAAGCATAGAATACGAGCCAAGAGAAGAGCACTTTCTGTTGAAGAAAATCGTGCCAATTTACACATAAATCGGACGATTTTCCCTTAAAGAAATCGAACGGTTTTGTGTGTAAATCGACTGGGTCGATTTATTATGTTTTTCGGCCAAATGAAAAGACGACACGAAGCCCAATTAATTTGGGCTAGAGAAGAGTTTTTCCAAACGGCCCACTTGCAAGAAACTATAGAGGAGAACCCTAGGAACGAAAACGAAGAGGCCGCAGCGGGAAATCTTTACACGTTTGAGAGGAATTGAAGATTCTTGGAAGGAGATTGAAGGATTCTTTGCTGGAAAGCTAATCTTGATTCTAGTTGTGAGATTTCTTTGTTCATTGAAGTGTTTACTGTTTTTAGGCACGAATTGGAATAACTTAAGAGATACGTTGAATTGTTTTGACAATCGTTTACAAATTTGGAGGTTATTGATTTTTTCATTCAAGATTTGGTTTCTTTGCGATATCTTCTTCAATAATTAATTTGATTCGATTTTGAAAATGGTTGGCTAAAACCCTTGTGATTCTGGGGAGAATAGTAGATGATTAAGGCTTAGATGATGATAGACTGAACTCATTCGAACATTAGGACCTTGAGAGTTTAGATTTTAGTTTTGCGATAAACAGGAAAATCAGGCTGTTCTTGGGGAAAATCGACCGATTTTCTTATGAACAAGGCGATCTATTCTTCTGACGAACTTTAATTGAATCAATCTTTAATCAAAACTAATCCTTGCCTAAACCCCAATCTTGATTAACTTTTCTACCCTCTAATTGAATGTATGAAGGCACTTCAAACCTATTTCTACATTTAATAGATTAAGATTGCAAGATTTGGGTAATAAAGAGATTCAACATCCTTTATTAAGGAATTAAATGTGCTTTCTAATCTTTACTTTGGAGAGTCATATCCTGGAGTTTTAGATAGTTAGTTTGAACATAATTCTTATCTTTAGATCTTTCTATATTGCAGCCTCAACAACCCTTATAGAGAGAACCTATAGATTAGTCATATAGGCTTCGGAACTTCATCGTACGAACCCTACCTTTGAACATTTAATCTTGGCAATATAAATTCTGTCCTATATCTATAGAAGCGTCTTGAATCGAAAGCCTAAATCGGATACTTGAATCCTTGGAATCATTTCTCTCTTTATCAAATCACAAAAGTTTTTACACTTTCGCTAGATAATTGAAATCGGAATTATTCTCACCAAATCCCTGAGTTCGACTCTGGAATTCTTACCTTTCTACAGCTGATCCGTACACTGCGGGTTCGCTTTGCTTTTGAGTTCTAGATATAAGTTTAAGACTTTGACGCACACACACTTTTGAGCGAACAAGTTTTTGGCGCCGTTGCCGGGGATTTGGTCTAGACCAAATCCGGTTTTCGGTTGTCTAGCTTGAGAGCTCTTGCTCTTGTGATTTGACTTGTCTACTTGAGTGATCTTTACAGGTTCTTTAGGTATATGCGAAAGACTAGATCCACTAAAGATCTAATTCCTTTTGATCCCGAATTGGAGAGAACTTTGAGAAGAAAGTTGAAAGAAAAGAAAATGGCTGAAAACGATGAGAGAAACTACAAGGCTGAACTGAACGAAGCTCAACGCCAACTCCAGTTGAGTGAGAAAGCACGAAAAGAAGCTGAAATAAGTCATCATTTTCAGATTGATGAACTAAGAGCTATGATGTTGGACATGAAGTTGGAGTTGAACGAATCCAAGAAGAAGAAGAAAGTCAAGACACCAACTAAATCCATTCGAAATGACTCATCCGATGATGAAGAGATTGATCCGGACATGTCGGAACTTGAAGAGATTGAACCATCACTTCCTCCTATTCGAAACACCCCAACACCAAGGGTTGTTCCTCGCATTCCAACTAGGAACGTTAGAGCTGTTAATAACGAAGATAGACCCCGAACTTTGGGGCAACGGATGGATCCAATTCAGCAACCACGCCGTCTAGGTGTGGATTTCGGAGCTGAAGACATCCAAGAGTTTAGCTTCTCACCACAAGTCATCACCATGGTTCGCCAAAGTCAATATGGCGGAGCAAGTACTGAATCTCCACACCAACACTTGCAGAATTTTGAGATTCTCATGGAGACTATGAAGCCAAAGAAGGCTACTACAAGCAATTACAAGATCAAACCGTTCTTCTTCTCTTTGAAGGACAAAGCTCTAGCTTGGTACCAAACACTTCCTGCTGCGAAGTTAGCTACATGGGAGGAATTGTCGTCGGAATTCCTCACCAAATTCTTTCCGCCATCCAAGACGGTGGAATTGAGAGGTAAAATAAATGCTTTTTCTATGAAACCTAATGAAAGCTTGTTTCAATCTTGGGAAAGGTTTCAAGATCTCTTGTTGGATTGCCCACACCATGGCATTTCCAAGCTGGAATTATTGGAGATCTACTACAAAGGATTGGATGTGGAGACACAATGCAACCTTCAATCTCTCTCTTGCGGCACATTCATGGATATGAGAGAGGATGATGCTTGGGACTTCATTGAGAAGCAAGCCAAAGTGATTGAGAAGTATTCCCACCGGAAGGTGGACTCAAATAGCCGGAATCAAGGCGATCCGGGAGCCAAGTTGAATCAAGCTGCCCAAACACAAATATTCTCCCTCAAAGATGACATCAAAGAATTGAGGGAAGTGCTCAAAACGAGTCTTCAAAAGACTAAGGAGCAAGAAGCCAACTACATGGGAAGAGACAACAATCAAAGGAGTGACAATAGGAATTCAAATTGGAGCAACAACAACAATAACAACTGAAACTCCAATTGGAATAACAACAACAATAGGAACTCAAATAACAACAATTGGAGGTCAAATCAGCAAAGTCCAGGTAATCCTTACTCTTATGCTGAAAAGGCTCTAACACCTCCATCTTCTTCTACCCCTTCAACAAGCTAGGGACAATCAAGCGGATCAAGCAAACCCGATCCCATGCTAGAGACGATCCTAGGCAAGCTACAAGGATTGGAGAGTTACATAACTTCGGTTGACAAAGCTCACAAAGCTTTAGAAAACCAAGTATTCAACAAAGCCGGAGAAGTTACAAGAGATCAAGGGAAGCTTCCCGGAAAGACAGAAGATAACCCAAAGGGAAGGGTTATGGCAATAACTACTAGGAGCGGAAAGACAACCACCGATCCTCAACCCAAAGTAGTTGATACCGCCACAAAAGAAGGAGAGGCAAAAGAGAAGGAAGAAGTCTATGTTCCTCCTCCCGCTTACAAACCACCTCTACCTTTCCCTCAATCTAGAGCGCGTGCACGCCTAGATAAACATTTTGGTAAGTTTGTTGAACTTATGAGTAAGTTACATATTGACATACCTTTTATGGATGCAATTTTAGGTATGCCGGCTTACGGAAAATTTCTCAAGGAGATCCTCTCTAACAAGAGGAAATTGGAAGATATAGGAGAAGTCAAGATGAGTATGGAGTCATCCGAACTCATCAAGACTATGACGGAGAATATGCCACCCAAGCTCCGTGATCCAGGATCTTTTTGCATACCCATCACTTTGGGAGAAGCCACCTATGATGCACTTTGTGATCTTGGAGCGAGTGTGAGTATCATACCTCTCGCCCTATGCAAGGCAGTTGGTCTAGGAGAACCTAGACCGGTGAAGATCACACTCTACATGGCTGATCGTTCCACCACTAAGCCGGTGGGAATATTAGAAGACATTCCGGTAAAGCTCGGTAAGTTTTACATCCCAATAGATTTTGTCGTTCTTGACATACCTGCAGATTACCCGGTTCCCATCATCCTTGGGAGACCATTCCTTGCCACATCCGGATGCATGGTAGAGATTGCAAGAACGGCCAGCTATCCTTCTATATTGGTGAAGAAAAGATAGAATTCATACTCTCTTCCTTAATCAAGGAGCCAGCCTTGAAAGACGATGCTTTTGAAATTGTTGATGAAGAAGAGTCTAGAGAGGTAGTAAGTTCGATCTTGATAAAAAACCCTCTTCAAAAGGTCCTTAGCATGAGCATCATGGAGGAAGGAGTGGAACATGATTGCAATGAGGATGTGAAAGCATTAAATGATGTGGAGGAAGAATTAGGAGCAAGTATTGAAGAACTAGAGTGGACTCCGGAAACTGTGAAGAAAATCGACCAGCCAATAATAAATCGACCGATTCATGAAGAGGCAATCCGATTTTTTACAACAGAAACAAAAATCGACCCGACTGAATTAAATCGTCCGATTCACGAAGAGGTAACCCGATCTTTTTCGACAGAAAGAAAAATCGACCTGAAGATCGAACGATTTATTTCCGGGGAGGTCGATCCAGAGGGAAATTTTCTAGATTCTCCAAACGTCTCCACAGCCGCGCTCGAATCTAATGATGCCGTACCCCCATCTCTAGAGGCCTCTCCTACAACATTCGAAGGCCAAGATTCATCATCAATCAAGGTACCCCCATCATTAGAATTGAAGCCACTTCCCACACATTTAAGGTATGCATTTCTTGGCACTAATTCCACATACCCGGTCATTGTCAATGCAAATTTGAATGAAACTGAATTAGAGAAACTTATGCATGTTTTGAAGCAACATAGGAGAGCATTAGGTTACACCATTGATGATTTAGTAGGAATAAAGCCTTCTCTATGTATGCACAAAATTTTAATGGAAGAGGATTACAAACCTTCACGCCAACCTCAAAGACGGTTAAACCCGGCAATGAAAGAGGTCGTGAAGAAAGAAATCCTTAAGCTACTTGATGCAGGTATCATCTTCCCTATTTCTGATAGCAAATAGGTGAGTCCAGTACAAGTAGTACCCAAGAAAGGAGGCATTACCGTTGTTGCCAACAAGAACAACGAACTTATCCCTACACGGACAGTTACAGGGTGGCGAATGTGCATCGACTACCGCAAACTGAACGTGGCCACAAGGAAGGATCACTTTCCCCTTCCTTTCATCGATCAAATGTTGGAAAGGTTAGCCCAACATTCTTACTTTTGTTATCTAGATGGATATAGCGGTTTCTTTCAGATTCCAATTCATCCGGACGACCAAGAGAAGACAACTTTTACGTGCCCATAGGGTACGTTCGCTTACAGAAGAATGCTATTCGGTTTATGCAACGCTCCAGCCACCTTCCAAAGGTGTATGATGGCAATCTTCTCCGAATATGTAGAGAATATCATGGAAGTCTTCATGGACGATTTTTCGGTATATGGTTCTTCCTTTGATAACTGTCTCTATAACCTTTCACTAGTTCTTAAGAGATGTGAGGACACTAACTTAGTCTTAAACTGGGAAAAGTGTCATTTCATGGTAACCGAAGGAATTGTGTTAGGTCATCTAGTATCAAAAAGGGGAATAGAAGTTGATAGAGCGAAAATAGAAACCATTGAGAAGCTACCTCCCCCTTCTTCGGTAAAAGGAATCAGAAGTTTCTTAGGACATGCAGGCTTCTATAGGAGATTCATAAAAGATTTTTCTAAGATCTCTAAACCCTTGACTAATCTTTTGATGAAGGACGCAACTTTCGAATTTTCGAAGGATTGTCTAGATGCTTTTTGCAGGATCAAAGAAGCTTTGATTTCAGCACCGATCATTCAACCACCCAATTGGACTCTTCCATTCGAGGTCATGTGCGACGCAAGCGACGTCGCCATAGGAGCAGTTCTTGGGTAGAAGAAAGATGGACGCACTCATGCCATCTACTACGCTAGCAAAACGCTAGATGAGGCTCAATACAATTATGCAACTACGGAAAAGGAACTTTTAGCCGTAGTATACGCTTTTGAGAAATTTCGTTCCTATCTTGTAGGTGCGAAGGTGATAGTCTATACGGACCACACCGCGATCCGATACCTCTTCACGAAGAAGGATGTGAAGCCAAGGCTTCTAAGGTGGATCCTACTCTTACAAGAGTTCGACCTAGAGATTAGAGATAAGAAAGGATCGGAAAACTCAGTTGCCGATCATCTTAGTCGTCTCCCACAACCCATTGGCGAGACGGATGAGCTTCCTATAGACGACTCGTTCCCTGACGAGCAGCTACACGAGATTGAAGAGTGTCTTCAACACATCTCCAAAGGTAATGATCCATGGTTCGCTGACATTGTGAATTACCTTGTTTGTCAGGAGATTCCACCCGGACTTTCATACGCTCAAAAGAAGAAATTCTTTAGCGACGTCCGGCAATTCTATTGGAACGAACCTCTCCTATTCAAAAGAGGTCCCGATGGCATCTACAGGAGATGCATCCCCGAAGATGAGATAGATAGTGTCATCCGACATTGCCATTCTCTACCATGTGGCGGACATGCTAGTTCCCACAAGACTTGTGCTAAGGTACTTCGTTCCGGCTTTTATTGGCCTACACTTTTCAAAGATGTGCAAAAGTTTGTTGTTTCTTGTGATGCTTGTCAAAGGACAGGTAATATATCCAGGAGGAATGAGATGCCTCTCAACAACATACAAGAAGTAGAGATCTTTGACATATGGGGCATCGACTTTATGGGACCTTTTCCATCTTCATGCGGTAACCAATATATACTTCTTGCCGTAGATTATGTCTCAAGATGGGTAGAGGCAATCGCTTCTCCTACTAATGATGCAATGGTAGTGGTGAAGTTCCTCAATAAAACGATCTTCCCAAGGTTCGGAACTCCCCGAACCATCATTAGTGACGGAGGAACGCACTTCACGGCCCGTAGATTTGAGACTCTATTGGCTAAGTATGGGGTGACCCATAAGATAGCTACACCTTACCATCCGCAAACCAGCGGACAAGTCGAAATATCCAATAGAGAGATCAAGGGAATTTTAGAGAAAACCGTCTCTAAAACTAGAAAAGATTGGTCAATGAAGCTTGACGATGCACTATGGGCATACAGGACGGCCTTCAAGACACCAATAGGTACTACTCCTTATAATCTTGTCTATGGTAAATCCTGTCATCTTCCTGTAGAGCTAGAGCACAAAGCTTATTAGGCCATCAAGTGGCTCAACTTTGACATGAAAGAAGCCGGAGAGAAGCGGCTCTTGGACATCAATGAACTAGATGAGATCCGGCTAAATGCGTATGAGAACGCAAAGATATACAAGGAACGGACAAAGCGTTGGCATGATAAGCACATCATTCCAAAAGACTTGAAGGAGGGAGACCAAGTCCTCCTATTCAATTCAAGGCTGCGTCTATTTCCAGGTAAGCTCAAATCCCGTTGGACAGGACCTTATTTAATTAAACGTGTTTTCCCCCATGGTGCAGTTGAAGTATGGGGTGAACAAAGCGGAAGTTTCAAGGTCAATGGCCAAAGGTTGAAGAAATATACACCGGAAATTCCGGTCGAGGAGATAGCTCCTATCCTCCTCCATTGAACACATACCATACACCGTCTAGCTAAAGACGATAAATTAAGCGCTTCTTGGGAGGCAACCCATGATAGTATAGTTTTTCACCCTTTTTTTCACTTAGTTAGAGTAGAATTAATTGTTTTACTTCTTTGTTTTCGTTTTTGTTTGTTCCTCGATGCACTCTTGGTTTGTCGTGTCATAAATCGCAGGAAACTAGGTTCAACTCGAGAGATCCATGGAAAAAGGGAGCATAAATCAGTTAAATCTTCAAGATCCATGAAGAATAAGGAAGGAAATCGAGAGACACTAAGTAAATCGTCCGATTCAAGAACAGAGCAAGGCGATTTTTGACAACAGGAAGAAAAATCGACCTTGAGATCGACCTGCCCAAATAAATCGTTCGATTTCCTTTATGTTCAGAGAAAATCGAGCTACCCAAAATAAATCGTCCGATTCAGAAGTAGAGCAAGGCGATTTTTGACAACAGGAAGAAAAATCGACCTGGAGATCGACCTGCCCAAATAAATCGTCCGATTTTCTTTGGATCCAGAGAAAAATCGCCCTGACGATTAAATCGACCTTATAAATCGTCCGATTTTCTTCACAGTTTCTCGACTCTATATAAAGACTCAACACTCGATCTTCCTCATTCCACAACTTACAACTCTCGATTTCTCCCTTCTCAAGAATGCCGAAAACCGCCCTCAACCTACAATCCTCATTCCTTCATCATTTTGAGTGATTCTTGGCTCCAAACTGAAGCATTTTCAACAAGGAATAAGGATCTAGCATCAACAAGCACAGCAATCGACTCCACAACAAGGAATTCAGGTTTTTCTTTCCAAAAACCTAAGTTTCTAATTCAAATTGAAGTTTGCTTAGGAAGTGTTTGTTTGCTGGAATTGATTGAGGAATCTTCTTAGGAATCATTATAGGAGACTGTATGTGGTGATTGCTTGAACAGAACTTTACAGAATTGAGAGAATCGTTGAAATCGAGAGAAAAATCGACCCAGTCCAGAAAAATCGTCCGATTTTTGTCAAGAACAGGCCGATTTTTTGACTCAGAATGGATATTGTTAAGAGGATAACTAGAAACACGGGGAAGAAGAAGGGATCTTCTTCCAAAGCCCCTCCCCCACCTCCACCACCATCTCAAAACATCCCTAAGCTTCCCCCTCCCCTATCCAAGCACAAGAAACGTTATGAACGCATCGTAGATTGCCCATTCACCCCTCCTCGCTACATAGTGCTTGATGACTTAGACTCGTTGTTTGTTCGGGAGGATGTTGATATGATGCTTGACAGGGCTGGACTGACCCAGTTTGCTACGATTAGGGAGGATGCTTATACAAAGATCACCCTAGAATTCCTTAGCACATTTGAGCATGATCCTAGGGAGAGGATAGTCATCTTCCGCCTCATGAGCCAAAACCACACTATGTCCATTGACACTTTTGGAGACTTGTTTGGTTTCTCTTATTCAGATGCAGGCACATTTGCTAGAGGTGTCAGCGCTAGTGATTTTTGGGAGGCTATTTCAGTGGGTGAATATGGTGGAGACAAGTGGCGACCCGGAAATTCCAAGGAAACTAGTATGTACAACCTCTCCTTCAAGGTAGTGCATAGGATTCTCAGTGAGAGCTTATTTGCAAGGACAGAGACTCCACAAAAGCTCAAGGCTGATGAGCTTTTCATTCTCTACTGCATGACATCCACCACCACTCCCGACATTGCCACCATGCTTGCTGACTATCTAGGAAAGATAGCCAACAAAGCTAAGGGCAATATTTGTGCAGGAGGTCTTGTCACTCATGTGGCTAAGACCATGGGATTGGACTTCTCCGGATGCACTCTAGCTGAGAGTGCCCTTCCATTAGGCTCCCAGCGGTTGGTTGTTCGACAGGTCTTGATTCCTCGAGGGAAAGGAACACTTCATGTGCCCATGCCATGGCACAGGGATCCGAAGAAGAAGCCATCCGAGATTATATGGAAGTCCGAATACACTATTCGGAACAAGAGAAACTGGAAGGAGACGTTCGAGTCGATGCTTGAGGAGTTCTCTCCTCCTACTTACTATGATGATGATGCAGGTGACTCCGAGGAGGAGGATGAGGATAGAGAAGAGGGGACCATGCTCGAGTTTGAGGGTGACATGCATAGCGGCCATGCTACGGATGCCATGGACACCGACACTCATGGTGTAGGACCCAGCCGGACTAGTAGAGGCGAGGAGGAGACGGAGGATGACATGCATCCACCTCGCCGCTCATTTGCACGTGCTCCAGGAGGACGAGGACGTCGCCCTCCCCGCCACTTTAGGGAGCTAGTCTCTAGCTTCCAGAGCCTCAGCACCGACTACCATGCTCTCCACACCGACTACAAGACCCTGAACACTCAGTTCAGGAATTACAGAGAGGAGACGGACGCTAGGCATTCATCCTATGAGGGGCAGATGAGAGACTTATACTTCCACCAGTTCGGCCACTTCTACGATCCCAGTGCACCGATGTATCCATACCACCTCCACCGCCGACAGAGGATTGAGCTTCCACTTCTTTTACATTGTAAGTATTTTTCTCCTCCTTATGCTTGATTTTCACATTGGGGACAATGTGGGTGTCAAGTATGGGGTGGGGGTACTTACGATACCTTATGTTTCACTTTAGCACTTTATGTACTTTCCACTACTCTTGACAATTTGGCTTGTAATAACTCTTGCACTACTTGCTTTCTATTATGACACTTGCATTTGCATGATATTTTTCAAAACCTATGAATTTTCATAAAAAATTTAGTGCTTCTTATATGGAAATGACCTCTATGATGAGATTCGTGTATATGGATAGGCAAAAAGATGCTTAGTTATGTTGAAATATTGATTATAGCATGAATGAGTTCACTTTTGTTACTTGAACACATAAATAAGTTATATGATTTAGCTGTTTTGATAAGAGAATGAAATAATAGTCAAAGCTATATTGCAAGTTCTTTTACATCATTTAAGGATGACTAAGGCAATTCACTTCTTTTCTTTTCTCATATCTTGATCATGCTAGCTCCTCAATGAAATATGTAACCCTCCTTTTACCATCCGGGAATTAGGATAGGTGATTGAAAAAGGCATGTTTGATGTGGGAGGGCCAAGGAAAAAGTATTAAAAAGAAAGTGTAGAAATTCATGAGTTTGGGGACGTTGAACATGAGGATGAGTAACTCGGCACCATTCACATAGCCGGGTGTTTGTGTCTTGCCAAAGTCCGATTGAACGACAAGTCCTAACGGGATATGGTATGTGCATCAAGGGTTTGAGGCATCTCAAAATTGAGAAACGCCGATCTCCTAGGCTTCGGTTTTTGTGCACCGCTGTCCATACTCTCAAAAAGTAAAGTATAATGAAAGCAAAGCTTTCTACATGCGAAGCATGTGCGGTGAAGAAAATTCTTGAAGGTATTATGTGTTCCTCTTTCCCGGATTAGCACCACAATTGCCAAAAAGAACTCCTTCCCTTAATACGTTTCTTGAACCTTTCCTTTGGTTAGAAGACCTTGAGACTTGTATGCATGTGTTTAAGGCTTAATGGCTTAGATTTGTTTGACTTTGATTACCTCTACACCTTTATCGTGTTCTTTATTTGTGCTTTTAAGGAAGAAAAGGGAGTTAGTTCATCTTATAGTCATCATTGATACATGCTTTGCCCTTTTGTGCCTTGAAATATCACTTTGAGGGTGATCCAATAGAAAGAAGCACTACCAAAAGAAGAGCTTTTGAGTTTTCATACATATATAATTCATGACACCTTATATTCTGAATTTGAGTCTTGCTTAGGGACAAGCAAGAGGCAAGTATGGGGTATTTTGATGACATGAATTATGTATCATCATATTCATGCATATTACAGAACATTATCCCTATTTACCTTGCATTTAGAGAGATTTTGTATGCCTTTTATGTTCTATTCAATTAATTGTCGGAAATAGAGGTCTACACGAGTTTTGGATGAATTGCAGGTAAATGGAGTGGAATGGGAAGCTAAAGCAAAGCAAGGAGTATCTAAGGATGTTAAGGAAGCTAAAGGAGTCAAAAAGGAATCACAAAGAACTAAGGAATTGCAAAGAAGAAGCATAGAATACGAGCCAAGAGAAGAGCACTTTCTGTTGAAGAAAATCGTGCCAATTTACACATAAATCGGACGATTTTCCCTTAAAGAAATCGAACGGTTTTGTGTGTAAATCGACTGGGTCGATTTATTATGTTTTTCGGCCAAATGAAAAGACGACACAAAGCCCAATTAATTTGTGCTAGAGAAGAGTTTTGCCAAACGGCCCACTTGCAAGAAACTATAGAGGAGAACCCTAGGAACGAAAACGAAGAGGCCGCAGCGAGAAATTTTTACACGTTTGAGAGGAATTGAAGATTCTTGGAAGGAGATTGAAGGATTCTTTGCCGGAAAGCTAATCTTGATTCTAGTTGTGAGATTTCTTTGTTCATTGAAGTGTTTACTGTTTTTAGGTACGAATTGGAATAACTTAAGAGATACGTTGAATTGTTTTGACAATCGTTTACAAATTTGGAGGTTATTGGTTTTTTCATTCAAGATTTGGTTTCTTTGTGATATCTTCTTCAATAATTAATTTGATTCGATTTTGAAAATAGTTGGCTAAAACCCTTGTGATTCTGGGGAGAATAGTAGATGATTAAGGCTTAGATGATGATAGACTGAACTCATTCGAACATTAGGACCCTGAGAGTTTAGATTTTAGTTTTGCGATAAACAGGAAAATCGGGCTGTTCTTGGGGAAAATCGACCGATTTTCTTATGAACAGGGCGATCTATTCTTCTAACGAACTTTAATTGAATCAATCTTTAATCAAAACTAATCCTTGCCTAAACCCCAATCTTGATTAACTTTTCTACCCTCTAATTGAATGTATGAAGGCACTTCAAACCTGTTTCTACATTTAATAGATTAAGATTGCAAGATTTGGGTAATAAAGAGATTCAACATCCTTTATTAAGGAATTAAATGTGCTTTCTAATCTTTACTTTGGAGAGTCATATCTTGGAGTTTTAGATAGTTAGTTTGAACATAATTCTTATCTTTAGATCTTTCTATATTGCAGCCTCAACAACCCTTATAGAGAGAACCTATAGATTAGTCATATAGGCTTCGGAACTTCATCGTACGAACCCTACCTTTGAACATTTAATCTTGACAATATAAATTTTGTCCTATATCTATAGAAGCGTCTTGAATCGAAAGCCTAAATCGGATACTTGAATCCTTGGAATCATTTCTCTCTTTATCAAATCACAAAAGTTTTTACACTTTCGCTAGATAATTGAAATCAGAATTATTCTCACCAAATCCCTGAGTTCGACTCTGGAATTCTTACCTTTCTACAGCTGATCCGTACACTGCGGGTTCGCTTTGCTTTTGAGTTCTAGATATAAATTTAAGACTTTGACGCACACACACTTTTGAGCGAACACCGCGTACAAAAGGAGTAACTTGGCATCCCTCCTCGACTAATGACAACAAAATTATGGAAGGTAATCAACATAGTCCGTAAAGACCCTACAAGAAAACTCAAAGGAATGTAACCATCATACTGGGTATAAAGATTTAAAGAAGATAAAGTGACAAGAGTATAAGGACAACCTAACAAGGTGTGAGTCGAGAGATAAGATTTTTGGAGAAAATCACATATATTTGATGTTCCTATACAAATGGTACCGAGAAAGAATTAACAAAAGGCATACTATCGGGCCGATAAAACCATGGTGGATATCAATGAAGCATAACCCAAGCGGATAGCTTAACTGGTGAGAGGAAAAGCCATGTATTAAAAGAGTGAGTCTTGCCAACTTTAATTATAGTGTTTATATGGAGATACTCTTATAGAATCTATTCAAGAGTACACCACAACTGAAGATTTTACACCGAATGAGTGGTGTTGATCAATTGACAATAGGAGACCAGTCCAGACAAAGGAAATGTTACAAGGTGAGATATTTAATGGAAGAATTTACAAGACGAGTATATGAAACTATTGTGTGTCTAGTATCTTAGTTAAACATAGATTCAGTAACGCACATCGGTGAATGGAGAGCTAAGTAGGAAGCTCGGTGTCAAATAAAGACTTGTATGCCAATAGGACGTGTCACTACCTTGAAGGCCAAATAGTGGGGGAAAGAGACCCCAGTGAGTATTACTGGTGGGTATCATGTAAGGATTTTTATGAGACATAAGTGAATTCGGGGGGATTCATTAAGACTGCATGTTCCGTCCTATCAAGAAGATGTGACAAGGGAGTTGACTAGTAGAGGATTTCTCTAGGCCAATTGTGAAACTTCATGGGGGTTGAGGACCATAGTTTCGATAGATATGGACGGTTTATCTCGAGGTTTCGAACATCCAGTACTCACGGCTTAGAGTACGAGCCTTCCCTTCATTATAGTAAATCATCGCTACATTGACGGTCGGGTTAAGAGGATCTTGTCGTTATGAGAAGGGAAGTTGCAGGCGAGAGTTTGGTAAAAATCATCCTGACTCACAGAAAACGTTATTATGATTAATGAGTGGCAATAGATTGATCAGAATAGCGTAAAGGAAGCGTGGTGGGTCTAGAACCCACAAAACCATGCAAAAATACATCTTGAAAAGTTAATGAAAATACATCTTGAAAAAACAGCTTATAATGAGCATAAACCGATGCAAAAAAAAAAATCAGTTTATCCATATTACAAGCAAGCAGAAATCTAACCCGGATATCCAACCCATTATGAATCCATTTTGTTGATCCGGTATATATTTGGATCGAAAAATATTTCACCGGCCCGGTTTACTCAGAACGGAATTCAAACCGAATTAATAGTACAATCATATATTTTTAATGCAGATAAGTTACTATGATGTTGTGTAGTCCTTGTTGGCCTAAAGATCAACAAGGCCCAACAGGTCACCAGTGAGCAGCTCACAAGCCCAGCTCGCGACGCCGATGATTATGCTCAAATGGAAGCCAATGTAGTTGTCGTGAAATGCACGTGTAATTCGTATGATTAATGATTATAGGATTAGATTAGGGGTGTTGCTACAATTTCAAGAAACTCAAGTTTGTGTTGTATTCAATAATAGTAATATATTTATAAATTTTACGGATTTAACATTATTCAAAATTTTCGGACATTTCAAAATGTATATTAAGGCCGGGGCCTATAATATATTAGGGTAGGACCTGGCCATACATGTATTATTTTCAATATTCATCCCATTTTTTAACCAAACGGACCCCAAATGATCACATGTATGTAGATTCGTTGGAAATAATAAGGTCCCACATCTAAAGATGAGGACACTCCGAGCCTAGTATATAAGGTCGGTGGGCTACTCCTCCTATTGCCAATTGGTTTTAGGATGGAACCTCACCGGGTTTATGTGTTGGGTTTGGCCTAATACGCATGTACGCTCGTATGCACATGACCCCCGTACTACCGGTCCGTCTGTATCAGACTTTGACAAGATTCTCGAGTGAAATGTGTTAGGAAACAAGTTAATTATAATGAATACACCGTGTTTGTCCATAGTATGAGTGTGGCCAAACAATGAACAATGTCGGTAGGAAACAACTAAGAAGGTTAATAATACGTTTAATGCACGAAACTATCCATATAAGCAAACTGGCGACAACTATATGCCATTTGTGATTCATAAAGCTCCACACGGGTCTTCTTATTTTATTTTTTGTATACTATTTCTTTCATTGTGTATATAGGATATTAAGACACTAATTAAATTAATCTTAATCAAACCCTACACTTATCTTACAAGTTACATGTACGCGTAATGGACAGCTTAGCAATGGTTCATCCTCCATCTGATGAAGTGGTCATTGCAATTAAACACGTACTAAAGTATATCTTTATAAAAAAAATTATCAGTATTCCAAAACATATATCCTCTCCATTTTTATTTTATTTTACCCTCTAACAATGTTTTTATTTTGTTATATGAACAGCTTATTGCTATATAAAAAAAAAAGTGTCATGGATGCTATTTTATGATAGTTTTTTTTTATATTCAAGTTCATCTATGATTTATGTTTTAAGATAAAAAAAAATCATGGATATAATTTAAATGTGGCAAAATCTATTCATGTTTAACAGATAATATATAGATGAAATTATATATACTTATACGTACTAAAACAGAAGACATAACACGTGAGACATCGTTTATTTGGAAAAAGTTTACCATTATAAAATCTTTCAAAATTGTCAAGCCTTTTGGAAAGTTATTTTAAAGATATTAGTCTATGTGCAAGTGATAAACGTAAACATTGTGTTAAAAAAATATCTAATGAAAATATTTGATTATTACAAGAGAATTTTAGATTTGTAATGTTGATCTATATTTATAGATGTTGTTTTTAAGTTATATTATATTTATCTTATTTTTTGTATCTGGTGTATATACAGAAAATATGGTGAAAAAATAATTCAAAATTATCACAAAATGAAACGTCATTAAGATTAGCTAACAAGCGATGAGATGAGAAGACTTGATAATCTTTTGTTTTAACATATAAAAATTGATTTGCTATAAATAAGGAAAAAAAAGAAACGTGTGTCGGTATTCAATTGGACTACTGGTGTATTCTAACCAAAAAAAAATGGAATATTGGTGAAGTGACCTTTAGGACCCGTTTGATATTGTATTTTTGTGATTCATTTAGATTTTTTGCGGGATTTTGGGGATAGAAAAGTTAACGTCGTTCGGTAACAGTTGAACATTCGGGATTGTATTCTTTTACGAGATTTTTTTTGCTAAAGAATCTCGAAAAAAAATCTTCCCCAACTAAGATTCTTCGAGATTGTCGGGGATATATTGTTTTTATTTCCCTACATACCCTTTACACACCAGCAGCCAATTGATCAAACTTTTCTTTTTCACCTCAACTTGTCTTCTCTTCTCGATCGCTCGTCTTCTCTTCTCGATCAGTATTCAATCTCCATCCTTAAGTTTGCGAGGTCACTTGCACTGCCTCAACATGAGCGAGGAGCAAACAACGGTAACTGAAGAAGCGGACATGGAAGCTCCGGCGAGCCAAGGCGGGAGTTGTACGCCAGCGACAGGGAACATGGCACCGGCAGGGATGGGGACGAAAAATACGTTGTAAGCCATCGCCCAAAAGTAATTGAGATTGATACGGGAAAAGTCTTCTTGGAAAGGTCTAATGCGGTCACGACATCCTCCAAGTTGCTCTTCACCAATACTATCTACGTCGCCTCCACCGCTATGTCCGTCCCCACTCCGATTGCAATCCCTACGTCCGTCGTCGCCAGTGTTGGTGAGTAGTTGATGTGTCACCCACCATTGCAATTGTGTATCCTTCTTGCATGAGAACTTCTCCAAGGCCAATTTATGATGCGTCGCATTCAACCTCGAATGGTTTGGTGAAATCTAGAAGTGCTAGAAGTGGTGCATGTGATAGTTGTTTCTTCAACTCATTAAATGCTTTTTCTTGAGCTTCTCCTCATTGGAATTGTACTTGCTTCTTTGTGAGAGATATGAGAGGGATGCAATATCGTTGAAGTTTTGTACAAAACATCTATAAAATGTTGCTAGTCCATGGAAAGATCTGGCATGTCCGATTGTGGTAGGTGTAGGCCATTCTTGGATGGCTTTAATCTTCTCCTTGTCCACCACTAGACCTCTTGTACTCGTTACAAATCCAAGGAAAACAACTTAATTAGTATTAAACTCACATTTCTTAATATTAGCATATAAAGATTCAGTGCTAAGATTTTCAAGTACTTCCCTCAAATATTCCTCATGCTCCTCAAGGGACTTGTTGTAGATGAGGATGTCATCGAAGTAGGCAACCACAAACTTTCCAATGAAATGGCGTAAGACATGATTCATCAACCTCATGAAAGTGTTAGGAGCGTTAGTTAGAACAAAAGGCATAACCAACAACTCATAAAGACCAAACTTAGTTTTAAACGCCGTCTTCCATTCATCACCTTCCCGCATCCGAATTTAATGATAACTGCTCTTAAGATCAATCTTGGAGAACAATGTAGCTCCGCTAAGCTCATCTAGCATGTCATCTAATTTGGGAATGGAGTGAAGGTACTTGATAGTGATGTTATTGATTGCTCTACAATCAACACACATCCTCCAAGTATTGTTCTTCTAAGGTACCAATAGAACTGGAACCACATAAAGACTCAAGCTTTCTTGAACATAGCCTTTATTCAAAAGCTCTTGCACTTGATCCTGAATTTCCTGACTTTCTTGAGGACTCATCATGTACGTTGGATGATTAGGAAGTGTCGAACCTAGAATGAAATCAATTTGATGCTCAATGCCTCTAAAAGGTGTAAGACCTACAAGAATCTCATCTGGAAATACATCACAAAACTCACTCAAAGTCCTTCAAATGTTTTAGGTAAAGTAGCCTTGACTTCATCGCTCAAAGTCATGAGGTTTTTACATAGGCTCAGTAAAATAGTATCCAAAGGAACAAAATCATCAAGAAATTCTCGTTTGGATGCTAAAAGGACTCGATTATGATCCAGAGAAGGAATCTCGGTTTGAAAATCTCGGGCGAGATTTTTGTGTCATGGCCAAGATTCTGTACTGGAACGTGATTTCTCTGAACTAGAGCGAGATTCTTTAGATCTCGGGCGAGATTTCTCTGTTTTGCCTGAGATTTCTTCTCTGGAGGTGTTTCTCGCTCCTTTTCCTTGCGTTTCTTCTTATTGTCGTAATGTTCTACAATCTGCAAGGGAGTCATATATTAAGAGTAATTGATTGTCCAGTGAACTCGAATTAATGTTTGTTAGTATAACCGTCATTTTTGACTTTTCTATCAAATTGTCATGGACGTCCTAATAAGATATAGCATGCTTGCATAGGCACAATATCACATACAACAGTATCCTCATATTTTCCTAAGGTGAAAGCAATCTTAGCTTGCCTATTAACTTTCAACTCTCCACAATCATTCATCCAATGCAATTTATAAGGTCTAGGATGATAGAAAGTAGTGATTTGTAACGTAGTGATAAATTCCTCACTAGCGATGTTGCAAAAACTACCACCATCAATAATCATGTTGCACACCTTTCCTTGAACAAGACATCTAGTATGAAAGAGGTTTTCCCTTTGATTATCCTCACATGGGGCTATCTTAGGATGCAAAGTTCTCCTAGCAGTTAAAGATTCACCATGCTCATATTCACAACCTTCATCACTTTTGTTATTGCTATCATGTTCATGCAATGCATTAAGATGATCATTTTCATGTTCTTCTTCACTTTCGTATTGCAGTTATTGCCCTTGTTGATTTAAAAACAATACCCTTTTATTAGGACAATCTCTCATGTGGTGACCCCTACCTTGACATTTAAAGCATACATTATGTCTAGAACGTAAAGTAGAGTTAGAAGTGCTCCCTTTATTATCCTTTGAAGGCTCATTCAAAGGGTGAGACTGAGTAGAAGATTTCTAGGCTATTGGATCGGAAGTGGAACGTTTCCCCTCGTCTTGCTAGGAATTTCGGGCTGAATCTCGGCCAAAATTTGGTCGATTTGGCCGAGATTTTGATTCTGGATTCCACAAACTTGATCCTTGGTTCCATCCTTTGATTTTCTTCTCTACTTTTATAGCCAAATGCAGTAAGTTAGTCACTGAAACATATGGATATAAATCAATTTTATTAGCTAATAAAGGATGCAAAATTCCTAAAAATCAAGCCATAATAGACTCTTCATCCTCTTGAATGTTAGCTTTCACTATCGTCATCTACATGGTGGTATATACTTCCTTCTAAAGTCATGGAACCTTGCTTGAGGTTCTCCAATCGTTGCATCACTTCCCAAGCATAATGTTGAGGCACGAATCTAGCTTTCATTAAGGCCTTCATTTGTTCTCAAGTGTTGATGTCCAAATCTAATATTAATCTCCGTTCATTGACAAGATGATCCCACCAAACTAAGGCATATCCTTGGAACTCCAACGCAACAAATTGGTTCTTCCTTTGCTCACTAAAGTTATGGCAAGACCAAATTTGTTCAATTTTAGTCTCTCATTCCATATAAATGTATGGATCGCATTTGCCTTCGAAACTTGGAATTTTGACCTTAACCTTCCCAATTCCTTCATTATCTTGGGGAGGTCTAAATGATCATAGTCATAACCTCTCTGTGGATTATGATGACATCTCGGGTATTCTCTCCACATGCCCGTATCATCATCATCATCTCCTATTTCCTAAAAATCTGCACCAAAGTGCGGGATTGTTAGATGCATTAAAAATAAGATTAGGATGAGTGATACCTAGTCCTTGGGAGAGGTTTTTGGAGGTGGTACGGGAGATGGTAGCATAGGTGGGTGTTGGGAACTCCCACCCACTTCGTACACGGATCTCAAGTCAAATCTCCGGGGAGATTCTGGCCGAGATTCTTCACTAGGGCGTGTTTCGAGTTTCTTCATCCGTTAAGCGAGTGTGGAAACCGTAGTCATGAGTTGTTTTAGTAAGTCCATCGCTTCTGGATTTGAAGAGTCACTCTTCTGTGATTCTCGTGGACTATTCCTTCTTGGCATTTACACAAACAATGTTAGTGAAAACGAAAGCGCCTTGTTTTCTCTCACACTCACGTTATGTTGTGATATCGCAAGCAAACTTGATATAATTGCCTTGTATGGATTAATACTCTTTTAAAGTCAATGTCTTGGTCTCAACTAGAGCTCCTTGAATGACTCAAGTAGTCAACTTGGTTTGGTAAAGGTTCTTGTGTTATGAGATGGTTAAGGAACTCCTGCTGGAAGTTACTTCGTACAATTGAAGAAGTAGAAGGAATATTGCACGTAGACACACTAGTACGATAGAAAGTATAGATACTAAGTAACACACCCAAAGAAATTGACTCAAGTGTTTATAGTAAAAAGAGTATAGAAAAGATACACAGGAGATTAAGAAGAGAGAATTACGTACCTTGAACCTGCGTAGCAGGTTTGATTTCGATCTCGACTGGGGAAAATCTCGGTCAAAATTAAGGAATCTCGGCCGAGATTATCTCAGGTTGGGCGAGATCGATGTTTGTAGTCGGCTAAGGCTCGTAACTAGGTCAAAGATGGTATAGAACTTCTTCTTTGGATGTACTCTTGCACATGGTGCACTTGAATTCTTCTATTTATCCCTCGAAAATTTCTCGAAAATTTGCAATAGTAGTAAAATTCGGTAAATCTCGGGTGAGATTTTGCACTATCTAGGAGAGATTGTCGATTCGATGATGAACGCCAATAATTAGCGATAACCTCTGGATATACTACTTCTTGATTGCCTTGTGGATCCTTTTCAGTTGGAGAGGCGAATATATTGTTGTTGCACAATATATTCGGTTAGGATTCAATGGATATGATATAAGATCTCACCTACAAGATATGATCTCAACAATGATATTTTGTAAATCTCCATCCTCCGTAAATATGCAGCGGGATATTGTTAGATTGGACTCAAATCTAATAAAATATGATCTACAACTGGATAGAGAAAATTTTATGAGACTTGGGGAACAAGTAACATAAAGATCTCAACTTTATCCTCAAATCTCGAGCGAAAATTTTCGTAAGGTCGGGCGATGTTTCGTTCAAGGTTAGTGGTTGTCTTTGTGTTTAGCTATAGAGTTTATCTCCTCCAATTGACACAAGTCAACACACGTTAAAGTTAAATAATCTCGCAAAGATAATTGCAACAAGAAAATATTCAATTTTTATATGACTCAAAGAAGACTCAAATAAAAATGACTCAAACATGAGACGGACTTCAATCGACTGAGCTCTGATACCACTTTGATGCGGAGTTGAAGTTGCAATGTTCGATCTAGATTAAAAGGCCACGAAGTGCCTGAGAGAAGGAATCACGGTAAAGAATCTCGGGCGAGATTTTGGTATTTGGCCGAGATTAATGTAACTTTGAAACCAAATAACGTGAGTTTGATGGAGTGATAATGGATAGATAAGAAGATGATTTATGAAATGAATTTAACTGAAATATAGGAAGATACGAACCAAGATACTCCCACAAAGTACCTTGACTAGTTATGTGTCAAAACCCCTAAACGAAGAGCTTACCTTAACCCTCACTTCTTTAACCTAACACAAGCTTTCTAAATAAGACGAGCACAAAGAGGGACTATAACTGACTAGGAGCACCAACCTTTAAGAAAATTAACACACGCAAGCACAACCTAGCAAGGACTCATAATGATTTAATCAAAGGCTCTCTCTTTTGATTGAATAGGAATGAATAAAACACAAACTTCGTAAGCGAAGCAGCGAGTTCACACAATATTGTGAAAATATTAATCAAATCAAATCTCCCCCATCCTAAAAAGATAAAATCTATAACTAAAAGATAATCCTAAAAGATAGGATCAACAAATACCTTTACAATATTTTAGAGCCTTAAAGATATTAAAATAATAAAAGATATATATATAACTAATAAGATCGCAACTTGATCTTATAACTCGACATGTCGGTCAATATTTGTAGAAATCTCGGGGGAGATTTTGGTCCGCAAGGCTAAGATTTCTTCTATGGAGATCTTTCTTTGTCCTAGTCACCTTCTATGATGGCTGAATCATCTTGGTCCTTGTATGATCCTTCCACATTAGCAAACAATGTCACTAAAGAAGACCTATGTATGAGTGAGTTCTCTTTAAGTGTACATGTCGCCATTAAGCTAGCAATCTGCTCATGGATGGTCTTTGTTCTTTATCTAGTGATAACTTCTTTCATGGTGGGACTTGAAGATGATGTGGATATCTAATCTTTCAATACATTGGCCCTTGATCTAGTGATTGGTCATTGAGGTGGTGTTGAGGCTGGTCCCTTGTCAGGTCTACAAAGTATCAAACAAATTAGCCCACAAACAATTAAGCGGTGTATTTATTTAACTTTACAAAACACCAAAGTAACTTATACATCGATATTACTTTATTTTTCCAAATAAAAAGGGTTCTTAGGCGTACCCACATAAAATATTTGGAAAAAATTGTCTAATGCCGCACTTTGGATGCATATATTTTTTCGGTTCAATTCCGTATAAGGGTCCTAAAGTGAAACCCGTTTGGAGCCAAAACCATCAATTCATTTCCGTAAATGGGCCCCTAAAACCGAAAGTAGAGCAGCTCCGCGTTTAAGCCCCGAAATCAATTCCCTATTTGAACCCAAAAGCGGAATAGATTTCTTTCTAAAAAGTTTCCGGCTTTAGGGCTAAAAAAATTATTTCTTGAAACGTCTTAGGCTTCCCGCTCAAATGTGAAATTTATTAATTTTATTTTTTTAAACGTTTTTGACTTTCGGCACTAGATGCGGAAGTAAGCAGCTTAGTATCTAGTTAAAATTGACTTCTATTTGGGAAGCAAATGCGAAATGTTATAAACAAAATGCAAGCTTGCCAAACAAAGAAGTGAAGAGGGTAAAGGAGTAGAAGCGAAGTAAAAGAAAAAGGGGATTGATAATGAAATGAAATGAAATGAAGTGAATAAAGTAATGGGCCCTCCAATACCATAATTGCCAATAAATTGTAAGATACATGTCCATACAAGTCACCCATAAGTTGTCTTGTCACCGCATTGCCTCCCGATTTTTAATTTTGGATCAATATACATTAATATCATTTACGAATTAAGTAAACATATCGTTAATTACATATGCCCTTAAGCTCCAAATAATAATAATAATAATAATAATAAGCAAAAAATTTTTAAAATTTTTTAGGTTAACAATTATCTACAATATCTCTATTTGATTATGATGTTTACTATTTTATTTTTGAAAAAATTGGTGTAATAGAGTATTCTAGTATCATACCGTGCAATGTACGGATGTAATTTAATTGAATTCTAATTTAAAATGTATAAAAATCCAATCTTTTAATATTTAAAAATAGTATTTGTCATTACATATACAATATAATATAGATATTTAAAAAATAAATTTGGGTTGATAATATTAATTTATTATCAATTATATAAGTTTAACGTATCTAGTATAATATAGATATTTAAAAAGTAAGTTAAGTAAAAGTTGATTGTATCAAACTTGTTTTCGTTAAAAATTATATTATTGGTGGTAATATTCTTGTAAGGTTCCAATGAACTTCATTTGATGAGATAGATTAAATGTAGTTGAAGATGGTTGGGGTACATGAAGATGAAAGGAGATAAGAATGTTGACAAGTAAATATATAGTTAGGAATTATTGTGATGTTTACATAGTAAGACATGTATGGATTTGATCCCTTGCAATTAAACTTATGATAGATCTTTTTTTTCCTTTCTTGCATAAGTTGCATGGAATTAAGGCTACATTTTAGATAAAGATGAAGGAGCATTAAGATGAAAAATAAGGATGAAGGAGAAGAAATTAAACAAGATTGGCTCTACTAGATTAAAGGGTTGAAGGGATACTATGGTTGCATTCGGTGCGGCGGTTCCTCTCAATAAACTAATAAATCACCATTCAACTATTATTCAATTCATAATCTAACACTACATAATTGAAAAAAAAATTCATAAATTTCAATCCCATAAACTACTTAATACAACATAAACTACTTCCGACCGAACATGACCTATAACAAACTAATTTACACACATTTTTAATTATGTCCTATTTTGTAACTATATTCATTATCATCTTATTTATAGCGGCTATTCAACTACTCTATTTTTTTACTTAAACTTCTTGAATCCACTACCGGTTTTTCTTCTCATTTAATCTTCGTCTTCAACCAATCCTATCCTTCTTTGCCATTTGCTATAGAATAATGATCTCCTCAAAATAATATTTGAAACAACTTTACTTGTATATGAAAAATAAATGTTACCTTATAAATCAAAATTTTAGTATGGAAAATAGTATTGTGGTTCAGCTCCTGAAAAACTCTTATGGGTAGAATTTATTAAATCGTAAACATTAAGCCAATTCACCGGTTAAGATATATATAATTTTAAAACTGAAAATTAAATATATTAAAAACCTAGTTAAACTAATCACTAATTAACGTCTTCATATACCACTATCTCCGTTTCTCGATTAGATCAATGTAAATATTACTTTGTCTTTAACATTTGCTTCTTCTTTGAAGAACCACTCTTACAAAGAAGACGAAGGTCATCTTTGACTTCAACATTCGCTTCTCCTGTCAAGAGAACTTAAATTATGAAGAGATGTTAGCTCAATTCAAACAAGACTACAAAAATCTTCTTCGTTCTTAAGATTGCGATGGAGTTTTAGTATTTTTTAGTAAACCAAGATAAATAGTGTAACATTTGCTACGAAGACTTTGATGCCAAAAAATGGATTCATGCTTGCCGAGAATCTACAATGCTATATGCTCAAAAACTTGAGAAGGTGTAATATTCAAATAGCGTTTTATCCTAGAAAAATAATTGAACAACCTCTCGTAATGAAGAACGAAGTTGACCTTTGTATTCTTTGTAAGAGCATATGGAAACTGTTGGAGAGAGCTCGAGTGATTTCTTCAAAGGAGAAGCGAAAGTTAAAGTTGAAAAGAAAGGTAATATCTGCACCGATTTAATTGTGAAACTGAGAAAAGTTAATTATTGGTTAGGTTTATTATGATTTTAATATATACTTTATTTTCATTTTAAAAATCGTGTAGATCTTAATCGTTGAATTGGATTAATGGTCACGGTTTAATAAATTTTACCTTTACAGTTTTAATGAACTCACGGTAACTGAACTCGCAGTATTAATTGACCGTTTTCCATTACTACACAAATTACTAAGTATTTTTGTCGGGTTCCACATCTGTACATTTTGTACAGCTAAAAAACTACTTTATAAGAAATGGAATAATATACATTTATAAACGATTCTCCCAAAATACATCAGTAATAAGATATTTTCTTATACATATAATTCAAGACATATATGGCTTGATTCCATAACGATAAATTTTTTATTATGTAAAACAATATTTATAATTATTGTAGTTATAAATGAAAATTAAATGTTACCCTAATTGTCAAAATTTTAGTTTGAATATTATTAATGGACCGGTTTCTATTACTACAGCACACCGGTGTATGTTAGAACATTCGGTATTGCGGTAATCCTACCATTTTCAGTTTTAGAAAAAAAGTTATTATTTAACCTCTTTAAACCTATATACGCCTCGTTTTTTTAGAAAAATAGTAAATCAAACACGCCCAACATTGATTAAGAAGCTGATATTGATTTGAAGAATTGAATGGTTAAACCTTATTTAACTAAAAGATAAAAAATAAAATAATTTTTTAAATAATATATTAATGGATATAAATTTATCAATTAACAATTATCATCACGCAAGGAAAGATGAGTAGCCTAAATGTAGGTATAAGATATCATCATTCCCGTGATAATGTTACTATTATAAGTAGATTTATGATTATACAAAATATGACATTATTTCTCAACTCTTCCCCTGGTTTAGAGAAATGAGTGAAGCAATAGGCTTTGTTGATGAGTAGAAAAATGATTACAACAAATCTTGATTTTATTACAAACCATCTAACTCATGAGTTCTGACAATCATTTATTCACAGCCTTTGCAACATGAAGCATTTATGAAATGGGAGATGATCTTTGTAAATTGTGTAATTATAAGGCCAAACCCGGAATATAAGGTTGACATTAGTAAATCAATATTTACATAACAAACTGTGAGTGCCAAAAAGCCATTAATTCCTGAATCTCAGCATTCCAAAGACACCTTTATTCTCAGGTTTGGTGGGCTTACTTTTACCCCTTCTCTCTAGAACAAACTACTAACAATTATATCATATTTTGTATTGGAATTACTTTGAAGTTAACGCCAAGCAGAAGCAACCGCCACTGTCCTACCCATCCACCCCAACAAAAGCCCTCCATTTTCTTCTTTCACCGTAAAACCCGGGTTTCCACCCCGAACCGGGTTCGTCAAGTTGCCCCTCATAGACTCCACCACCCCCTCCCCCACCGCCTTCACCTTCAACCCAGCCATGCCCATCCTTGCCCTCCACTTTCCGAACACTTCACACCGCTCCACCCGCTCCCCACCTTCACAACCAACCGCGTTCGCCATCTTCCGTCCCAAAGCCTCCTCCACGCGGGCCCTCTCCGGGCTCTCCCGCCCCGCTCCCACCACCTCCAGTGATTCCAGTACCGCTCCGTAGTAAGCAGCGCACTCCGCCACCCGGGCACCGAACGGGGCGGTGTTCGAGCTCAGCTCCTGCTCCGCCAGAGTCACCACGCGTGGCTGCATGCCCTTTACACGCCTCAGGAGCTCGTCCCGGAGATTGTCCGTCGAGACACTCTCGTCGGGGACTCTGTACAGCAGGAAAGCAAAATTCACCACCAGAGTCTCGTCTGCCTCACATCCGATCGCTTCACGGCTCACCTCAAAAATAGACTTAGCCACAGAGTTGAACCGGAGGGTGAACCGGCTTCCATCGCCCTTCTCCGACACAATCCTCATTAGACTATCTCTCACGCCTTCCATCCGCTTCGAAGACGCTTCATTCAGCTCGGTTTCCACAGCTGTGATCTTCAATTCCAATGGGCGGCCATTCGGGAGAGTATGAGACGCACGCTCCACCAGAGCGCGTAAGAGATTGATATACTGCCTGCCGTGACCGACGTCGAAATCCACTATGTGAACCACCTTATTCTTGCTCTGATCGTCTTGCATCACACAAGTTATGGTTTCAAGAATGAGCAAATTAGATGACAGCAAAGCAAACTTATAGCAGGGAGAGAGTTCGTAGAGCGCCTGAAGTGAAGCCACGTGATCCGAGCCGTACAACTCCGCAATCGGAGGCGGGTTCTCAGTAGGAGAAAGGTGGCAGCGGAGCGCCTTGAGCATGTAATAAGCCAGTTTCTGTTCAGGATCGCCAGAGGGGCTAGCGGACAGGGCTAAACGGGAGAGAATGTCTGCAGCTTCCTCCGATTTCCCATCAATTATGGCAGTTGCAGCCTCGGATATAATCTCAGAAGGTTTGGTGCACGGAGGAGGAGTTTTAGAAGATGAGCAGGAGGATGAAGGTGAAATCGGAGAAGGAGAGACTGTGTTAACAATGGGGGTTGGGGTTGGGTTTGGGTTTGAGTTTAGGCTAGGGGAAATTAGATCCTCAAAACTAGTAATTGCAGAAACTGCATCGCTATCTCCTCCTTCGGTATCGTCGTCGTCCAACAGCAGTTGTTTCTCAAGTTCTTCCAGGGTACTCAACATCTTAGAGTTCGAGTTTTCCGCTACTGGATTCAAATTCGGGGCCGGATTCAACGCCATCATCTCATGATGTTGTTGCTGTTGGACTTGAGGGCAGAGGGAGACGCCGTAGGAGGCGGAGGAGAGAGAAGAAACAGACGATAAAGAATAATCTTGTGAAAAATTGTTACCGGGAGAACCAAGATCGACTGAAGGAGACAGCGGCGAAATTGGAGATAAAGCGTGGGTTTGAAATCCCGTTCGCTGCTTCAAAGATCTCATGTACAACCCACCACCGATACGGTTAGCAAGAAAGCCCTGTTGCTGAGGAAAGTAGCCACCCTGCGGTGGCTGAAAAGAAGAAGACTGAAACTCCGTCAGTGATCGCTTTCCGATCATTCGCAAATCGGGCTTCCGGTACGCGATCTGAGAACCCTGATCCCCAAGATTCCCGACAAATTGCTGCCGCTGTTGTTGTTGAAACCTGTCGAGATCGGTGCCGGAGTTGGTATACCTAGCCGGACCGCCGATCGACCACCCGTAGTACCCCGGATCGCCTCCGCCACCGCCACCTGGGAAGCCCGAAGCCATATTTGTTTCTACCTTCAAGAAAGCAGAAACCTAAACAGCCCTTCTTTCTTGGGTATCAAATAGAATTGATTCTCATAATTATATCGGAGAGAGGGGATCGGTTTCTTATGTGGTTTTGATTACTTGTCTTTTTAATTGCTTGCCCCACTTACTCTAACGGGTGATCCAATCCCCTACGACGCGTCTATCTATACGATGAGTTATGCGGCCGTTGGATTGTGTGTGTTGTCTACAAAGTTTAAGGGTTAGACGCAATCTAACGGTGGATACTTGACCATCATCTGACACGTATATCTAATGTTAGTTGCATTGCAGGTATTTTGAATTCCTTTTGGATGTGGGTCGTATGACCACTTCCAAACCCTCGCGCGTGTATACCATACGCCTTTGTCAACGTATTTTTTCGATTTGGAAAGTGTATAATTTCCTTATGCTTCTTTTTTGATAACCTTCGACATGTGGATCTGACAATGTTAGTTTTTATCTAACAATTTATTCAGTGGTTATCCTAAAATGTTCCCTACTTATGGTAACTAAAATTGTTTTATTAAGAAAGAATAAACTTTAATAATTAATTAAATATAACAAAGTATTTTGGACAATCTTTGAAGTTTGAATAATAACATTAAATACTAATTCCCTTACTTTGCACAATTAAAAAACTTAATGTGAAGTTTATTTTTATAATTATATTTTCTAATAATTATAATTAAAAGTGTATATTTTTTTTATTTATTAAAATGTAATATATTATAATTTTTGATAATTTAAAATTAAGTTTGAAAAAAAATTCTACCCAATTGAGTATATTAGAAAATGAATACACGAGAAACAATTTGTTTATAAAAATTATAATGTATTTAAAAGGTAAAAATATTAATTACGTAAATATTTTTTTTAGATTATTAATATTTAATTTAATTTTGATTTATAGGAAAAAATAGATAGATTTTAGTTAATGTGAGATATAATAAAAATAAACAAATAAAAAAATATAAAAAATAAATTTTGATAAAATAACACGTATCATACGATATAAATGAGTAACACATGATTTTAAGTATTTTTGTTTTTATATACTATATAGATTAAACAATTAGGCATAAATAAATATCTTCAAATATTTAAACCTCTTCTATTTAGTAAATAAAAGAGGTTAATGGTTAGGTAACTAAACATTTTCTAGTTTTCTATTCAGTAAACATACCCCATGATTTTTTAACCACTTTCATTTAATGGTTAGGTAAAACTAATTAACCCTTCTATTAAAAAAGAAAGAATATTTGATGTTTGTTATGTAAATTTTTATTTTAATTACTGAATTTGTTTTTTTATTTTATTTTATTTTATTTCCCTTTTTATTTCTAGTTTTCATACCGGACATTAACATACCAGACATTTACATACCGGACATTTTACATATCAGACATTTTATATACCGGACATTTACATACCAGACATTTACATACCGGACATTTTACATACCGGAAGTTCATAAAGAAATTTTTCATACCGAAATTTTTTATACCGGAAGTTCATACCAAAAGTTCATACCGGGTGTTCATAACGAAATTTTTCATACCGGAAGTTCATACCGAAATTTTTTATACCGGAAGTTCATACTGGATGCCAATGATGTTTACACTGGTGAAATTACAACCTTTGCTCGTTCAGGGTGATGCTGACAATGGTCTTGATCGTCTATGGGCAAAGAAGAAGGTTATACCATTTTTAGAGACATTTTTGTTGGTTCAAGGTTGATACATGAATGTTGCGTTTTTGCTCATACCATTTTTATAACTTCCGGTATGTAATTCTCCGGTATGTAATTCTCCGGTATGTAATTCTTAATTCTAAACTATGACATAAAATCAGTTTGTTTGGTATAACTTCCGGTATGATAACTTCCGGTATGATAACTTCCGATACGATAACTTCCGATGTGATAACTTCCGGTATGATAACTTTCGGTATGATATGATAACTTCCGGTATGATATGATAAGTTCCGGTATGTGAACTTCTAGTATGTGAAGCTCCGGTATGTGAACTTCCGGTATGTGAAACTCCGGTATGTGAAACTCCGGTATGCATTCCAAATAAATAAAAAAATAAAAAAGAAAATAAAAAAGACAATAAAAAATAAAAGAAAATAAAAAAATAAATTACGGTATGATAACTTCCGATAGTATATGATAACTTCCTGTATGATAACTTCCGGTATGATATGATAACTTCCGGTATGATATGATAACGTCCAGTATGATATGATAACTTCCGGTATGAGATGATAACGTCCAGTATGATATGATAACTTCCGGTATGATATGATAACTTCCGGTATGGTATGATAACTTCCGGTATGTGAAATTCCAGTATTCCGGTATTAGAATTCCGATATGTGAAAATTCCGGTATGTGAAATTCCGGTATTGGAAATTCCGGTATGTGAAAATTCCGGTATGTGAAAATTCTAGTGTGAAAAATTCTTCATTTCAGAATATTAAAAAAAAAAAAATAAGAGAAAAAAAATTAATAAAAGAAAATAAAAAACAAATTCAGTTTTTAAAAATTAAAACTTACACTTAAATAACAAATAACAAACATTTTTCTAAATAGAAGGTTAATTAGTTTAAATTACCATTAAATGAAAGTGTTAAAAAAATATGGGGTATAGTTTCTTTAACAAAAACCAAAAAGAGCCTTAGTAGGCCAAATTCTTTCTAGTTAATATGAAAGAAAAATATTATATATAAATATAGTGAAAATAACACGTTTGTTGTAAAATCATATATATTAAATCAATTGTTTTAAATATAAAAAAATTTATTTGAGATTTATAATGATACTTTGACATGTATTAAGACTTTTGGATTTTATTCTAATATCATTTTGAAATATTTTTATATATAAATGTAATGGTAACTCAATTTACATGTATTTTTGTATAAAAAATAAATTTGGTTGATCAATTTATATATATATATATATATATATATATCTCGACATGTATTCAATTTTTAAGGATTAAACTAGAAATGAACTCTGTGCGAAAAGTATACTTACTAGTGTAGATATGGTAATAACTATATGAAAATTTTTATTATAACTTTGTGAAAAAAAATAAAATAATACCAACTATCAACATCGAATTCAAAATAATAATAATAACTTTCACAAATATTGGAAGCGATACAAACTATTGACGCATTTATCAACAGTAATACGATTTGTTTTTCCGGCAAAAATCCTAAATGCTAGTTCCGGCGATAATGTGACAACTGACAACTATTTTTTTTAAGTATCATAAAAAAATTATAATTAAGTGTGTAATTTTAATTTTTGAGTAATATTATCTGATATGATAAAAATCATATATTTGTTTTAAAAAAAATGATTATTTCTGATATTTTTCCCCCAAAATTTTTCAGAAATTTGTTAAAATAATTTTTTTAAATATAGAAAAATAATTGTGTTTTTAAATCATCTTTTAATTTTAATCCATAATTAAAATAAAGAAGAAAAAAATAAATATTTTAAATGTATTAAATGTATTAAATTATATTTATTTTATTTAAAAAACATCCACGTCACTCCCGCGATCCTATTTATTTGATTACATGTAAGAATTCGGTTGGCACGCCATCATCAGAGCCATTTTTTTGTCGAAAAAATCAAGTCGTATTATTTTTGGTAAATGCATTGATAATTTGTATCACTTCTACTAATTTTTAAAGCATATATTATTTTGAGGTTTTTTTTATAAATATAACCTAAACAATAAGATTAGAAGTGATATTATGGTAGGTTTTATAATATTTACCATATAAATGTTATTTTCTTGTTTGAGAATAACAATTATGATAATACGAATCAAATAATATCTTCACTAGTCTATACCTAATTAGTCTAACACTATACTACTCAATTAAAACAAAAAGGGCAAATTAGGTAACTAGGCTGTTTTTTTTAACTGTATACTAATTAGGCTTTTTTCAGTTTTCTAATTAGTAAATGTACTCCATTAATATTTTTACCGTTCACAACCCTAAACTCTCTCCCGCATCTCACTTCTCTCACACGCAGCTTCATTCTCTCCCTCACACCTTCTCCCTCTCGCACCTGTGGAGTCGAACCGCCGCGCCTTACCGGAGCGCCGCGCCTCAGCCACCGGAGACGCCGGCCTGGTGAGACTCATCTTCCCTTTTTCCCTTCTCCTATTTGTTCTTTTCTTCCTTCTTGACTGTTTATCAATGGTGGTTGGATCTTGTGACAGCCGCAACCACCGGAGCCAGGGTTGCCTCCGACCGCCGCAGGAGTCGCCGCCTGCACACCGGCCTCCCCTCCTCTCCTCCGCCTGAGCAGCCGCCGGACCTCCCTCCTTGATTTTCCTTTGTTCAGTCGATTGCAACAGTAGGGGGCTCTTTATAGCTGCTTGGTATTCTGTTTGAACGATACCACCGATGAAAGCAGCTTGTTGATTTCATTCCTATTTCCTAGTACTACCTTCCAATTGCAGTTTTATGGTATGCAGTGGGTCAAATTTAAGCTCAAGGAAACAACAAATACATCAAAGATCAAGTGGGTCAAATTTGTTGAAGATGGGATCACAGTCTTACAAGAACTATCCAGATCCAATGACACGGAAGGTTGATGACCGGGGAAAGAATCTTCTCAGCAAGCGTGCTCGGACTCCTGTCGCAGATACGAGGGTTTGTTCGTAAATAATCTGTTGTTTACCATTCAGCCTGTCGTTTATCATTATGCTTTGGAATTGTAATTGTGTAGTGTTCAAGCTTATAGATATGATTTTTGTTTTACGTTTTGATTTTTAATAAAGTGAGAGATTTTTTACCGCCTGTGGTAATGTCCTTGTATTCCCCACTAGAGGTCATGAGACCAGGTGTTGGTTTAAGGAATTATGGTATATGCATGAAGGAGATACTGAGATACACATGAATAAGTTATAGGTTCAACTTCAAGTTTTTTTTCAACTAAAGCAGTATATTCCTGGCACATGAAAATCCGGTGTAACAAAATTCTTGTATGACAAAATGTAATTTTATGGTATGTAACTTTATGGTATGTAGTTTTATGGTATGTAATTTTATGGTATGAAAATCTAGTGTAAAAAATTCTGGTATGATAAAATGTAATTTTATGGTATGCAATTTTATGGTATGTAGTTTTATGGTATGTAATTTTATGGTATGAAAATCTAGTGTAAAAAATTCTGGTATGATAAAATGTAATTTTATGGTATGTAATTTTATGGTATGAAACTTCTAGTATGAAATTTCTGGTATGAAATTTCTGGTATTTAAATTATGGTATGAAAAATTATGGTATGAAAAATTCTGGTATAAAATTTCTGGTATGAAATTTCTGGTACGAACTTTTCGTATGATAATTTCTGGTATGAAATTTTTGGTGTGAAATTTATGGTATGAAATTTCTGGTATGAGAAATTCCGGTATGAGAAATTTAGTCCAGAAAATAAAAAAGAAATAATAAAAAAACAAGAAAAATAATAAATAAAAAAAAACAAATTCAGTAATTAAAATTTAAAACTTATACTTATATAACAAATAACAAACATCATTTATTATTTCTTTCTAAATAGAAGGGTTAATAATTTTTACCTACTATTAAATGAAAGTGGTAAAAACCTTGGGGTACACTTTCTTAAACAAAAACTCAAAAAAGCCTAGTATATCAAATTCTCCCAAACAAAAATATTAACACGATAGTTGAAAATTATCGGACCGCGCATACAATTAGAGTATTGACCAAAAAGATAGCCCTTTTGTATCCACATTGACTCGTTCAACATTAATTTTATAAAATGAGTGAACCAATTTTGTTTAAATATAAACTTTGACTTTCGTCTCAATTTATCTATCGGTCACTTTTAGTTAACCTTGAACGACTATGAGTCGGTCCGTTCGTATTCATGAACATCTGTGTTCATGCATATGCATATGTATTTTAGTGCACATGCACATCTGTGTTCATTTAGATGCACATCCGTGTTCATGTAGATGCACGTTCGTGTTCATGCACATCCATGTTCATGTTCATGCACATGTACATACGCGTTCGTGTTCAACTTAGTTGAACAATTTATGAAATTTATCGAATAAATTAATTATAAAGTTGTTGAGAAGAAGAAACTCCTCGAGGAAATATCACAGTCTATAACTATATGAATGTTCGTCGAGCGTTTGATTTATACCAATGGAGATTAATACCAATTGAGATTAACAAAGATAACATGTACTTATATTTTCTTACAAGGAGATCTTGTATTATTGTAAGATCCTAGGTTTTCGCCTTCACCACCCCTGCGGTGAAGAGGGCCGCCCCCGCGGCCAGCCGCCCCTACGGCTGTGTTGATCCGCCCCGGCGGATTTACGACAGATCGTGCCGATCTTTCTTCCGTTCTTTTTATCTTCCTTCCATAGATAGAATGTCCGTATTCTATCCAATGGGCCGGTTTCCTTATCTTCTTTCTGAACCCTAGACGCCTGTCCGTCTATCTTTCCAGCCCGTCCCTATATATTCTCTTCTTTCTCTCCTTTTTCCCGTTCCTTGCTATCGTCTTCTTCAACCCTAGAGAGCTGCAGCCGTCTTTGCTTCCTACAACCTCGTTGAACGTGTAAGTGCATCTTTTCTGGTTATTCTTCACGTTCCTGTAGCGCTGCATGCCTCCTCCTTCTATTTTGGTTTCTTTCTTTCGTTCTTCCCTTTTCTTCTTCTCCAAGGATCAAGCATGAGCCTTGATTCTTGTGGAGTGTTCCGTTGTTGACCCTTTGTTGTTCTCAGGCTCCCTGGAGTTGAGTCTGGACGTGTTGGAACCAAAAGTTTGAGCTTTGGTTGCCCTTGCTGTGAGTTCGGTCGAAGAGGAATCCCGACAGAGCTTCTGTCAATGCAGCCGCCTCTGCGCCAGCACCAGCCGCCCCTGCGTGTTACAGTCCCTGCGCCTCTGCGGTTTCTCTGCAGTAGCTCCCGTCTTTGGTGAGCTGCTTCCTTCCTTCCTTTCCCTCGTTCTTTTCCTTGTTCCTGTGGTTGTTCCTTGTTCCCTGAGTTGCTGTAAGACTAAGGTTGAGTCCTTAGCTTGTGGAGATCTCTTAGAGATCGTCGAGACTAGAAGTTATAGACTTCTAGCAACCGTTCCTTTCCTGATCCGTGTTGCTTGTTTGTTCAGGCTTTCCTTGCTCCTTTCCTGAGGGAAACTGAGCTTTCCTGAGTTGTTCCTGAGTTGTTGTTGAACCTTTTGTGTTACCTTCGTATGAGGTAAGTCCCTTGGACTTACTTAGCTTCATTCCGCGTATTAGTTGGATTCCATTGGCTTGTTTGTGTTGTTATCATGTTTATAACGGATAATCGGAAATAGGATTCACCCTTTGATACCTTAACTGGCCCAAGTGTATTATAACCGGGCGGTGACCACTTGTCTAGTTCTACAGGAGACTAGAATGTGCTCTTGCAACCCAGACCCGTAGATAACGGATAGTACTGATCTATTCCTATTGGTAGACGGAAGCGAAGGTGAGTTTCGGGAGATTCTCGTGTGACAAAAGAAGTTGAATTAGTAATGGATAACCTTAATGAAAGATAATAACCGGTTGATGTGTGAGCATGCTATATGTTTTCTTTACCTTATGTGTGTTTGTGCCTTTACACTCTTGCTTATACCTAGAATGTTAGCTAACGGTTTTTACCGTCGTTGTAGATGTTCTGCAGGTTCAGGATGCTGCTGAGTGATCCGGATGGTGTGGTCAGCCAGGGTTCCCCGTACATTATAGGACGGGTTCGGGGTTTTTGTTTCGTTTGTTGTTTCTCTTTTGTTTTGAACCCGGCTGTGGAGTTTTGTGTTTTCTTTTGGTTTAAACCTTTGGTTTTATTTTAAGTTTTGGTTTTCATTCGTTAGTGCCTTGTTGTAAGATCCATTTGCTGTTGCTACTCTGAGGGTCGGGACCCATTGTGATGTCCTAGCCCGTAGCGCTTCAAGTTCCCAGAACTTGGGGTGTTACAATATGGTATCAGAGGTCTAGGTTGGCAACAATGGCACTCGAAATCTTCTACAGGTCGGATGGATAAATAAATACAGCCCGCAAGGGGTCTAACGTTTTCAAAAGGGGTTTTTTGTTTTAACCTTTTGATTTGGGATAGATGTATGGGTGACCACCACTACCTCCGCAGATCTCAGCAGTGTAGTTTCTTTTGTATTGGCCTTTATATATGCCTTTTTCTGGAGTTTTGCTTTAGCTATAGCGTGACCTTATATATATATATATAGTCTTATATATCTATCCTTATAGCAGATGACGTGTACTAGAGCTACATCTGCTATGGGGCGAGGAAGGGGTCGACCACCACTTCCACCTGCCGTCCGTTGACGAGGACGTGCAGGAAGACCTCCACTAGCTAGAGGTCGGGGCCAAGCCCCAATTTCTGATCCGCCTATCGCTGAGGCGTTCGCTAAAGAAGTTGCTAAGAGTGTTGTTCCTGAGGCTGGGAACGGGACAACTGCTAGGTCTAGAACACAGAGAGCGCCATCAATAGATTCCGCACGAGTGTCTATCGGAGCTTTTGCATTCTGCGACTATGTGCAGAGAGTTGAGGAGGCTATCAGGACTGGAGGACCAGCACCCATGCCGCCAGTTCCTGCGAGGTCAGCTGGGGTTTCGCAGAGAGTCTCACAGGTTGTTGCTCCGCCTACTAGAGTTGCTGAGGTTGTTAGAGCGTCAGCTGAGGCACAGGAGCCGAAACCCGACAATTGGTTGAAGGCTTTTGATCAGCTGAAAGTTCCTACTTTCGTGGGAAGGACTGGCTTGGAGGTGGAGCAGTGGCTAGGACAGGTGGATTCTACTATGGAGGCTATTGGTTGCCCTGAGAGACATCGAGTTAACATAGCCCAGACGCTGCTTAAGGATCAAACTCATTCTTGGTGGAGCACCGTTCGCAATAAGGTCACCAGTTATGAGCAGATGAAGACAGTGATCAGGGATCGCTTCTGCCCTGTAGCTATGAGGAGAGACCGCATCCAGGATTTCCTTGAAGCTGGATTCGAGGATTTGCCTATTGCTGAGATCATCAGCAAGTTCCAGGATGAGTTGTCCTTGTTGGGTCCGTCTGCACCATCTGAGGATCAACATGTTTATCTTTTCTCACGGAGGTTGAGAGAGTCGACACGCTCTTATCTCGCTGGTTTCCGTTGTGATTCTTTGACGGACTATCAGGATAGAGCTTCTGCTTATGAGAGAGACTGATCGGGTCAGAGGAGAGCTTCTCAAACAGGAGGTTCTGAGAAGAGACAGAAGATTGGATCAACCAGTGCTGGAGCTGGAACAACTGGTTTTGGGTGTAGTCAAACGCCTAGACGTTCTAGTTTCCAGTAGAGTTCTGACAGAGGACGACAATGTCATAACTGCGGAGTAGCTGGACACATCCGAGCTGACTGCAAGAAGCCAAAAGTGACTTGCTTTTCTTGTGGCAAGTCCGGACACAGAGCTGCGTTTTTCCGTCAGGGCAAGGCGCTATCTCAACAGGGTTCTTCACATGCCAGTGTTGTTGGAGGAGGACAGAGATCTCAGTACCAACAGCAGCAACAGAGAGTTTCAGGTTCTGCCGCTCTTCAGGGTTCCACTCCGGGACAGGGGAGAGGTAGAGGACGTGTTGGTGGATCTGTGTTCGCCCCTAAAGGTGTGTGCAAATAAGCTTTAAATTTATAAAACTAGAATCAAGCAGCGAACCCGCAGTGTACGGATCGACGTAGTTAAGCAAGAATTCCAGAGTATCGAACATAGGGATTTGGGTGGGAACAAATTTGATTTCAGATTATCAAGCGAGTAAGTATGAGAGTTTTGCAAATATTGGGAAACAACAATCCTAAAGATCCAAGTATCCAGCTGTGGCAATCGATTCAAGATATACTTAATGATATAAAGACAGAGTTGAGATATGCAAAGGTATACTAATGTAAGGTAATCGTACGGTGAAGTTCCAAAAACCTTATGTAACTCGCCTACAAGGCACTCTCTATACAGGTTGTTGAGGCTCAATATAGAAAGATTCTAAAGGTGAGAATTAGTGTCAAATACCCAAACTTGTAATCCAAGGATCAAGACTAACTTAACCGATGGAGGTTGTGACACTCACAATCGAGGTAGAGGTTGTTGAGGCTTCACTACCACCTAGAAAAGACAAGTCTAAACTAAGTCAAAGCAAATCGTTAACTTTGAATTAAAGTAAAAGCAGGTTCGTAAACTTAAGAGAAATTACGGTTGGATCTTGAGATTCCACGGTCGTGGAACTCAAGAACAACCCGTAATTTAGGGTTCGTCGACAATTCTCTCGAACTCTCAGGGTCTAATCTAATTGCGATCGATCTATCATCATCTAAGCCACAACTATCAACCCTTCACCTTAGAATTGTTAAGGGTTTCTAGCCAATAACAGTCATGTTGATATCAATTCAAGATTTAAAGGATAGAAAGATGAAAACTTTCAAGAACTTTCAATAAACTTCAAACCGATCTCAAAGTCACAATCAAGAACAAATATTGTCACAAGATCCGTAATAGAACAAACAAACACAATCTTAGGAAAGAAGGAAGAACGGGATGTCAATCCGTCTTCTAAATCAAACCTAAACAAGAAGAGAAGTCTTCTTGCAAGAAACCCTCCGAATCTTCCGTCAATCCGGAAAGTATGGAAATCCCAACAATAATCTCCACCAAGTGCGAGATTAGGGCAATTCCAAGCACGAACTTTGATCTCCAACAAGATCTCCAAATGCTTCTCAACGAGGGTAAGCGGTGATTAGCGGGCGTTTTTCTCTATAACGGAGATGCCGAAATCTCTCTTCGTCCGTCTTTTTATAGGGCAAGACGAAATATCGGCCCGGCCCAATCTTCAAAAGATCGTGGCTTCAAAGTGTGGCGAAAAAGATTCGCCAAGATCACGGTCGTGGAAGTTTCCACGACCGTAATTTAGAGCGTGGATTAGGTCACGGTTTGCACCTTATATTCCACGACCGTAATAGTTACTGGAATGCATCACGCTTCTCTTTGCAAGATCCACGGCCGTGGAACTGAACGTGGTTTGTAATACGGCCGTATTTTAGAGCGTGGTTTAGGGCAAGAACGTGATTCTTCCCTAGCCTCGTGCATTCCTCAAGTAAAACTCCAATTTGCTTCCTAAGAATGTCCTCAATCTATGGACTCACTCAATCAACTCTTCTTTTGCTCGATTCCGTTCGGAAATAGCTCCAAATCACCTATAATCAACATAGAACTAGTGTTGACATCCATATCGACAATATAGGAAATACTAGCTCATATATGCAGCAAAGTTCAATCAAAGACTATCAATATGAATCAAATACGTTTAGAAAACGTGCCGAAAGTATCGCAATATTTCATGCTAACAAATAACCCCATACTTGCAACTTGCTTGTCCCTAAGCAAGGTCTCTCAAAAGCTTTTAAAAACAAGAGTTAAGATGAAATATGTGTACCTTCTTTTGGATGAATGTGCCTTCTAAGGAATAGATCATTCTCAAACCTTGCTTCAATCGTTTATCAAACTTTCACACACTCAATCAAAGAGTAAAAAGCAAAGAGAACTCATGAATAAATCAAACTTCTATACAAGCATCATAACCTTCAAACATTATCAAAATCAAGCATAAGAAACTTCAATTTAGATCACAAAGTCATATAACATTCTTTTGATCTTAAGGACTTTCAAAGAAAAAGGTTTAGAATGTGGAAGGGAAGGAAACCTTTTAGGGAATGTGGTGCGTGAATCCGGGAAAGTGGACAACTACCTTCTTCTTCTTTTGCGGTTTCCGCAACACTTCACTTAGAGCTTCGCTCTCTTCCTTTCATTTTTCGACTTTACTTTTGGAGTTATGGATAGAGGTGCACAAAAACCGAAGCCTAGGAGATCGGCGTTTCTCAATTTTCATGAGATGCCTCAAACCCTTAGCGCACATACCATAATCCGCTAGGAATATCGCTCAATTCGACTTTAGCAAGACACAAACACCCGGCTATGTGAATGGTGCCGAGTTACTCATCGTCATGATTGACTTCCCCAAACCTACAATTTCTTTCTATTCACTTGATTGCAAATAATTGCTCTCATGGCCCTCCCACATCAAACATGCCTTTTTCATTCACTTCTCCAAATTCCCGGATAGGTAAAGGAGGCTAATATTTCAATGAGGAGCTAGATGATCAAAGAAAGAAGAAAGAAAGTATCGAATTGCCTTAATCATTTCAACAAGAAGTATAGGAACTTATAAACGTGATTTCAACTTCAATTTCTCAACATGATTTAGGTAACATTTTCACATTATAAAACTTACAAAAGAGGTAAAATTCATTCATTCAAATCCTTTTCGATTCACTATTCTTTTAAGCATGCAATTGTTATCAAACTCTATTCACAAGTAATGATTATCATGGAAATCATCTCAATTCATTAGAAGCACAAAATTTTCAAAATTTTTCAATTTTATGGTTTTTTTCCAAGTTATTTTTCATGCTATGCGATAAGGAAACGTGCAACACATAATGAACATGCAACGATAGTCTCGAATGAAAGCAAACATAGAGAGTAGAGTTATTACAAACTTTTTAGTACATCCCACCCCATACTTAGGACGAACATTGTCCCTAATGTTCATAAGAAAGAAAGAAAAGAAAGAAAAGAAAAAGATACTCACAAAGTGGTGGCGGGAATGTCTAAAACAAACGGTCATGCATCAAATCACTGTGGTGGCGGCGGAGGCGGGAATGGAGAGAAGTTGGAGTCGTATGGCCGCCCAAACTGCTGGCGGTAGACGTCCCTCATCATGTGATCAAGGTCATCTAGGCGTCCGTCTCTGGCATCAGCTCGGATCTCCAACGCTCCTACTCTCTCTGAAAGTCCGGTAGCCCAATCTAGCATTTGCTCGTACCATCCCGGGGCGTGACTGAACCATGCTGGGGCGTCGGATGGTGCTGGTACTGGTGGTGGTGCTGCTGGCTGCTCCGTGGACCAAGGAGGGGGAATACCATACCATGCGGGAGGTGTGGTCATCCACGTGGGCCTCTCACTCACGCTAGCGCGGCAAGATGACGAGCCTGAGGCTCTAGCTAGACGTGGAGAGCGTCTAGGTACATCTGGGGCCGCCTCCGGCTGGTCCGGAAACGTGCCAAACTCCTGCTCCGCTCCTCCTCCACTCTCAAACTGATCTCCCATATCCTCCTCCTCCACAACCGGTGGTGGGACATAAGGGGGAGCTACTATCCTGTTCGCATGCATCGCAGCGAACGTCTCCTTCCAATTGTGGCGTCCCGCCACAATGGAGTACTCCGGCAGCCACTCTATACCCCTGCCTGTCCTACTCTCCCAAGGCATGCCCGCATAAGGTGGACCTCTATGTGTGGGGAAAATGAGACCCCTAACCATGAAAGCATGTAACCCTAAAGGAACGGCCGGTATGCGGGTGCAAGCAGAAAAATCCACACCAAAATGCCTAGCTAAGTGGGTCACTATCCCACCATATCCGATGTTTCCCTTCGCCTTATTCTTGAGCTTGCTCATAGTAGCAGCCAAGAGAGTAGCACAATCTGCACGGCGTCCATAAAGCATGCAATAGAGCAAGAATAACTCATCCGTCTTTATCTTTTGGGGCGTCTCCGTCCTAGGAAAGAGACACTCCGAAAGAACACGGTGAGCTATCTTCAAAGCTAGATGGTACATCAATCTAGCTTTGGTATCAGCGGGTTGCCAACGGTCCTCGTCGGCGTAGATCATCGCAATTTCCTTCCAAAAGTCCTTGGCGGAAACGCCACTCGGGAATCGACCATTAAAGGTCTCATGAAACTCAAAAATAGTCCCAAACTCAACGATACTCAAATGGTAGTCTCTTTCCATGAGACGGAAAGAGACGGTCCTATCTACGTGGTTGTGCTCGAAAGACGTCACAACCTCCCGGGTGATCTCCTCATAGGCGTCTTCTCGGATAGCCGAGAAGATAACTAATCCGGCTCTATCCAAGAGCCAAGTAAGGTCATCAACTATGTTGAGAGGATATAGATCCTCCAACAACAAATATCTAGGGCCAATCACTGCCCTCTTCTGTATCTTCTCGAATGCAGCGAGATGGTTCTCATGTATGGTCGGGACTCTAGGGTGAGGAGGTGATGATGGAGGTGAAGGTGAAGATGGTGGTGAGGGTGAGGATGTGGGTGGTGCCCTAGAGGATGAGGAGGAGGAAGGATTTCCCTTTCTTTTCTTATTCTGGTTACCGTTCTTCTCTTTTATCCTTCCCGACACTCTCCTTACAAAATCCATTCTGCACAAAAATTACGGTCTGTTCGTCCAAATCCACGGCCGTGGTTTACCCAGAAACCGTGATTCGTCTCAGAATTTCACAAATCTCAGCAAATTCACAAGCAATCACCACAACAAGCAGTCCTAGTCTAATTCCTTCCAGTCTTAGTCAGTTCTTCCTAAAAATCTATAGCAAAAACGATCCAAATTGGCGAGAATCGAGAAGAAAGAATAAACCTCTTTTTCGGATTGAAAAATCCGAAATGCGCGTTTGTTGATGGATTTCCGCTCGGTTTGTCGCTTGGATCTTGTTTGTGGTTGAATTTGCTGCAGTTTAGGATGAAGAATCGTTGAAAACGATTAGAAAACGAAGAATTGAGAGGGGTCGTGGGGTTTCGGCACTTAGGTCGTGGAAAGGGGGAATTTTGTGGGATGAATTTGTGAAGAATGTGGCTTATATAGTCGCAGGCAAAATTTTTGAAAATCACGGTCTGTCGGGGTGTTCCACGGCCGTGGAATTGTACGGAACCGTGGTTTTGGTGATTTTTCAAAAGCTTCTGGAAATTACGGGCACTGTAGCTATGACGCCCGTAATTTAGACCGTGGAACCTCCTGTAAAGCTCCAAAGTCCAAATTTCGTCACTTTTCTTCGACATTATTCTTCCTTTTTCCTTTTCTATCGATCCTACAACCAAAAACACGAACATACCGGAAGAAATCGAGGCAAAAACAAAGCGAAAACGTCTATTCTAAACTAAACTATGAATCGAAAACAAAAACGAAAATGCAATACCTTGGGTTGCCTCCCAAGAAGCGCTTTGTTTAAGGTCCGTAGCTAGACCAATCTCGCGCTTATTCGAGTGCGGTAGGCGCGAACTCCTCAGCTTGGAGTTCCGGCGTATACTTCTTGAGTCGTTGGCCATTCACCTTAAAACTTCCGCTAGCTTCACCCCATACTTCAACTGCACCATGGGGGAAAATACGCTTAATTCGAAAGGGTCCGGTCCAACGGGATTTAAGCTTACCTGGAAAGAGGCGAAGTCTTGAATTGAAGAGGAGAACTTGATCTCCTTCTTTGAAGTCCTTTGGAATGATATGCTTATCATGCCAACGCTTTGCTCTTTCCTTGTAGATCTTGGCGTTTTCATAGGCGTTCAAACGGAGTTCATCCAACTTATTGATGTCTAGGAGACGCTTCTCTCCCGCTTCCTTCATGCCGAAATTCAGCCACTTGATAGCCCAGAAAGCCTTGTGCTCCAGCTCCACCGGCAAGTGACAAGACTTCCCATACACAAGGTTGTATGGTGTGGTTCCTATGGGAGTCTTGTACGCAGTCCGGTACGCCCATAATGCATCATCTAGCTTCAAGGACCAATCCTTCCTAGTCCTTGAAACCGTCTTCTCTAGAATTCCTTTGATCTCCCTATTTGAGATCTCAACTTGTCCACTCGTTTGTGGATGGTAAGGGGTAGCGACCTTGTGAGTAACCCCATACTTAGCTAGAAGAGCTTCAAAGCGACGGGCTATGAAGTGAGAACCTCCGTCACTAATGATCGTCCTTGGTGTCCCGAATCGCGGAAAAATGGTCTTGTTAAAGAACTTAACCACCACCATGGCATCATTTGTGGGAGAGGCAATTGCTTCCACCCATCTAGAAACGTAATCTACCGCCAATAGTATGTATTGGTTTCCACAAGAGGATGGGAATGGTCCCATGAAATCAACTCCCCAAACGTCGAAAATCTCCACCTCTTGGATGTTGTTGAGGGGCATCTCATTCCTTCTAGAAATATTGCCTGTTCTTTGACAAGCATCGCAACAAGAAACAAAGGATTGCACATCTCTAAATAAAGTAGGCCAATAGATCCAGATTGCAATACCTTTGCGCTAGTCTTGTTCGAACTAGCGTGTCCTCCACAAGGTAGTGAATGACAATGGCGGATGACACTTTGCATCTCATCTTCCGGCACACATCGCCGAATGATGCCATCCGGACCTCTCTTAAAGAGGAGAGGCTCGTTCCAATAGTATTCCCGGACGTCCTTAAAGAACTTCTTCCTTTGTGCGTAGGATAGTCCGGGCGGTATCTCTTGGCAAACCAAATAGTTGACAAAATCAGCAAACCATGGTTCGTTACCTTTGGAGATCACATTGATGCACTCCTCTATGATGTGTAAGTGTTCGTCCGGAAAGGAGTCATCAATGGGTAAATGGTCGTCCTCTAGATGTGTTAGGCGACTCAAATGATCCGCAATAGAATTTTCCGAGCCTTTCTTGTCGCGGATCTCAAGATCGAATTCTTGTAGGAGAAGAATCCATCTAATCAGCCTTGGCTTCGCGTCTTTCTTTGCAAGGAGGTACCGGATCGCAGCATGATCCGTGTAGACAATCACCTTTGCACCTACAAGATAAGAGCGAAACTTGTCAATAGCATAGACAATGGATAAAAACTCTTTTTCGGTAGTGGCGTAGTTGAGCTGCGCTTCGTCTAGCGTCTTGCTAGCGTAGTATATGGCGTGGGTTCGCCCTTCCTTTCGTTGTCCAAGAACAGCTCCAATAGCTACGTCACTAGCATCGCACATAATCTCAAAGGGGAGAGTCCAATCCGGAGGTTGGATAATAGGTGCTGAAATTAGAGCTTGCCGAATGGTGTTAAACGCATCCAAACATTCCTGCGAAAACTCAAAAACCGCATCCTTCATCAATAGATTTGTGAGAGGTTTTGATATCTTAGAAAAGTCCTTAATGAAGCGTCTATAAAATCCAGCATGTCCTAGGAAACTTCTTATCCCTTTCACTGAAATTGGGGGAGGAAGTTTCTCTATGGTCTCTATCTTAGCCTTGTCTACCTCTATCCCTCTACTAGAGACTAAGTGACCTAATACGATTCCTTCCTTAACCATGAATTGACACTTCTCCCAATTAAGGACTAGGTTAGTGTCTTCACACCTTTGTAAAACAAGAGAAAGGTTAGAAAGGCAGTCGTTAAAAGAGGAACCGTATACGGAGAAGTCGTCCATGAAGACTTCCATGATTTCCTCTACATATTCGGAGAAGATGGCCATCATGCACCGTTGAAAGGTGGCTGAGGCGTTGCAAAGCCCGAACGGCATTCTCCTATAGGCGAACGTACCCCAAGGGCACGTGAATGTGGTCTTCTCTTGATCATCCGGATGTATCGGAATCTGAAAGAAACCACTATAACCGTCAAGGTAGCAAAAATGCGAATGTTATGCTAACCTTTCGAGCATTTGATCGATGAATGGCAGTGGAAAGTGATCCTTCCGCGTTGCGTTGTTGAGCTTGCGGTAGTCTATGCACATCCGCCATCCAGTCACAGTTCGGGTAGGAATGAGTTCGTTGTTCTTGTTGGTGATGACTGTCATTCCTCCCTTCTTCGGAACTACTTGAACTGGACTCACCCATTTACTATCGGAGATAGGATAGATGATACCTGCATCAAGAAGTTTAAGAATTTCCTTCTTGACAACCTCCTTCATGGTCGGATTCAACCGCCTTTGAGGTTGTCTTGAAGTTCTAAAGTCTTCCTCCATTAATATCTTATGCATGCATAGGGAGGGTTTAATTCCTACTAAGTCCTCAATAGTATAGCCTATGGCTTTCTTATGTTTCTTAAGGACAATCATGAGCTGTTCATGTTCATCTATGCTTAATTCGGAGCTAACAATAACCGGAAAGGTAGAATTAGATCCAAGAAAAGCGTACCTTAGATGAGTAGGAAGCGGTTTGAGTTCCATCACTTTCGGAGCTTCCAATGACCCTTGAGGAGCATCCGATGTTTCCTTAGAGGTTTCTAAGGGTGTTGAGTGAGTTGGAGAAGGATCAGAAAAAGTTGAAGAAGTATGCCGATAACCCTCTTCCACGGCTAGAATTACGGGCTCCTTATATGTTCCACGGCCGTGTAATCCCCTGGAATGGAGGTCGATTTTGGTTGTGAAATCCACGGTCGTGGAATACAGGGTATGACCGTGGATTCTAACATTCTCAGCCTCATCGTGGAGTTTCTCAAACTCCTCTTCATGCATCTCTTCTTGTGCTTCCAAGGCTTCAATTTCCTCTTTGCACTCTTCTTCTTCCCCTACATCTGTTAGACTCATAGTAATGACTTTTTATAAAGGATCGTTAAAGAGAATCGCACTTACCTCTTCCCTAGATAAACCTTCTTCATCTTGAATATCGTAGATATCCTCATCAAAGATTGGTTCCTTCACTAGAGTGGAAAGAACGAACTCTACTTTCTCTTCTCCAATATCAAAAGCGAGTCTTCCATTCTTGCAATCGACCATGCAGCCGGAAGTTGCAAGAAACGGTCTTCCGAGTATTATCGGGACCGGGCTATCTGCAGGAATGTCAAGCACGACAAAATCAATGGGAACAAAGAATCTACCTAGCTTGACCGGGACGTCTTCTACAATACCGACGGGCGAGTGATGGATCGATCCGCCATGTATAACGTCATCTTCACCGGTTTAGGGTCGCCTAAACCGATCTTCCTGCACAACACAAGTGGTATGATGCTCACACTTGCTCCTAAGTCACATAGAGCGTCGTATGTGACATCTCCCACTCCAATGGGAATACAAAATGACCCCGGATCCTTCAATTTTGGGGGCATTTTCTCCTTCATGGTCTTGATGAGATCCGAAGAATCCGAACTCATCTTGACCTCTCCGAAATCTTCTAGCTTCCTCTTGTTAGAGAGAAGCTCCTTCAAGAACTTGCCATAAGCGGGCATACCTACAATAGCATCAATGAATGGTATATTAATATGCAACTTACTCATGAGTTCTATGAACTTACCGAATTGTTTGTCTAGGCGCGCTCGCGCTCTAGATTGAGGGAATGGTAGGGGAGGTTTGTAAGCTGGAGGAGGAACATAGACATCTTCCTTCTCCTTCCCCTTCTCTTTGTCCTTCTCTACGGGGACTTCAACGAACGTAGGCTGCGGATCGGTAGTAGTCACTCCGCTCCTAGTCGTAATCGCCATCACCCTTCCCTTAGGGTTGTCCTCCGTCTTTCCTGGAAGCTTCCCTTGATTTCTAGGAACTTCCTCCGCATGGTTGAACATTTGGTTTTCTAAAACTTTTTGAGCTTTATCAACCTTAGAGACTTGATCGTCAACCTTGATGAGGCGGTTCTCCAACCCTTGAAGCTTTCCCAAGATCGTTTCCAATATGGGATCGGGCTTCTCCTTCCCCGAAGTGTTTCCTCCATTAGATGATTGCCCCTGGCTTTCCAAAGGAGTAGAGGAAGAGGAGGGTGGAGTTAGTGAATTTGAGTTGGAAGGATAAGAGTTACCGGAATTTTGTTGATTGGAGCGCCAATTGTTGTTGTTGGAACCCCTATTGTTGTTCCAATTGTTGTTCCGGTTGTTGTTGTTTCCATTCCAATTGTTATTCCGGTTGTTGTTCCGGTTGTTGTTGTTGTTGCGGTTTGTGTTATCACCGCCATTGTTGTTGCCCAAATAACCAACATCTTTCCCTTGTTGCTTTGGGAAGTTGGTCTTGATAGTCTCCTTCAATTCTTTGATCTCATTGTTGAGGGAGAAAATCTGATTTTGAGCTTCATGTGTGAGCTTTGCTCCTTGCTCCACAGGATTTCCCCCCACTTTTCGGTGGGAATACTTCTCTATGACTCTCGCTTGCTTCTCAATGAAGTCCCAAGCGTCATCTTCTCTCATGTCCATGAACGTTCCACATGAGAGGGATTGGAGGTTGAATTGCGTTCCCGCATCCAGCCCCTTGTAGTAAATCTCCAGCAAGGCAAGCTTGGATATGCCATGATGAGGGCAATCCAAGAGCAAATCCTGAAACCTTTCCCAAGATTGAAACAAACTTTCGTTAGGTCTCATAGAAAAAGCATTAATCTTACCTCTAAGTTCCGCCGTTTTGGAAGGCGGAAAGAATTTGGTGAGGAACTCCGCGGAAAGGTCTTCCCACGTATCTAGTTTCCCACTAGGAAGGGCTTGATACCAAGACAACACTTTCCCCTTCAAAGAGAAGAAGAAAGGCTTGAGCTTGTAGCTGTTGGTAGTAGCATTCTTCGGTCTCATCGTCTCCATCATACACTCAAAGTTTTGCAAGTGTTGGTGTGGAGATTCAGCGCTTGTCCCGCCAAATTGGTTTTGGCGAATAAGAGTAATAACTTGAGGGTTAAAGCTAAACCCTTGCACATCTTCAGCATCGAAATTCACGCCCAAGCGGCGTGATTGTTGTGTTGGATCCATCCGCTGGCCAAGAGTTCTTGGCTCATTATCCACACGTTCGACCCTCACATTCCTTGGTGGAATGCGGCGATTAGCAGCTCCTTGTGGATGGAAGGGATTTATGTTGATCGTGGGATCAATTTCTTCTAACGGTGGCATGGAAGAGTCACTATCATCAGCGGATGAATGACTTCTTCTTCTTCTAGATCTTGATACCCTCCTTGAGGATTGCTTGCTTCCTTTATTCTTAATGTCGCTTAACTCCATCCTCATTTGGAACATCGCATCTTGTAGTTTGCTAACTTCAGATTGATGACGATCCATTTCATCCCGGCGGAGGTTCTCATTCCATTGGAGTTGAGCGTTCTTCTCCGCCAACTCCGTTTGAAGATCACGTTCGTGTTCTTCAGCCATCTTCTTTTCCTTGCGCTTTTGCCTTAAGGTTTTCTCTAGCTCTTGATCAAGAGGTAAGAGATCCTCGGTGTTCCTAGACCTGCGCATGCACTCAAGAAAATATCAAATAACGAGAGCAAGCTCCCAAGCTTGACAACTGGCTACCGAATTCGGCCGAAACCAAATCCCCGGCAACGGCGCCAAAAACTTGTTCGCCCCTAAAGGTGTGTGCAAATAAGCTTTAAATTTATAAAACTAGAATCAAGCAGCAAACCCGCAGTGTACGGATCGACGTAGTTAAGCAAGAATTTCAGAGTATCGAACACAGGGATTTGGGTGGGAACAAATTCGATTTCAGATTATCAAGCGAGTAAGTATGAGAGTTTTGCAAATATTGGGAAACAACAATCCTAAAGATCCAAGTATCCAGCTGTGGCAATCGATTCAAGATATACTTAATGATATAAAGACAGAGTTGAGATATGCAAAGGTATACTAATGTAAGGTAATCATACGGTGAAGTTCCAAAAACCTTATGTAACTCGCCTACAAGGCACTCTCTATACAGGTTGTTGAGGCTCAATATAGAAAGATTCTAAAGGTGAGAATTAGTGTCAAATACCCAAACTTGTAATCCAAGGATCAAGACTAACTTAACCGATGGAGGTTGTGACACTCACAATCGAGGTAGAGGTTGTTGAGGCTTCACTACCACCTAGAAAAGACAAGTCTAAACTAAGTCAAAGCAAATCTTTAACTTTGAATTAAAGTAAAAGCAGGTTCGTAAACTTAAGAGAAATTACGGTTGGATCTTGAGATTCCACGGTCGTGGAACTCAAGAACAGCCCGTAATTTAGGGTTCGTCGACAATTCTCTCGAACTCTCAGGGTCTAATCTAATTGCGATCGATCTATCATCATCTAAGCCACAACTATCAACCCTTCACCTTAGAATTGTTAAGGGTTTCTAGCCAATAACAGTCATGTTGATATCAATTCAAGATTTAAAGGATAGAAAGATGAAAACTTTCAAGAACTTTCAATAAACTTCAAACCGATCTCAAAGTCACAATCAAGAACAAATATTGTCACAAGATCCGTAATCGAACAAACAAACACAATCTTAGGAAAGAAGGAAGAACGAGATGTCAATCCGTCTTCTAAATCAAACCTAAACAAGAAGAGAAGTCTTCTTGCAAGAAACCCTCCGAATCTTCCGTCAATCCGGAAAGTATGGAAATCCCAACAATAATCTCCACCAAGTGCGAGATTAGGGCAATTCCAAGCACGAACTTTGATCTCCAACAAGATCTCCAAATGCTTCTCAACGAGGGTAAGCGGTGATTAGCGGGCGTTTTTCTCTATAACGGAGTTGCCGAAATCTCTCTTCGTCCGTCTTTTTATAGGGCAAGACGAAATATCGGCCCGGCCCAATCTTCAAAAGATCGTGGCTTCAAAGTGTGGCGAAAAAGATTCGCCAAGATCACGGTCGTGGAAGTTTCCACGACCGTAATTTAGAGCGTGGATTAGGTCACGGTTTGCACCTTATATTTCACGACCGTAATAGTTACTGGAATGCATCACGTTTCTCTTTGCAAGATCCACGGCCGTGGAACTGAACGTGGTTTGTAATACGGCCGTATTTTAGAGCGTGGTTTAGGGCAAGAACGTGATTCTTCCCTAGCCTCGTGCATTCCTCAAGTAAAACTCCAATTTGCTTCCTAAGAATGTCCTCAATCTATGGACTCACTCAATCAACTCTTATTTTGCTCGATTCCGTTCGGAAATAGCTCCAAATCACCTATAATCAACATAGAACTAGTGTAGACATCCATATCGACAATATAGGAAATACTAGCTCATATATGCAACAAAGTTCAATCAAAGACTATCAATATGAATCAAATACATTTAGAAAACGTGCCGAAAGTATCGCAATATTTCATGCTAATAATCTGCAGACACCAGAGATGCACCAGCTAGAGTTTATGAGTTGAGGAGTGCTGTAGAGCCGACAACGCCAACAACTACAGGTACCATTCACATTAATGGTTTTCCTGTCAGAGATTTTTTCGATACTGGTGCTACACATTCTTTTCTATCTGATGCATGTGTAGATAGATTGACCTTAGTTACTGTAGAGGGTAGGCCCTTCTTTATAGGATTACCCAATGGGGGTAAGATACGAGGTACACGAGAAGTTCGCGATTGCCCTATTAGATTGGGAGGTCGCGATTGGCCAGCTAACTTCTTCGTCATGTACTTAGTACATGAAAAAGTTATTCTGAGCATGGATTGGATGGATCGACATCGAACATTTTTGGACATCGGCAAGAGGATAGTGACGGTAACTACAGATGCAGACCATGTTGAGATCTTCAAAGGATGGAGCTAAGGAGCTAAGGAGTCATAGGAGTTACATTCTGGAGCTCAAAGAAGAACTCAGGAAGCAAGGAATTAATAAAGAAGATTTACTTTGGACCATATTTGAGAGATTTCGCATTCAGGTGAGATTTACCTTGGTCAGCTACAGTGTCACTTCGACTGAGGTGATCTTGAGGAGCGCCCCGACCGAGGTGAACACCCTGGCGCCGGCGAGATCATATCTTTTGGCTGAGATCTTTTATTTTTGGAAAGAAGATATCTTATATTTTTGGGCTGGATTTCTGGAAGGAAGATCTTATATTTGGGAGATCTATTTTAGAGATATAATATATTTTATAGGAAATTATATTTTGAAGATATTATTATCTTTGGAAGATAATTCTCCTATATAAAGGGTTGGATTTTCCACAATTCAGCCATCCAATTTTCCATCACCGTAGGCTTGGAGGCTGAGAATACACAGCAGTTAGGAGATTTTATGGAAGTTTGAAGATTGAAGGAAGGAAGATTCATAGTTTTGAGATAGCTTTTGAGGGAGTTTGTAAGACTTTCTTAGATTCCCTTTGGTTTTGTTGTCTTGTTCAATTTGTGATCTAAGGAACGCTGATTTGTGATTATTTGATTCAGTTATTGAAGCCTTGTTCTTAAGGTTTTTGTGTTCAAATATTCATTCCCTTCTCATATATTTGATTATTGTTTTCATGATGATGAGTTGCTAAATTCCTTGTGCGATTCTAGGATAATTGACTGAAAGTTGTGGGAAAGACGATGATAGAATGATCTTAATCCCAGTAGGACCCTGAAAGCTCGAGTCCTTAACCTTAACCGTAGAATACCTCACTCAGTCGATGAACATCTCGGCCGGGGTTGAACTTGACTGACCGAGGTGACCTTTTTTTATCCAAAACTGAGAGTTAAGTGTTCTAGTTTGCCAAATCCTATTCTTATTACACCTTTCCTGGTTCAATGCAAGCCTAGGATGAGACTTACCCGGTGATTCCTTAGTTTTTTTTACCAAAGATCATAAGTGTAGGTAATAAAGGTTTATCCTTTATTGGGGTTTGAGTGTGCCTTCATCCCATCTTTGTGAGTTAGCTTGAGACTTACCCGGTAAAGGTTAATTCTATTCCCTTAGGCGGTGTGTTGGTTTGAGATTATAGTTCCTTTCCTTAGTACCTTGAGACTTACCCGGTGATATGAGCTTTGGTTTGGGATAGTGAGTAGTGAGACTTACCCGGTAATCTATTCTTATCTTAGAAACACCTTCCTTTGTAAAATCTCAGCTTTGTCCGCTTTATCTTGAGATCTTGAGTCGGAACCACAACTATATGCTTTAATCCCTAGAATTTGCATTTTCCCCTTATTTGACCTTGTTATCATCTTTGATTGCTTTAATCGCTTTTATGGTTATTAGTTGCATTGACAACCTATTCTTTCTTAGTTTCACTAAGTCCCTGAGATCGACCCCTGGAATTCTTGCTTTTTATTATAATTGATCCGTGCAATACGGGTTCGCATCCTTGTTTTAAGCATATTTCTTGGGATATAAATTTAAAGCTTGCACACACCATTTGGAGCAAACAAGTTTTTGGCGCCGTTGCCGGGGACTTGGTCTAGACCAAGCCGGTTGCGGTTGTCTTTTGGGGAAATTGCCCTTGTTACTACTGACCACTCTACTTGAGTGCTTTCGCAGGATCTTTTTCTTAGGTTTATGCGAAGAACCCGTGCTGGGAAGGAAATCGTTCCTTACGATCCCGAACCAGAAAAGACATACAAACGACGCTTGAAAGAAGCTAAAATGGACAACCAAGACAATCGCGATCTTGAGGCCGAATTGAAAGAGGCGCTGGAACAGCTGCGCCTCAATAAAGAAGAATTGCAGCGAGAAAGAGAGCAGACTCGCACCAGAATTGCAGAGATAGAAGCAAATAAGGCCGATCTATAAGCCCAGATTCTGCATCGACCAGACCCTCGACCGAGGCAGGACCCAGTCCCAGTTGCCGCGGCCGAGATACATCCACCTCGGATGCCTGTCCGAGATGTTCTTTTTGCAGGAATTCCACAAACCCTAGGACAGAGGATGGACCCTAACCAGCAAGTGAGGCGTCCAGGAGTCAACCTAGGTGATTCAGCAGAGCATGATTACGAACTTCGACCGCAAGTTCTAACGATGATCCGCCAATGCCAGTTTGGAGGTTTAGAGAGGGAGTCTCCGCATTAGCATTTGCAAAACTATGAGATCTTGATAGAGACCTTGAGACCTTCAAGGCTCGAAAACAACAACTACAAGCTAAGGCCTTTTTACTTTTCTTTGAAGGACAAGGCGCTTACTTGGTATCAATCTCTTCCGCCCGAAAAGATAAACACTTGGGAAGAGATGACAACGGAGTTTCTAACAAATTTCTTTCCCCCCTCCAAGACCGCTGAAATGAGAGGGAAGATTAATGCATTAATCATGAAGAACAAGGAGAGTTTGTCCAAGTCATGGGAAAGATTCAAGGATGTTCTATTGGATTGCCCACATCAGGATTCCAAAGATAGAGTTGCTGGAGATATACTTCGAGGGATTGGATGGAGCTACTCAATTCAATCTTCAACTACTCTCCGCCGGCACATTCATGGACATGCCGATTGACGAATCTTGGGAGTTCATTGAGAAGCAAGCTTTGCACATGGAGAAGTACTCCCACCAAGGAGCCGAAAATGGAGTTAAGAGGGTTAATTTCCAGGATACTCCATCAAATGATAATCAACTCATCTCCCTTAAGAACGATGTGAAGCAATTGAAGGACCTTTTGGTTGCTCACACAAAGAAGGAAGAACGATATCAAGGAAGAAACAACAACCAAGGGTCCAGGAACAACAATTACAACAACAATAGAGGCTCCAACAACAACAATTGGAGATCTAATCAACAAAATTCGGGTAACCCTTATTCTAATTCCAATTCTAATAATTCTTTTAACCTCTCTTCTTCTTCTTCTTCTTCTACTCCATTGAAGAGCCAAGAGCCTAGATCAAGTTCGTCCCAGCCAGAGAAGAAAGATGCAGTGCTGAGGCCATCTTGATCAAGCTCAACGCCTTGGAGACATCCATGCTTCATTTTCGAAGGCACAAAAAGCCTTAGAGCAACAATTCTTTAATAAGGCAAATGAAGCGCCAAGAGATCCAAGGAAGCTCCCAACAAGGACAGAGAGCAATCCCAAAGGACAAATCATGGCAATCACGACGAGAAGTGGACTGAAAACTGCAGATCCAATACCTCGTTCTGAGGTGTCTCCGTCCTAGGGAAGAGACACTCAGAAAGTACTCTATGGGCAATCTTCAAGGCTAGGTGATAGATCAACCTAGCCTTGGTATCAACAGGTTGCCAGCGGTCCTCGCTGGCGTATATCATAGCTATCTCCTCCCAGAAATCCTTGGCGTACACGCCACTAGGGAATCGACCATTGAAGGTCTCCTGGAACCCAAAGAAGGCTCCAAACTCTCTAATAGAAAACTCATAGTTTCTTTCCATCAGCCGGAAAGAAACTGTCCTGTCAACATGACTGTGCTCAAACGAGACTACAAACTCCCTAGTAATCTTCTCATAAGCATCTTCCCGAATAGCGGAGAAGATGACTAAGCCGGCTCTATCCAATAGCCAAGTGAGATCCCCTATCACATGCAAGGGCTCTAGCTCCTCAAGTAGCAAATACCTAGGTCCTATGACTGTCCTCTTATGGATCCTCTTTAAGGCATCAAGATGATCGTCATGGATAGTAGGGATCCTAGGAGGAGGTGGTGATGGTGATGATGGGGGTGATGGAGGCTCAGCTGGTGGTGCTCTAGAAGAGGAAGAGTTGTTGCCTTTCCTTTTCTTATTCTTATTCCTATCAGACATTCTCCTCACAAAATCCATTTTCTGTCAGAAACCACGGTCTGTTCTTCAGATTCCACGGCCGTGTGTTACGCTCAGGAATAGTGTGCACGCAATAAGCTTTAAATTTATACTCGTTATATTTCTCCTAACTCCTAGCGAACCCGCAGTGTACGGGACGTTTGTAGTAGGGATAGTATTCCGAGGTCGAACACAAAGACTGAGGTGAGATTGATTCGGTTAGTGATTAAGTTTAGTGAAGATCTAGGCCTAAGAAAAGAGAAAGAAATAAAGAAATGAAAATCTCAATGTTTTTGGTAGGTTTTAGGTGATCAATCAAGGATCACAAATCATGCGAAATAAACGATCAACTAAGCTAACAAATCAACACAAACAAACAAGCTAAACACTAGATATGAATCAAAGAGAGAAAAGCGGATTCTAGGGGTTGGAAGTTCCGGTTATGGCATAGGACTCAAGCTATCTAATCATTCCTTGGATTAACTACAATATGTTGGGAGTGAGTGTTTTTAGATTGAGATCAATCACCGGGTAGGTCTCATGGTCCACTAGTCCGTTCCTAAGATCTCATCACCGGGTAAGTCTCAAAGAACCTAAGGAATGGAATTCTACACAAACCGGATTGTCACCTAGGGATCTAACCTTTCTTCACCGGGTAAGTCTTGGAAGGGTAAGTCCTAAACAACTATCCTAGCACACTTAGTCCAATGACGGCTTATGAGGCTCATCACTACCTAGAGTTTATCATCTTTGATATCTAAGAGTAAGACTCACCGGGTAGGTCTCTTCTAACACTTAGTTGCTAACACTAGGTCACCCTAGGATAGATTTAACTCAACAAACACTAGGGTTTCAACATTCTAACATTCTAGAACTTAGACTCAACAAATCAAACAAATCAGACAAACCACGGGCTGTTCTACCACTTCCACGGCCGTGGACTGGCAAGAACAAACCGTGGACTCCAACAGAGGCTTCGTTCAAGTAAGTGAATCATCCAAAGGCAAATCTAAGTCCATCCTATCATAGTCCTAGCCATAACCGTCCTTTCCTTACCCTAGAATCGCATCTATTTAGCCTACAACATGCATCATAACAATCGAAATCATCAAACATAAAATCATGGCTTCCATTTGCAAGATAATGAGGAGAAAGAGATGAACAAGTGAAGCAAGTAAAACCAAGCTGAAAGTAAGATTAGAAAGACTCACAACCCTTCAAAAGAAGGTTTTAATCGATTCTTACAACCCTAGAAAACGATTCCGATAATCTTCACTACAAAACCTATCAAAGTCTAGCAATGGTGTGTTCTTCTCTTCTTCTCCAATGGAGCTTTTCTCCTCCTCCAATGGTAGATCTCCTCTTGAGAGGATCCTCTTGTTGAGAGTGTGGTGAAGAATGTAGTAGTGGATTGTTGGGAGATGGGAGGTGTAAGTGATGTTGTGTGGAAGATGCCTTCTCTCTGCCTTGCAGGACCACTTTTATACTACAACCTTGCTAGAGTCGGCCATGAGATCGTGGCACAGTTGTCACAACCGCCTTGCAAAAACCACGGTTGGTTTCCACGGCCGTGGACTTGCCAGTGACCGTGGTTTTGGTGCCTCAGCTTGCTTTGGATCATTGAGTCACGATTTGGTGCATGGCTTGTGTTGACAAGGTTCCATGAGTCCTCCTTAGCCCTTAGCTCGCATTCCAATGAGTCCGAAAGTGTGTCATCTCGAGGAACGACCCTCGAATGCATCGATTAAGCTCCTAAATCTCCCAAAATACCTATAAAGCAAGCAAAAGTCCGCGTAGACGTCTATCTCGACAAAATACATGATTTGAGTGCAAACGTTGTGAACTAATGCTAGACCATGCATGAATGAGCGGAAAATCTATCTAAATGAGTGTCTAATCCTAAGTCATAAATCGTGTTATCAAAAATACCCCATACTTAAGGTTTGCTCGTCCCCGAGCAAATTCCCAACTATAGACTAAGAGATGACATGATTTATGTGTGCAGAAAAATGGCAAAATCTTTTTGGAGTTATGCTTCTAATATTGGATCACCTTCAAGGTCTTGTTTCATAGCAATGGGCAAGCAATCATGCATCGAATAGATGAAGGCATGGAAAGACAATTATACTTAACTCGAAAGCATGCATGAAATGCGAAAACGAAGAAGTCAAGATGATCATGAGCATATTCAATCTAGATCACTAAGTCTTACACACATGCAAATAGGTCATAAGGTCTTGTGAGATAAAAGGCCAAGAAACGTTGTGATTAGGTGGGGATTTTTCTAGGCTATGTGATGCTAATCCGGGAATGGAACTAACTCCACAATTTTGTCCTTGATCAACTTCCCACAAGTGTATATTTTCTCCATCTTTTCTTTCTTTTCTTTTTCTTCCACTTATTTTTGAGACAATGGCATTGGTGTACAAAAGCCGAAACCTTGGTGATTAGCCGTCCTCGGTTTTTTTTCTTCTATTTTTTGAGGTGCATCCACACCGGGCACACATACCAAAGCTCGTTAGGACTATTGGTTTATTTGACTTTGGCAAGGCACAAACACCCGATTATGTGAATGGTGCCGAGTTACTCGTCATTTAAACCAACGTCCCCAAACCTATATTTTTGTCTACACTTTCACATCAAATTCAGCATTTTATTCATGACATTCTTTCATCAACATCTTCACCCCACACTTGCTTTTCACACACATCAACACACTAGCACGCTCCTATTCCCGGATGGGTCAAAAGAGGTCAAATTTATATCAATTGACGTGCTCAAACATCATGATCAAGATGAGAAGTAGAGAAAGATGAATTGCCTCATTCATTCCTAGATGATGTGCAAGAACTAGCATGTAATTTCGACTTTCAATACTCAATCCAATCGAGACAAACATCATGATCACAATCCATTCATGGGATTCAAGATAAGTACTTCAAGTCCACATATGCATTCATCAATTTAACACATAAGGCCATCCATAGCCAATCCACAAGACAAGATTCATCATTAGGGTCATATCCAAGCCTAGAAAGCACAAAATTTTTTAAATTTTCTGATTTTTTTGGATTTTTTCGAAATGAGTATATACAATGCAAGACATGTGATAATATTAAACTATCCTAGATGCTCATCATGCAAAGGATCATGCAAACCCCACCCCATACTTAGAAACACATTGTCCCCAATGTGTAAATGAAGTAAAGAAGAGTGAAAGAAGGTTCTCACAATGTAAAAATGGTTTGCCATGGTATTTGGGATTACTCAAGTGGATTTGATGGTGGATGATCCTATCAACAATGGTAGAGAGCTCTAAGTGTTCATCAAAGCGTCGAGACCCGCGCTAGGCACCGCTAGCCGTCCAAATCCCGCGTTCGCTCCACCCATAATTAATGAGGGACTCATCATCATCATCCATATGCCATACAAGGGTTCCAATGCTACCAAGACTCTAGCACACACACAAAGCACACCAAACACACAAAAACAAAAAAATCACAAAACAAAAACAAAAACGAAAAAGGGAAAACGTTACCAATGGGTTGCCTCCCATCAAGCGCTTCTTTAAGGTCATTAGCTTGACCAAACTCGGGGTGTCTCATTCTAGGTGAAGTGGGGCAATCATATCCACCGGAGATCCCGGGATATACTTCTTCAAACGGTGCCCATTCACCTTGAAATCTCCACAATGCTCCCCTCCTATCTCAATAGCTCCATGGGGGAAGATCTTCTTCACCACATATGGCCCGGTCCATCTTGATTTTAGCTTTCCGGGGAAGAGCCGCAGCCTTGAGTTGAAAAGAAGGACAAGGTCGCCTTCACTCAACTCCTTCGGGATGAGGCGCTTGTCATGCCACCGTTTGGTCCTCTCCTTGTAGATCCGGGCATTCTCATAGGCATCCAACCGGATCTCCTCAAGAGCGTTCATATCAAGCAACCTCTTCTCTCCGGCCTCCTTGAGGTAAAAATTTAGCCATTTAATGGCCCAATAAGCTCTATGCTCCATCTCTACCGGAAGGTGGCAAGACTTGCCATAGACTAACTTGTAAGGAGTGGTGCCAATTGGTGTCTTGAAAGCGGTTCTATATGCCCACAAGGCATCATCGAGCTTTATAATCCAATCCTTTCTCGTCCTAGAGACCGTCTTCTCAAGAATTCCCTTTATCTCCCGGTTGGAGATCTCTACTTGGCCACTAGTTTGGGGATGGTAAGGTGTTGCCACCTTATGAGTCACCCCATACTTAGCCAAAAGTGCCCCAAAGTTCCTATTAGTGAAGTGCTTCCCTCCATCACTTATGATCACCCTTGGTGTTCCAAACCTAGGGAAGATCACTCGGTTGAAGAACCGCACCACAACCTTGACATCATTTGTAGGAGAGGTGATTGCCTCCACCCATCTCGAAACATAGTCTACCGCCAATAGGATGTAGAGGTTGCCACATGAAGAAGGGAATGGTCCCATGAAGTCCACACCCCACACATCAAATATCTCCACTTCTTGTATGTTGTTCAAGGGCATCTCATTCCTCCTTGAGATGTTGCCCGTCCTTTGGCAAGCATCACAAGCTAACACAAAGCCTTGCACATCCTTGAACAAACTTGGCCAAAAGAAGCCCGATTGCAACACCTTCGCACATGTCTTGTGTGAGCTAGCATGCCCTCCACATGGCAAGGAATGACAATGGCGGATTACACTCTCCACCTCATCTTCCGGTATGCATCTTCTAAAGACTCCATTCGGCCCTCTCTTGAACAAAAGTGGTTCACTCCAATAGTAGTGCCTCACATCTTTGAAGAACTTCTTCCTTTAGGCGTATGACAATCTGGGAGGCACTTTCTCACACACAAGATAGTTCACAATGTCGGCATACCATGGCTCGCTTCCTCTAGACACTTGGAACAAGCACTCCTCCACCATTTGCAATTGCTCATCCCGGAACGAGTCATCAATCGGGATGTCATCTCTCTCAAGCTCCAATGGTGGGAGTCTACTAAGGTGATCCGCCACAGAATTTTCGGACACCTTCTTGTCCCGGATTTCCAAATCAAACTCTTGAAGAAGAAGGATCCACCGAATCAACCTAGGCTTGGCATCCTTCTTTGTAAGGAGATAACGGATCGCAGCATGATCCGTATACACTATGACCTTCGCCCCAACAAGATATGAGCGGAACTTCTCAAATGCGTACACAACCGCTAGCAACTCCTTCTCGGTGGTAGCATAATTGAGTTGGGCATCATCTAGCGTCTTACTAGCATAATAAATGGCATGTGTGCGCCCATCTTTCCTTTGCCCCAAAACAGCCCCAACGGCTACATCACTTGCATCACACATGATCTCAAACGGTAAACTCCAATCCGGAGGTTGCATGATAGGTGCGGAGATCAAAGCGTTCTTCAACCTACAAAAGGCTTCAAGGCAATCCTTGGAGAAAACAAACTTAACATCTTTCATTAGTAGGTTAGTAAGAGGCTTATAAATCTTAGAGAAGTCTTTAATAAACCTCCGGTAAAAACCGGCATGCCCTAAGAAACTCCTTACCCCTTTCACCGAGGTAGGTGGTGGCAACTTCTCTATCGTTTCAATCTTGGCCCTATCAACCTCAATGCCACGGTTAGACACCAAGTGTCCCAACACAATACCTTCACTTACCATGAAGTGACATTTTTCCCAATTCAAGACAAGGTTTGTCTCCTCACATCTTTTCAATACCAAAGACAAATTAGCTAGGCAATCATCAAAGGAAGATCCATAAACAGAAAAATCATCCATAAACACTTCCATGATGTTTTCAATGTACTCCGAAAAGATAGCCATCATACACCTTTGGAAGGTGGCGGGTGCATTACACAACCCAAATGGCATTCTCCTATATGCAAAAGTTCCCCATGGACATGTAAATGTGGTTTTCTCTTGGTCATCGGGGTGGATAGGGATTTGGAAGAATCCACTATAGCCATCTAAATAGCAAAAGTGAGAATGTTGAGCTAACCTCTCTAGCATTTGGTCAATGAAAGGAAGGGGGAAGTGATCTTTCCTAGAGGCCATGTTCAATTTCCTATAGTCAATACACATCCTCCATCCCGTAACCGTCCTAGTTGGGATTAGTTCATTGTTCTCATTAGTCACTACGGTCATCCCACCCTTCTTAGGAACTACATGAACGGGACTAACCCACTTACTATCCAAGATAGGGTAGATGATTCCCGCATCTAGCAACTTAATGATCTCTTTCTTGACTACCTCTTTCATTATAGGATTCAATCTTCTTTGATGTTCAATAGAGGGTTTATGGTTATCTTCCATCAATATCTTATGCATGCACAAAGAAGGTTTTATGCCAACTAAATCATCAATAGTATAGCCGATGGCTTTCCTATGCAATCTTAGCTCATGCAACAACTTAACAAGTTCATCATCATTCAAGCATGCATTCACAATCACCGGATATGTAGAATTATCACCAAGAAAAGCATACTTCAAATGAGAGGGGAGGGGTTTGAGTTCAAGTTTAGGAGGACCTTTATCGAGTGGAGACGATCCAAATAACGTTGGTTGAGATGAATCCAAAGCAAATGAAGGCTCTCCAAGGCTCCTTGAAGCTTGATCAACAACAAGGGCTGCTTCTGGGGAAACCACGGGCAACTCCACGGATCCTGGCACCTCCACGGCCGTGGACCTTGCTAAGCTTGCTCTTCGGAGCTCTCCAGAGAGTTCTACGGCCGTGGAACTCCTTCCACGACCGTGGTTCCTACAGGTACTTAGCATGCTCTCGTGAACTTCAAATTCAGCTCTTGTCTCCTTTTCTAATGCTTCCAAGGCCTTGATTTCTTCATTGCAAGCCTCCTAAACACCTTCCTCCATCAAACTTAAGCTAAGAACCTTCTCCAAGGGGTCCTTGATCAAGATCGAGCTCACAATTTCTCTAGACTCCTCTTGCTCGACAATGTTGAATACATCTTCATCAAGGGTTGACCCTTTTATCATTGTGGACAGCTTGAACTTGATATTTTCTTCTCCAATGTTGAAGGAGAGAATTCCATTCTTACAATCCACCAAGCATCCGGAAGTGGCTAGGAAAGGTCTCCCTAAGATGATGGGAACCGGATAGTCCGCCGGGATGTCCAAGACAACAAAATCAATCGGCACATAGAACTTCCCGAGTTGCACCGGTATGTCTTCCAAGATTCCAACCGGGTGAGTGATAGAACAGTCCGCCATGTAGAGGGTCATCTTGACCGGTTTTGGCTCTCCTAGCCCAACCTTGTTGCAAAGTGCAAGCGGTATGATGCTTACAATTGCCCCAAGATCACAAAGGGCTTCATACTTAACTTCTCCCACTCCAATTGGGACACAAAAGGAACCCGGATCTCTTAGCTTAGGAGGCATCTCCTCCTTCATCGTTTGGATCAATTCCGAGGATCTCTTTGTCATCCTCACTTCCCCATACTCCTCCAACTTCCTTTTGTTTGGAGATTATTTCCTTCAAGAATTTGCCATACGCCGGCATCAATCTCACCTCAGTCTTTGTGGGAACGGTAGTGGTGGATTGTACGGAGGTGGTGCCACATATGTTGGCTCAACATCCTTGCTTTTGCCTCCATCTTATTGCAATATCTCTTCTTCTACCACTACTTGCTTTCCCTTAGCATTTTCTTTGAGCAAGGGATCCTTCATGCTCAACCCACTCCTTGTAGTGATGGCTAACACTTGGCCTCTTGGGTTGTCTTCGGTCCTTCCGGGAAGCTTTCCCGGATCTCTATGAGTTTCACCCGCCTTTTGGAACACTTGTGCTTCCAACACTTTTTGAGCCTTAGAAATGGAAGTCACCGTGCTCTCAAGACCATTCAACCTTCCAAGCAATTGCTTAAACATCATTTCGGTTCTATCCTTTGGAGGTTGAGTAAATCCGGGTGGAGGTTCTTGTGAAGCCTTTGGTGGTGGAGTTGTGCTTGTGGAAGCGGGAGGGTTCAAGGCACCATCCGGGTTAGAATAGGAAAACCCGGGATGGTTGTGGTTAGGCCGGTAATTATTGAATTGCCGGTTGTTGTTGAAGTTCCTTGGAATAGATTGATACCAAGCCAAGGCTTTATCCTTAAGTGAGAAGGAAAAAGCCCTAAGCTTATGGTTGTTGCTCTCCAATCTAGGCGGTCTAAGAGTCTCCATCAAGATCTCATAGTTCATCAAGTGTTGATGAGGAGACTCTCCTTCCATCCCTCCAAATTGATTATGTCGGATCATTTGTAGAACTTGAGGGCGGAGCTCGTAATCATGGGATGCGGGATCTCCTAAGTTCATACCCGGACGGTGTGCTCTTTGTGCCGGATCCATACGTTGCCCTAACGTTTGTGGCTCTTCCATAGCAATGGGCACAACCCGAATATTAACTGCCGGCTGCGGTTGTGGTGGAGGTGGAGGAGATTGTTGACGATTAAGCTCTCTTTCCACAGAAGCTTGCCTAATCTCCTCAATCTCCCTCCTAGTTGCCTCTTGCCTCTCATTGGCAAGTCTCCTTTCATTCTCCAAAGCTTCATCCCTTATCCTAATTTGCTCTAAAGCCTCATCCAATTCAGCTTGAAGATCTCTTCCGGCCATCTCTTTCCCTTTTCGAATGCTCTTGGATCTAGATCTAAGGGTTTTCTCCGGTTCGGGATCGAATGGAGCTAAATCCTTGCCACGAGATCTTCGCATACACCTACAGAGTAAGAGATGTCCTGAAAAGCAAAGACACAAACCAAAAAGAGATCAAAAGCAACAAGAAAGACCTACACTATAAACAATCACAAATAATGACTCAATCTAGACCTAGTCCCCGACAACGGCGCCAAAAACTTGTTATGCTCAGGAATAGTGTGCACGCAATAAGCTTTAAATTTATACTCGTTATATTTCTCCTAACTCCTAGCGAACCCGCAGTGTACGGGACGTTTGTAGTAGGGATAGTATTCCGAGGTCGAACACAAAGACTGAGGTGAGATTGATTCGGTTAGTGATTAAGTTTAGTGAAGATCTAGGCCTAAGAAAAGAGAAAGAAATAAAGAAATGAAAATCTCAATGTTTTTGGTAGGTTTTAGGTGATCAATCAAGGATCACAAATCATGCGAAATAAACGATCAACTAAGCTAACAAATCAACACAAACAAACAAGCTAAACACTAGATATGAATCAAAGAGAGAAAAGCGGATTCTAGGGGTTGGAAGTTCCGGTTATGGAATAGGACTCAAGCTATCTAATCATTCCTTGGATTAACTACAATATGTTGGGAGTGAGTGTTTCTAGATTGAGATCAATCACCGGGTAGGTCTCATGGTCCACTAGTCCGTTCCTAAGATCTCATCACCGGGTAAGTCTCAAAGAACCTAAGGAATGGAATTCTACACAAACCGGATTGTCACCTAGGGATCTAACCTTTCTTCACCGGGTAAGTCTTGGAAGGGTAAGTCCTAAACAACTATCCTAGCACACTTAGTCCAATGGCGGCTTATGAGGCTCACCACTACCTAGAGTTTATCATCTTTGATATCTAAGAGTAAGAATCACCGGGTAGGTCTCTTCTAACACTTAGTTGCTAACACTAGGTCACCCTAGGATAGATTTAACTCAACAAAAACTAGGGTTTCAACATTCTAACATTCTAGAACTTAGACTCAACAAATCAAACAAATCAGACAAACCACGGGCTATTCTACCACTTCCACGGCCGTGGACTGGCAAGAACAAACCGTGGACTCCAACAGAGGCTTCGTTCAAGTAAGTGAATCATCCAAAGGCAAATCTAAGTCCATCCTATCATAGTCCTAGCCATAACCGTCCTTTCCTTACCCTAGAATCGCATCTATTTAGCCTACAACATGCATCATAACAATCGAAATCATCAAGCATAAAATCATGGCTTCCATTTGCAAGATAATGAGGAGAAAGAGATGAACAAGTGAAGCAAGTAAAACAAAGCTGAAAGTAAGATTAGAAAGACTCACAACCCTTCAAAAGAAGGTTTAATCGATTCTTACAACCCTAGAAAACGATTCCGATAATCTTCACCACAAAACCTATCAAAGTCTAGCAATGGTGTGTTCTTCTCTTTTTCTCCAATGGAGCTTTTCTCCTCCTCCAATGGTAGCTTTCCTCTTGAGAGGATCCTCTTGTTGAGAGTGTGGTGAAGAATGTAGTAGTGGATTGTTGGGAGATGGGAGGTGTAAGTGATGCTGTGTGGAAGATGCCTTCTCTCAGCCTTGCAGGACCACTTTTATACTACAACCTTGCTAGAGTCGGCCATGAGATCGTGGCACAGCTGTCACAACCGTCTGGCAAAAACAATGGTTGGTTTCCACGGCCGTGGACTTGCCAGTGACCGTGGTTTTGGTGCCTCAGCTTGCTTTGGATCATTGAGTCACGATTTGGTGCATGGCTTGTGTTGACGAGGTTCCATGAGTCCTCCTTAGCCCTTAGCTCGCATTCCAATGAGTCCGAAAGTGTGTCATCTCGAGGAACGACCCTCGAATGCATCGATTAAGCTCCTAAATCTCCCAAAATACCTATAAAGCAAGCAAAAGTCCGCGTAGACGTCTATCTCGACAAAATACATGATTTGAGTGCAAACGTTGTGAACTAATGCTAGACCATGCATGAATGAGCGGAAAATCTATCTAAATGAGTGTCTAATCCTAAGTCATAAATCGTGTTATCACCGTGGAATGCCCAAAGACCGTGGTTCGTCTCGCAAATTCGCAAAACTCAGCAAATTCACACCAAACTCAACAGCAAGCATCTCTAGACTAATTTCAGTCCAATTCCAATCAGTTCTTGATAACACGATTTATGACTTAGGTTTAGGTAATCACTTAGATAGATTCATCACTCATTCATGCACGGTTTAGCACAAATTCGCGACGTTTGCACTCAATTTACGTATTTTGTCGAGATAGACGTCTACACGGACTTGTGCGTTGCTTTGTAGGTATTTCGAGGGTCTTTTGGACATTAACCGATACATTAGAGGGCCAAGCCTCATGATGGTACACATCCAAAGCTTTGGAGGAGCATAATTGGAGCAACAAAAGACACAAAGACCACTATTGGTAAAAGCAATGGATCAACTCATGGCTAGACGATCATAGCATTCTTCTGCTGAAGAAAATTGGACCAACAAGCAGCTAAATCGGCCGATTTATTCCTCTGGGTCGATTTTTGGGCCTTTGACAGCTTAAGCCACGTGTCCCACGATCTCTTGTCCGGCCTTGCTCTTGGTGGAGAATATAAGTGGTCCTGCAGGTGGTTGCTGAGAATCTCTCCTCTCCCACACTCTCATTCACAGCTCATTGATTTTGGAGGAAGATTGGAGGAGAAGAAAAGCTCTCAAGGATTGAAGGAAGAAGAAGAACACCATTCTAGGAGTTTGGAGTGACTTTTGAGTGATTTTTGTAATCTTGGATTGAAGAACTATTGCAAGGGTTGTTAGGAACGTTTTGAATCTTCATTTAAGAGTTTGTAAGTCTTGCTACAACTTAGATTCAGTTGGGATTTATTGATTTTGCTTGCTTATCTTTCATTATCCATCTATGAACACCATGTATGCTTGTTTGATGATTTTGGATCTTGATATGCATATTATTGGCTAGTTTATTGTGATTCTAGAGTGATGGATTGATGGTTATGGCTAGGGTGATTATAGAATGGACTTATATGTTAGTTTTGGATGATTTGTATGCACGAAACCCAAACCAGTGAGAAAAATCGCCCTGTTCTTCATGATAGATCGGCCGATTTAGTGTAGAACAGCCCGATTTATTCTCCTGTTGCTCTTAAATTGATGAATCTGTATGATTGGGGTGTAAGTTGTTAAATCCTAGTGTTTATTAAGCCTAATTTAGCTTAGGATCACCTAATGCTATCAACCTAAGTGAGGGAAGAGATCTACCCGATGATTTCCGATCTTAGATACCTTAGAAGATGAATTCTAGGTAGTAGCGAGCCTCATAAGCCGCTATTGGATCGAGTGTGCTAGGATTATTGCTTGAGATTTCCCAATTCCGAGACTTACCCGGTAAGGAGAGGGTTACCCTTAAGTAGTATCTAGTTTGTGCAGAATTCCTTACTCTAACCCCTTGAGACCTACCCGGTAATAGGAGTTTGATGCGGGATTAGTGAAGTGAGAGACCTACCCGGTAATTGCTTCCATTAGTGAAACATTCCTTCCCAAACACCACAGCTTGTCCTAAGAATCTTTAGAACCTTGAGTCCGATGCCATAACCGGAAATCTTGACCTCTGGAATCTACTTTTCTCTCTTGATCATATACTTGTGCTTTGTGTTACTTACTCGTTTGCTAGCTTGAGTTGTTAGTTGTTTTATTACCTTGCTTGACTTGTGATCTTTGTTTGATCACCACAAAAAAAAAACCAACAAAAACATTGTGTTTTCCATTTTCTTTGTTTCTCATCTTATCTTAGTCTAGATTCACACTATCTTTGATCATTGTTTGACTCGATTTCACCTTAGTCTTTGTGTTCGACCTCGGAATACTATCCCTACTACAAACGTCCCGTACACTGCGGGTTCGCTAGGAGTTAGGATAAATATAACGAGTATAAATTTAAGACTTATTGCGTGCACATCACACGATCTTAGCGTAACAAGTTTTTGGCGCCGTTGCCGGGGACTAGGTCTAGATTGAGTCATTTTTTGTGATTGTTTATAGTGTAGGTCTTTCTTGTTGCTTTTGATCTCTCTTTGGTTTGTGTCTTTGCTTTTCAGGACATCTCTTGCTCTTTAGGTGCATGCGAAGATCTCGTGGCAAGGATTTAGCTCCATTCGATCCCGAACCGGAGAAAACCCTTAGATCTAGATCCAAGAGCATCAAAAAGGGAAAAGAGATGGCCGGAAGAGACCTCCAAGCTGAATTGGATGAAGCCTTAGAGCAAATAAGGTTAAGAGATGAACTCTTGGAGGAAGAAAGGAGACTTGCCAATGAGAGGCAAGAGGCAACTAGGAGGGAAATTGATGAGATTAGGCAAGCCCTTGTACAAGGGGAGCTTAATCGTCAACAACCTCCACCTCCTCCACCACCGGTGGTACAACCGCAGCCGGCGGTTAATGATAGGGTTGTTCCCATTGCTATTGAAGAGCCACAAACCCTAGGGAGACGTATGGATCCGGCACAAAGAGCACACCGTCCGGGTGTGAACTTAGGAGATCCCGCAACCCACAACTATGAGCTCCGCCCTTAAGTTCTACAAATGATCCGGCATAATCAATTTGGAGGGATGGAAGGAGAGTATCCTCATCAACACTTGATGAATTACGAGATTTTGATGGAGACTCTTAGACCGCCAAGATTGGAGAGCAACAACCATAAGCTTAGGGCTTTTTCCTTCTCTCTTAAGGATAAGGCCTTGGCTTGGTATCAATCCATTCCACAAGGGCGAGTGAGTACTTGGGAGGAGATGACAACCGAGTTTTTGACTAAGTTCTTCCCCCCTTCCAAGACTACCGAGTTAAGAGGGAAGATCAATGCCTTCGTGATAAAGGATAGAGAGAGTTTGTTCAAGTCTTGGGAGAGATTCAAAGATCTTCTCCTAGATTGTCCACACCATGGCATACCGAAAATTGAGCCATTGGAGATCTACTTCAAAGGACTTGATGAAGATAGCCAATTCAAGCTCCAATATCTTTCCGGTGGGACTTTTATGGAGAAGAATGTAGATGATGCTTGGGAGTTTGTGGAGAAGCAAGCTCTAGTAATTGAGAAATACTTCCATAGGAAGAGTGAAGGGAGAAAGGCGGGAGCATATGAGGTGAGTGAAGTCACCATGAGCAATTTCAAGCTTGACGCCATCAACAACGAGCTAAAGTCCTTGAGGGAGTTGTGTGCTACAACTTTGAAGAACCAAGCAACTCCTCAAGTGCTTCCACAAGCCAACTTATCTTCCAAGGAGGAGGATGTGAACTATATGGGAAGGGGCAACTACAACAACTACCAAGGCCCAAGGAACTTCAACAACAACCGGCAATTCAACAATTACCGGCCCAACCATAACCATCCCGGGTTTTCCTATTCTAACCCGGATGGAGCCTTGAACCCTCCCGCCTCCACAAGCGCAACTCCACCACCAAAGGCTTCACAAGAACCTCCACCCGGATTTACTCAACCTCCAAAAGATAGGACCGAAATGATGTTTGAGCAATTGCTTGGAAGGTTGAGTGGTCTTGAGAGCACGGTGACTTCAATTTCTAAAGCTCAAAAGGTTTTGGAAGCACAAGTGTTCCAAAAGGCGGGTGAAGCACATAGAGATCCGGGAAAGCTTCCCGGAAGAACCGAAGAAAACCCAAGAGGCCAAGTGTTGGCTATTACAACAAGAAGTGGGTTAAGCATGAAGGATCCTTTGCCCAAGGAGAATGCTAAAGGGAAGCAAGTGGTGAATGAAGAAGAGACTTTGCAAGGAGATGGAGGCAAGAGCAAGGATGTAGAGCCAACCTATGTGGCACCGCCTCCATACAAGCCACCACTACCGTTCCCTCAATCACGAGCAAGAGCTCGCTTGGACAATCACTTTGGTAAGTTCCTTGAACTAATGTCTAAATTGCATATTAACATTCCGTTCATGGATGCTATTTTAGGAATGCCGGCATATGGCAAGTTCTTGAAGGAAATACTCTCCAACAAAAGGAAGTTGGAGGAATATGGGGAGATAAGGATGACTAAGAGATCCTCGGAGTTGATTCAAACAATGAAGGAGGAGATGCCTCCTAAGCTAAGGGATCCGGGATCCTTTTGTGTGCAAATCGGAGTAGGAGAAGTGAAGTATGACGCCCTATGTGATCTTGGGGCAAGTGTAAGCATCATTCCGCTTGCACTTTGCAACAAGGTTGGGCTAGGAGAGCCAAAGCCGGTCAAGATGACTCTTTACATGGCGGACCGCTCAATCACTCATCCGGTTGGGATCTTGGAAGACATTCCGGTGCAACTAGGGAAGTTCTATGTGCCCATAGACTTTGTTGTTTTGGACATCCCGGCGGACTATCCGGTTCCTATCATCTTGGGAAGACCTTTCCTAGCTACTTCCGGATGTCTAGTAGATTGCAAGAATGGGACTCTCTCCTTCAACATTGGAGAAGAGAACATCAAGTTCAAGCTGTCCACAATGATGAAAGGGCCAACCCTTGATGAGGATGTATTCAACATAGCTGAAGAAGAGGAGTCTAGAGAGGTTGTGAGCTCAATCTTGCTCAAGGATCCACTTGAGAGGGTTCTTAGCTCAAGCTTGATGGAGGAAGGTGTTGAGGAGAGTAGCAATGAAGTAATCAAGGCCTTGCATGCATTGGACGAGCTACCAAGTGTTGGATTTGAAGTGCTAGAAGAAGAGGAAAACAGACAGAAAAATCGGCCTGCATGGACAAAATCGGCCGATTTTTGTCCTTGTGCTGAAATTTCAGCCAGTTTTGCAAAAACAGAAACTCAGATCGACCCACTGCCAGAAAAATCGTCCGATTTTTCCTCCTGGGCCGATTTTCCTGAGTCTTTTCAGCATCAACCACTTGAATGTGAGCAATCATCAAGGGACTTCAAGGAGGCTTCCATGGCTTTGCAATCATCTCAACCTACATTGTATGGATCGTCTCCAACCGAAAAAGGTCCTCCTCAACTTGATCTTAAACCTCTTCCTTCTCATTTAAAGTATGCTTTCCTTGGTTCAAATTCTACTTATCCGGTGATTGTGAATGCATCTTTGAATGGTGATGAGCTTAATAGACTGTTGAATGAATTGAAACTGCATAGAAAGGCAATAGGATACACCATTGACGATCTTGTTGGCATCAAACCTTCTTTGTGCATGCATAGGATAATGATGGAAGATAATCATAAACCCTCTATTGAACATCAAAGAAGATTGAATCCCATAATGAAAGAGGTAGTCAAAAAGGAAATCATTAAGTTGCTAGATGCGGGAATTATCTACCCTATCTCGGATAGTAAGTGGGTTAGTCCCGTTCATGTAGTTCCTAAGAAGGGTGGGATGACCGTAGTGACTAATGAGAACAATGAACTAATCCCCACTAGAACGGTTACGGGATGGAGGATGTGCATTGATTATAGGAAGTTGAACATGGCCTCTAGGAAAGATCACTTCCCTCTCCCTTTCATTGACCAAATGCTAGAGAGGTTAGCTCAACATTCTCATTTTTGCTACCTAGATGGCTATAGTGGATTCTTCCAAATCCCTATCCACCCCGATGACCAAGAGAAAACAACCTTTACTTGTCCATGGGGTACTTTTGCATATAGGAGAATGCCATTTGGGTTGTGTAATGCACCTGCCACCTTCCAAAGGTGTATGATGGCTATCTTTTCGGAATACATTGAAAATATCATGGAAGTGTTCATGGATGATTTCTCTGTTTATGGTTCTTCCTTTGATAATTGCTTGGCTAACTTGTCATTAGTATTGCAAAGATGTGAGGAGACAAATCTTGTCTTGAATTGGGAAAAATGCCACTTCATGGTAAGTGAAGGTATCGTGTTAGGACACTTGGTGTCTAACCGTGGCATTGAGGTTGATAGGGCCAAGATTGAAACGATAGAGAAGTTGCCACCACCTACCTCGGTGAAAGGGGTAAGGAGTTTCTTAGGGCATGCCGGTTTTTACCGGAGGTTTATTCAAGACTTCTCTAAAATTTCTAAGCCTCTTACTAACCTACTAATGAAGGATGTTGAATTTGTCTTTTCCAAAGATTGTCTTGAAGCTTTTTGTAGGTTAAAGAACGCTTTGATCTCCGCACCTATCATGCAACCTCCGGATTGGAGTTTACCGTTTGAGATCATGTGTAATGCAAGCGATGTAGCCGTTGGGGCTGTCTTGGGGCAAAGGAAAGATGGGCGCACTCATGCCATTTATTATGCTAGCAAGACGCTAGATGATGCCCAACTTAACTATGCCACAACCGAGAAAGAGTTGCTAGTGGTAGTGTACGCCTTTGAGAAGTTTCGGTCATACCTTGTTGGAGCAAAGGTCATTGTCTATACGGATCATGCTGCGATCCGTTACCTCCTTATAAAGAAGGATGCCAAACCTTGGTTGATTCGGTGGATCCTTCTTCTTCAAGAGTTTGATTTGGAAATCCGGGACAAGAAGGGATCCGAGAACTCCGTGGCGGATCACCTTAGTAGACTACCTCCTTTGGAGCTTGAAAGAGAGGACATCCCGATTGATGACTCATTCCGGGATGAGCAATTGCAAATGGTGGAGGAGTGCTTGTTCCAAGTGGCTAGAGGAAGTGAGCCATGGTATGCCGACATTGTGAACTACTTGGTGTGTGAGGAAGTGCCTCCCGGTTTGACATATGCCCAAAGAAAGAAGTTCTTCAAGGATGTGAGGCACTACTATTGGAGTGAGCCACTTTTGTTCAAAAGAGGGCCGGATGGAATGTTTAGAAGATGCATACCGGAGGATGAGGTGGAGAGTGTGATCCGCCATTGTCATTCCTTGCCATGTAGAGGGCATGCTAGCTCACACAAGACATGTGCTAAAGTGTTGCAATCGGGTTTCTTTTGGCCAAGCTTGTTCAAGGATGTGCAAGGCTTTGTGGTAGCTTGTGATGCTTGCCAAAGGACGGGCAACATCTCAAGGAGGAATGAGATGCCCTTGAACAACATCCAAGAAGTCGAAATATTTGATGTATGGGGTATGGACTTCATGGGACCATTCCCTTCTTCATGTGGCAACCTCTACATCCTATTGGCGGTTGACTATGTTTTGAGATGGGTGGAGGCAATCGCCTCTCCTACAAATGACGCCAAGGTGGTGGTGCGGTTCTTCAACCGAGTGATCTTTCCTAGGTTTGGAACACCAAGGGTGATCATAAGTGATGGAGGGAAGCACTTCACCAATAGGAACTTTGGGGCACTTTTGGCTAAGTATGGGGTGACTCATAAGGTGGCAACACCCTACCACCCCCAAACTAGTGGCCAAGTGGAAATCTCCAACCGGGAGATCAAGGGGATTCTCGAGAAGACGGTCTCTAGGACAAGAAAAGATTGGGCTATGAAGCTCGATGATGCCTTGTGGGCATATAGGACCGCTTTCAAGACACCAATTGGCACTACCCCTTACAAGTTAGTCTATGGCAAATCTTGCCACCTTCCGGTAGAGATGGAGCATAGAGCATATTGGGCTATAAGGTGGTTGAATTTCAACCTCAAGGAGGCCGGTGAGAAGCGTTTGCTAGACATGAACGCCCTTGAGGAAATCCGGTTGGATGCTTATGAGAATGCCCGGATCTACAAGGAGCGGACCAAGCGTTGGCATGACAAGCGCCTCATCCCGAAGGAGTTGAGTGAAGGCGACCTTGTCCTTCTCTTCAACTCAAGGCTGCGGCTCTTCCCCGGAAAGCTCAAATCAAGATGGACCGGGCCATATGTGGTGAAGAAAGTTTTTCCTCATGGAGCGGTGGAGATAGGAGGAGATCATTGTGGTAACTTCAAGGTGAATGGGCATCGATTGAAGAAGTACATCCCGGAAGCCCCGGTGGAAGTGATTGCCCCGCTTCACCTCGATTGAAACGCTCCTGAATTTGGTCAAGCTAATGACCTTAAAGAAGCGCTTAATGGGAGGCAACCCATTGGTACATATTTTTCCCTTTCTTTTTCTTGCTTTTGTTTAATCTCACTCTCGGTGTGCTTTGTTTTTCTTTTGTGTTTTTGGGTGCTAGATCTTGTTGATTGTCATGAGTTATGAGATGTTGGAGGTCATGTGAAAGCCTCATGGACCAGTTGAAGGTACAAGATCCAAGCACATGGACGAGGAGGAAAGCACCCAGAAAAATCGCCCTGCTCATGACCAGATCGGCCGATTTTCCTGGGCTTTGGGGCGATTTTTCCTCTGTATAAAGGAAAGTGATGATCTCCAATCAAGCATGGGTGGAGCGGACGTGGAACTTGGACGGCTTGCGGTGCCAAGCGCGGGTTCCGACATCATAACGAACATCAAGAGCTCTCTACCATCCTTGATCGATCATCCACCTTCATCATTCAATGTGAACCGAAATACCAAAGCATCACCAATTTTACATTGTGAGGACTCTCTTTCACTTCTTTATTTAGTTTACACATTGGGGACAATGTGTTTCTAAGTATGGGGTGGGGTTTTCATGATCACTTGCATGATTAGCATCTAGGATAGTTTAATTTTGTCACATGTTTCATTATGTCTTGCATTGTACATACATATTTCGAAAATCCAAAAAATCAGAAAATTTTAAAAAAAATTTCTAGCGCTTCTAAAGCTTGGGAATGACCCTTATGATGAATCTTATCTTGTGGATTGGCTATGGATGGCATTGTGTGTTAAATTGATGATAGCATATGTGGACTTGAAGTACTTATCTTGAATCCCATGAATGATTTGTGATCATGAATGTTTGCCTTGATTGCATTGAGTATTGAAAGTCGAAATTGCATGCTAGTTCTTGCACATCATTTAGGAGTAATTAAGGCAATTCATCTTTCTCTACTTCTCATCTTGGTCATGTTGCTTGAGCACCTCAATTGATGAAAAATTTAACCTCTTTTGACCCATCCGGGAATAGGAGCATGATAGTGTGTTGATGTGTGTGAAAAGCAAGTGTGGGGTGAAGTTGTTGATAAAAGAATGATGTGAATGAAATGCTGAAATTGTTGTGAAACTGTAGACAAAAGTATAGGTTTGGGGACATTGGTTTAAATGACAAGTAACTCGGTACACTTCACATAATCGGGTGTTGGTGCCTTGCCAAAGTCAAATAAACCGATAGTCCTAACGAGCTTTGGCATGTGTACCCGGTGTGGATGCATCTCGAAAAATAGAAAAAGCCCGAGAATGGCTAATCACCAAGGTTTCGGCTTTTGTACACCAATGCCATTGTCTCAAAAATAAAAGAAAGAAAAGAAAATGAAGAAAAATATACACTTGAGGGAAGTTGATAAGAAAATTTGAAGTTGTGGTTGTTTAGTTCCTTTCCCGGATTAGCATCACATAGCCTAGAAAATTCCCGCCTAATCACAACGTTTCTTGGCCTTCTATTTCACAAGTCCTTATGACCTACTTGCATGTGTGTAAGACTAAGTGATTTAGATTGGATATGCTCATGATCATCTTGACTTCTTCATCTTTACACTTCATTACATGCTATCGAGTTAAGTACAATTGTCTTTCCATGCCTTCACTTGTTTGATACATGATTGCTTGTCCATTGCCATGAAATATGACTATGAAGGTGATCCAAAATTAGAAGCACAAACCCAAAAAGATTTTGCCATTTTTCTGCATACATAAATCATGTTATCTTGTAGTCTATAGTCGAGAATTTGCTCGGGGACGAGCAAACCTTAAGTATGGGGTATTTTTGATAACACGATTTATGACTTAGGTTTAGGTAATCACTTAGATAGATTCATCACTCATTCATGCATGGTTTAGCACAAATTCGCGACGTTTGCACTCAATTTACGTATTTTGTCGAGATAGACGTCTACACGGACTTGTGCGTTGCTTTGTAGGTATTTCGGGGGTCTTTTGGACATTAACCGATACATTAGAGGGCCAAGCCTCATTATGGTACACATCCAAAGCTTTGGAGGAGCATAATTGGAGCAACAAAAGACACAAAGACCACTATTGGTAAAAGCAATGGATCAACTCATGGCTAGACGATCATAGCATTCTTCTGCTGAAGAAAATTGGACCAACAAGCAGCTAAATCGGCCGATTTATTCCCCTGGGTCGATTTTTGGGCCTTTGACAGCTTAAGCCACGTGTCCCACGATCTCTTGTCCGGCCTTGCTCTTGGTGGAGAATATAAGTGGTCCTGCAGGTGGTTGCTGAGAATCTCTCCTCTCCCACACTCTCATTCACAACTCATTGATTTTGGAGGAAGATTGGAGGAGAAGAAAAGCTCTCAAGGATTGAAGGAAGAAGAAGAACACCATTCTAGGAGTTTGGAGTGACTTTTGAGTGATTTTTGTAATCTTGGATTGAAGAACTACTGCAAGGGTTGTTAGGAACGTTTTGAATCTTCATTTAAGAGTTTGTAAGTCTTGCTACAACTTAGATTCAGTTGGGATTTATTGATTTTGCTTGCTTATCTTTCATTATCCATCTATGAACACCATGTATGCTTGTTTGATGATTTTGGATCTTGATATGCATATTATTGGCTAGTTTATTGTGATTCTAGAGTGATGGATTGATGGTTATGGCTAGGGTGATTATAGAATGGACTTATATGTTAGTTTTGGATGATTTGTATGCACGAAACCCAAACCAGTGAGAAAAATCGCCCTGTTCTTCATGATAGATCGGCCGATTTAGTGTAGAACAGCCCGATTTATTCTCCTGTTGCTCTTAAATTGATGAATCTGTATGATTGGGGTGTAAGTTGTTAAATCCTAGTGTTTATTAAGCCTAATTTAGCTTAGGATCACCTAATGCTATCAACTTAAGTGAGGGAAGAGATCTACCCGATGATTTCCGATCTTAGATACCTTAGAAGATGAATTCTAGGTAGTAGCGAGCCTCATAAGCCGCTATTGGATCGAGTGTGCTAGGATTATTGCTTGAGATTTCCCAATTCCGAGACTTACCCGGTAAGGAGAGGGTTACCCTTAAGTAGTATCTAGTTTGTGCGGAATTCCTTACTCTAACCCCTTGAGACCTACCCGGTAATAGGAGTTTGATGCGGGATTAGTGAAGTGAGAGACCTACCCGGTAATTGCTTCCATTAGTGAAACATTCCTTCCCAAACACCGCAGCTTGTCCTAAGAATCTTTAGAACCTTGAGTCCGATGCCATAACCGGAAATCTTGACCTCTGGAATCTACTTTTCTCTCTTGATCATATACTTGTGCTTTGTGTTACTTACTCGTTTGCTAGCTTGAGTTGTTAGTTGTTTTATTACCTTGCTTGACTTGTGATCTTTGTTTGATCACCACAAAAAAAAAACCAACAAAAACATTGTGTTTTCCATTTTCTTTGTTCCTCATCTTATCTTAGTCTAGATTCACACTATCTTTGATCATTGTTTGACTCGATTTCACCTTAGTCTTTGTGTTCGACCTCGGAATACTATCCCTACTACAAACGTCCCGTACACTGCGGGTTCGCTAGGAGTTAGGATAAATATAACGAGTATAAATTTAAGACTTATTGCGTGCACATCACACGATCTTAGCGTAACAGTTCTCCTAAAAATTCTAGCAAAAACGAAGCCGAATCGACGAAGAGAAAGAAAGAATGAAAAACCGAGGTTTTCGGATTTTGGAATCCGAATTCTGTCTTCTCCGGTGATTTGCCGCTCGAATCGTTGCTTGGATCTTGTTGGTGATTGGATTTGCTTCAGTTTTGGCCAAAGAATCGTTATAAACGATTAACGAACGAGAATTTGGGAGAGGGGGAAGATTACGGCGAATAGGGGCGTGGAATTGAAATTTGTTGTGTGTTTTGTGAAGAAACGTGGTTTATATAGTGGCCGTAAAAATTTTTGAAAATCACGGTCTATCGGGGCGTTCCACGGCTGTGGAAATATACGGAACCGTGGTTTTGTTGATTTTTCTCAGGCTTTTGAAAATTACGGTCACTGTAGCTGTCACGGCCGTGGTTTTGGCCGTGGAACTCTCTGTAATGTGTCAAAGTCCAAGTTTCGTCAATTTTCATCAAAATTTTCCTTCCCCTTTTCTTTTCCACTGATCCTACATCCAAAAACACGAACATACCGGAAGGCATCGAAGGCAAAACAAAACAAAACGTCTATACTATTCTAAACTATGAATCAAAGACAAAACGTAAATGCAATACCTTGGGTTGCCTCCCAAGAAGCGCTTTGTTTAAGGTCCGTAGCTAGACCATATTCGCACTTATTCGAGTGCGGTGGGCGCGAACTCTTCAGCTTGGAGTTCCGGTGTATACTTCTTGAGTCGTTGACCGTTCACCTTAAAGCTTCCGCCCTTTTCACCCCATACTTCAACTGCACCATGGGGAAAAACACGTTTGATTAGAAAAGGTCCAGTCCAACGAGATTTAAGCTTACCTGGAAAGAGACGAAGCCTTGAATTGAAGAAGAGAACTTGATCTCCTTCTTTGAGGTCCTTTGGAATGATATGCTTATCATGCCAACACTTCGCTCTTTCTTTATAGATCTTGGCGTTTTGGTAGGCGTTCAAGCGGAGTTCTTCAAGCTCATTGAGGTCCAAGAGATGCTTCTCTCCCGCTTCCTTCATGCTGAAGTTCAACCACTTTATTGCCCAATACGCCTTGTGCTCCAACTCTACCGGTAAGTGACAAGACTTCCCATACACAAGGTTGTATGGTGTTATTCCGATGGGAGTCTTATATGCAGTCCGGTACGCCCATAATGCATCATCTAGCTTCAAAGACCAATCCTTTCTTGTCCTTGAAACCGTCTTCTCTAGGATTCCCTTAATCTCCCGGTTAGAAATCTCCACTTGTCCACTAGTTTGTGGATGATAAGGGGTGGCGATCTTGTGAGTCACCCCATACTTAGCTAGAAGAGCTTCAAAGCGTCGGGCAATGAAGTGAGAACCTCCATCACTAATGATAGTCCGTGGTGTCCCAAATCGTGGGAAGATGGTCTTGTTAAAGAACTTAACCACTACCATGGCATCATTGGTGCGAGAGGCAATTGCTTCAACCCATCTCGAAACATAATCCACCACTAAAAGTATGTATTGTTTTCCACAAGATGATGGGAAAGGTCCCATGAAGTCTACTCCCCAAACGTCAAAGATCTTCACCTCTTGGATGTTGTTGAGAGGCATCTCATTCCTCCTAGATGTATTTCATGTTCTTTGACAAGCATCGCAGCAGGAAACAATAGTTTGCACATCTTTAAACAAAGTAGGCCAAAAGAATCCAGATTGCAATACCTTAGCGCTAGTCTTGTTCGAACTAGCGTGTCCTCCACAAGGTAGTGAATGACAATGACGGATGACACTTTGCATCTCATCTTCCGGCACACATCGCCGAATAATGCCATCCGGACCTCTCTTAAAGAGGAGAGGTTCATTCCAAAAGTATTCCCGAACATCCTTAAAGAACTTCTTTCTTTGTGCGTAGGATAATCCGGGCGGTAATTCCTGACAAACCAAATAGTTAACAAAATCAGCAAACCATGGTTCGTTACCTTTGGTGATCACATCGATGCACTCCTCTATGATATGTAAATGCTCGTCCGGAAAGGAGTCATCTATAGGTAGATGGTCGTCCTCTAGATGTGTTGGACGACTCAAATGATCCGCAACAGAATTTTCCGAACCCTTCTTGTCGCGGATCTCTAGATCGAATTCTTGTAGGAGAAGAATCCATCTAATTAGCCTTGGCTTCGCATCCTTCTTTGCAAGTAGATACCGGATCGCAGCATGATCCGTGTATACAATCACCTTTGCACCTACAAGATAAGAGCGAAATTTATCAATTGCATATACAATAGCTAAGAATTCCTTTTCAGTAGTGGCGTAGTTGAGCTGCGCTTCATCTAGCGTCTTGCTAGCGTAATAGATAGCATGGGTTCGCCCTTCCTTCTTTTGTCCAAGAACAGCTCCTATAGCTACGTCACTTGCATCACACATAACCTCAAAGGGAAGATTCCAATCCGGAGGTTGGGTAATCGGGGCTGAGATTAGAGCTTCCCGAATCTTATTGAACGCATCTAAACATTCCTGTGAAAAATCAAAAACTGCATCCTTCATCAATAGATTAGTAAGCGGCTTTGATATTTTAGAGAAATCCTTTATGAAACACCTATAAAATCCAGCATGTCCTAGAAAACTTCTTATCCCTTTCACCGAAGTTAGGGGAGGAAGCTTTTCTATTGTCTCTATCTTAGCTTTATCTACCTCAATCCCTCTACTAGAGATTAAGTGTCCTAATACAATGCCCTCTTTCACCATAAATTGACACTTCTCCCAATTAAGAACTAGGTTAGTGTCTTCACACCTTTGTAACACAAGAGCAAGGTTAGAAAGACAATTGTCAAAAGAGAAACCATAAACGGAGAAGTCATCCATAAAAACCTCCATGATTTCCTCTATATATTCTGAGAAGATGGCCATCATGCACCTTTGAAAGGTGGCTGGGGCGTTGCAAAGCCCGAACGGCATCCTCCTATAGGCAAACGTACCCCACGGGCACGTGAACGTGGTCTTCTCTTGATCATCCGAGTGTATCGGGATCTGAAAGAAACCACTATAACCGTCAAGATAACAGAAATGTGAATGTTGTGCTAACCTTTCAAGCATTTGATCGATGAAGGGTAGTGGGAAGTGATCCTTCCTCGTCGCGTTGTTTAGCTTGCGGTAGTCTATACACATCCGCCATCCTGTTACGGTTCGTGTAGGAATGAGTTCGTTGTTTTTGTTGGTGATGACCGTCATTCCTCCCTCCTTCGGAACCACTTGTACGGGACTCACCCACTTGCTATCGGAGATAGGGTAGATGATACCTGCATCAAGTAGTTTAAGAATTTCCTTCTTGACAACCTCTTTCATTGTCGGATTTAACCGCCTTTGAGGTTGTCGCGAAGTTCTAAAGTCCTCTTCCATTAAGATCTTATGCATGCATAGGGAAGGTTTGATTCCTACTAAATCCTCTATAGTATATCCTAAGGCTTTCCTATGTTTCTTAAGGACAACCATAAGCTTACTATGTTCATCTATGCTTAAATCGGAACTAACAATTACCGGAAAGGTAGAATTAGGTCCAAGAAATGCGTACCTTAGATGTGTAGGAAGTGGCTTCAATTCCATTACTATCGGAGTCTCCAATGGCTCTTGAGGAATATCCGATGGTACCTTAGACGTGTCTAAGGAAGTAGAAGGTGTTGGAGAAGAATCAAGAGAAGTTGTGGAAGAAACACAATTTCTTTCGGATTCACCCAAAATTACGGCACCCCTGCCTTCTCCACGGCCGTGATTTTGGGCGTGGAAAGTAAATACGGTGCCTCTGTTTCCTCCACGGCCGTGTAAGTTACTGGAATGCTCCACGTTTGTGTTGATGAATTCCACGGCCGTGGAATAGGCTGTCTGGCCGTGGATCCGTACGTTTTCTGCCTCATCGTGGAGTTTCTCGAACTCTTCTTCATACACTTCTTTTTGTGCCTCTAAGGCTTCAATTGCCTCATTGCACTCCTCTTCTTCCCCTATATCCATTATGCTCATAGAAAGAACTTTTTGCAAGGGATCTTTGAAGAGAATAGAACTTACCTCTTCTCTAGATAGCTCTTCGTCATGGATATTGAATATATCCTCATCGAAGGCTGGTTCCTTCACTAGAGTGGAAAGAACGAACTCTACCTTCTCTTCTCTTATGTCAAAGGCGAGTCTAGCATTCTTGCAATCGACTATGCAGCCGGATGTTGCAAGAAACGGTCTTCCGAGAATGATCGGGACCGGACTATCTGCAGGAATGTCAAGCACAACAAAGTCTATAGGAATATAGAATTTACCTAGCTTGACCGGGACGTCTTCAACTATACCGACGGGACGAGTTATGGATCGATCCGCCATGTACAACGTCATCTTTACCGGTTTAGGATCGCCTAAACCGATCTTCCTGCATAAGGCAAGCGGAATGATGCTCACGCTTGCCCCCAAATCACATAATGCATCATATGTGACATCTCCCACTCCTATGGGAACACAAAATGACCCCGGATCCTTTAGCTTTGGGGGCATCTTCTCTTTCATGGTTTTGATGAGATCCGATGAATCCGAACTCATCTTAACCTCTCCAAAATCCTCTAGTTTCCTCTTGTTAGAGAGGATCTCCTTTAGGAACTTTCCATAAGTTGGCATACCTACAATTGCATCAATGAAAGGTATATTAATATGCAGTTTGCTCATGAGTTCAATAAACTTACCGAATTGCTTGTCTAGACGCGCTCTAGCTCTAGATTGCGGGAACGGTAGGGGAGGTTTGTAAGCTGGAGGAGGAACGTAGACATCTTCCTTCTCTTTCCCCTTTTGTTTTTCCTTCTCAACGGGGACTTCTATAAACTTAGGCTGCGGGTCGGTAGTTGTTACTCCACTCCTAGTTGTGATTGCCATCACCCTTCCTTTTGGGTTGTCCTCCGTCTTTCCTGGAAGTTTCCCTTGATTCCTAGGAACTTCCTCCGTATGGCTAAACATTTGGTTTTCTAAAACCTTTTGGGCTTTATCAACCTTAGATATGTGATCATCAACCTTGATGATGCGAGTCTCCAATCCTTGAAGCTTACCCAAAATTGTTTCCAACATGGGATCGGGCTTCTCTTTCCCCGAAGTACTTCCACCATTAGATGTTTGCCCCTGACTTTTCAAAGGAGTGGAAGAAGAGGAAGGTGGGATTAGTGAATTTCCTGAATTGGAAGAATAAGAATTACCGGAATTTTGTTGGTTGGGATACCAATTGTTGTTCTGGTTGTTGTTGTTGTTCCAATTGTTCCGGTTGTTGTTCCGGTTGTTGCGGTTTGTATTCTCATTCCCGTTGTGGTTATTGTTGTTGCCTAAATAACCCACATCTTGTTCCTTTTGCTTTGGAAAGTTGGTTTTGATGGCTTCCTTCAACTCTTTAATCTCCGTATTGAGAGAAAAGATTTGAGTTTGAGCTGCTTGTGATAGCTTTGCTCCTTGCTCCACATGATTCGCCTCCACTTTCCGATGAGAATACTTCTCAATGACTCGCGCTTGCTTCTCAATGAAGTCCCAAGCGTCATCTTCCCTCATGTCCATGAATGTACCACATGAAAGGGATTGGAGCTTGAATTGTGTCTCCACATCCTGCCCCTTATAGTATATCTCCAATAGCGCCAATTTGGATATGCCATGATGTGGGAAATCCAATAGCAAATCCTGAAATCTTTCCCAAGATTGAAACAAACTTTCGTTAGATCTCATAGAAAATGCATTAATTTTACCTCTCAACTCCGCCGTCTTGGATGGCGGAAAGAACTTAGTGAGGAATTCCGAAGAAAGATCCTCCCATGTTTCTAGTTTCCCACTTGGAAGAGCTTGATACCAAGACAATGCTTTCCCTTTCAAGGAGAAAAAGAAAGGCTTGAGTTTATAGCTGTTGGTAGTTGCATTCTTTGGCTTCATTGTCTCCATCATGATCTCAAAATTTTGTAGATGTTGATGTGGAGATTCAGCGCTTGTTCCCCCAAATTGATTTTGGCGGACAATGGTAATAACTTGCAGGTTGAAGCTAAACCCTTGTGCATCATCAGCATCAAATTTCACACCCAAACGGCGTGGTTGCTGCGTTGGATCCATCCTTTGGCCAAGAGTCCTTGGCTCCTCATCCACACGTTCGACTCTCGCACCTCTAGCTGGGGCACGGCGATTGGTAGCTGGCCGTGGAGTGAACGGATTCACATTGATCGTTGGATCAATTTCCTCTAGTGGTGGCATGGAAGAGTCGCTATCCTCATCGGATGAGTTGGCTCTAACCGATCTTGATGGTCTCCTTCTTCTCTTTGTCTTCTTCAGGTTGTTTATTTCCAGCCTCATTTGAAACATCATGTCCGATAGATCATCAACCTTCGTTTGATGACGATCCATTTCTTCCCTACGAGTCTTCTCACTCCATTGGAGTTGAGCTTCTTTTTCCGCCAACTCCGTTTGGTAATCACGTTCTCTTTCTTCAGCCATTTTTCTTTCCTTAAGCTTTTTCCTCAAAGTCCTCTCAAGCTCTTGATCAAGAGGTAAGAGGTCTTCGTTGTTCCTAGACCTGCGCATACACTCGAAAAGATATCAAATAACAAGGGAAGAGCTCCCAAGCTTGACAACCGATAACCGAATTCGGCCTAGACCAAATCCCCGGCAACAGCGCCAAAAAAAACTTGTTCGCCACTTAGCGTGCGTGCAAATAAGCTTTAAATTTATAAAACTAGAAATCAAGCAAGCGAACCCGCAGTGTACGGATCGATATAGTTAAGCAAGAATTCCAGAGTATTAAACACAGGGATTTGGGGGGTTAAATCCAATTATAGAATTATCAAGCAAGTAAATGTATGAGCTATTGTAAATATTGGGAAAATAACAATCCTAAAGATCTAGGAATCCAACTATAAAAATCGATTCAAGATATACTAAAGATATAAGGACAGAGTTGAGATTTGCAAAGGTTTACGAATGTAAGGCAATGTACGGTGAAGTTCCAAAACCTTATATGACTCACCTAAAGACACTCTCTATAAAGGTTGTTGAGGCTTCAGTATAGAAAGGATCTAAAGACAAGAATTAATATCAAATACCCAAACTTGTAATCCAAGGATCAAGACTAACTAAACCGATTAAGGTTGTGACACTCGGAATCGAGGTAGAGGTTGTTGAGGCTTCACTACCACCTAGAAAAGGCAAGCCAAGACTAAGTTAAAGCAAATCTTTAAGTTCGGATTAAAGTAAAAGCAAGGTTCGTAAACTAAGGGAAATTACGGGTGGATCTTGAGATTCCACGGCCGTGGAACTCAAGAACACACCGTGATTTTGGTTCGTCGGCGATTCTCTCTAACTCTCAGGGTCCAATCTGTTTACGATCGATCTATCATCATCTAAGCCACAACTATCAACCCTTCACCTTAGAATTGCTAAAGGGTTTTAGCCAACAACAGTCATTATGATATCAAATTCAAGATTTAAAAGAATGAAAGATGAAAACCTTCGAAAACCTTTAATAAATTCAAAGCAATCTCAAATGCACTAACAAGAGTAATGATATATAGCAGATTCGGAATAACACAATCAATCACAATCCTTAATAAGAACGAAGAACGGGATGTCAATCCGTCTTCTAATTCAAACCTAAGGACAAAAGACATAATCTCCGTACGTCCAATGAAACTCTCAATGCGCGGAAGCAAATCTCCAAGCGATGATGCTCTAATCGCGATCTAAGCGGAGGCGTAAGCGGGCGTCTAAGCAGGTGTAAGCGAAGGTGATGGAATCTCTCTCCTTCCGTCCTTTTATAGGGCAAGATAAAATAAGTGTCCAGCCCATTGTGTAAAAGATCGTGGCTTTAATTATTACGTCAAAAGATCGCCTAAATCACGGTTCCATAGGATTCCACGCCCGTGGTTTAGAGCGTGGTTTAGAGCGTGAAATTTGATTATGGTGCTTCACAACTTCCACGGCCGTGTAACTCACTGGAATGCTCCACGCTTGTGTTGCCAAAGTTCCACGGCCGTGGTTTAGAGCGTGGACTTCATTACGGCCGTATTTTAGAGCGTGGAACATAAGTAGCTCGTAATTCTCCTTTGTTTTGTGTCATTCTTCATCCTAGCATCTTCCTTAGCTCCTTTGTGGTGTCCTCAATCCTTGGATATGCTCAATCCATCTCCATTCTCTCTAAATCCGTTCGGTTTTAGCTCTTATTCGTCTACAATCAACACAAAGCTTATGTAGACCTCTATATCGACAATATAGACAAAGTAGCTCACAATTGCTTCAATGCTTTATCAATGAACACTAATATGGATGAAATACATCTAGAAAACGTGCCTAAAATATCACAATATTTCATGCTAACAAACAACAGTTGGCACGCATCGATCAGGATGGCTCCTTACGAGGCTTTATATGGACAGAGATGTCGTACACCGCTGTGTTGGGACGAGCCTACTACTGCCAGCGGAGTAGCACCTGGGCAGATTCAGGATGACATGACTCGAGTAGCAGTGATCCGAGAGCAGATGTTAGCATCACAGAGCCGACAAAAGTCTTATGTTGATAAGAGGCGCAGACCTCTGGAGTTCAGAGTTGGAGCTCAGGTTTGGTTGAGAGTATCCCCGACATGAGGCGTCAGACGTTTCGGTGTCAAGGGGAAGCTGAGTCCCAGATATGTTTGACCGTTCGAGATTCTTGAGCGAGTTGGAGAGGCAGCATACAGACTTACGTTGCCACCGAGACTCGAGGGTGTTCACCCTGTTTTCCATGTGTCTCAGCTACGGGAGTACATACCGGACCCGAGACACACAACTACGGGAGTACATACCGGACCCGAGACACATCGTCAGTCATGAGGATCTCGTGATCGAGCCAGACCACACGTTCGTAGAGAACCCGGTGGCTGTCTTAGAGCGTAGTACGAGACGCTTACGTTTGAAGGACATACCGATGATGAAGATACAGTGGTCAATGTGAGGAGCTGATGAGTCGACTTGGGAGACAGAGGATAGTGTCCATAAGAACTATCCGGAGTTTTACGCCGAGCTTGTTGCACCGTTAGTTTAGTCTGTTGTGTGGTTTTTCCTTTGTTGCGTAGTGAATGCTTTTGCGTGACGTTTTGTGTTACGAGCCCCGAGTGGGAATATATGAGTTCAGTTCTGTTTCTGTGTGTTGTTGTGACCATTTGGCTTTTGCAAGTTTCGGGACGAAACTTCTTTTTAGGGGATCTGATGTAATATCCTAGGTTTTTGCCTTCACCGCCCCTGCGGTGAAGAGGGCTGCCCCCGCGGCCAGCCGCCCCTGCGGATTTACGACAGATCGTGCCGATCTTTCTTCCGTTCTTTTTATCTTTTTTCCATAGATAGAATGTCTGATATTCCATCCTATGGTCCGGTTTCCTTATCTTCTTTTTGAACCCTAGACGTCTGTCCGTCTATCTTTCCAGCCCGTCCCTATATATTCTCTTCTTTCTCTCCTTTTTCCCCTTTTTTTTGCTATCATCTTCTTCAACCCTAGAGAGCTGTAGCCGTCTTTGCTTCTTGCAACCTCGCTGAACGTGTAAGCGCATCTTTTCTAGTTCTTCTTCACGTTCCTGTAGCGCTGCATGCCTTCTCCTTCTATTTTGGTTTCTTCCTTTCGTTCTTCTCTTTTCTTCTTCTCCAAGGATCAAGCATGAGCCTTGATTCTTGTGGAGTGTTCCGTTGTTGACCCTTCGTTGTTCTCAGGCTCCCTGGAGTTGAGTCTGGAAGTGTTGGAACCAAAAGTTCGAGCTTTGGTTGCCCTTGCTGTGAGTTCGGTCGAAGAGGAATCCCGACAGAGCTTCTATCAGTGCAACCAAAAGTTCGAGCTTTGTTGCTGAACCTTTTGTGTTACCTTCTTGTGAGGTAAGTCTCTTGGAGTTACGTAGCTTCATTCCGCGTATTAGTTGGATTGCATTGTCTTGTTTTTGTTGTTATCATTTTTATAACGGATAATTGGAAATAAGATTCACCCTTTGATACCTTAATTGGCCCAAGTGTATTATAACCGGGCGGTGACCACTTGTCTAGTTCTACAGGAGACTAGAATGTGCTCTTGCAACCCAGACCCGTAGGTAATGGATAGTACTGATCTATTCCTATTGGTAGACGGAAGCGGAGGCGAGTTTCGAGAAATTCTCATGTGACAAAAGAAGTTGAATTAGTGATGGATAACCTTAATGAAAGATAATAACCGGTTGATGTGTGAGCATACTATGCGTTTTCTTTACCTTATGTGTGTTTGTGCCTTTACACTCTTGCTTATACCTAGAATGTTAGCTAACGGTTTTTACCGTCGTTGTAGATGTTCCACAGGTTCAGGATGCTGCTGAGTGATCCGGAGGGCGTGGTCAGCCGGGGTTCCCGTACATTATAGGACGGGTTCGGGGTTTTTGTTTCGTTTGTTGTTTCCCTTTTGTTTTGAACCCGACTGTGGAGTTTTATGTTTTCTTTTGGTTTGAACCTTTGGTTTTATTTTGAGTTTTGGTTTTCATTCGTCTGTGCCTTGTTGTAAGACCCGTTTGCTGTTGCTACTCTAAGGGTCGGGACCCATTGTGCGGTCCTAGCCTGTAGCGCTTCAAGTTCCCACAACTTGGGGTGTTACAACTATGTTCTCTTTCCCCCAATTTTTTTTTGAATTTATGTTGGTATTGATTGGATGATTATTGCCTAAAACAAATTTTGATGGTCCTTTAAACTCACATGCTCATCTAATAATTTAACAATTTTTTTTTATAGATTTTCACTTCTTACCGTAAGAAATGTTCTCACCTGAAGAATACCCTTGTGGATAGGAATTAGGAGAGCCGTGATGATGCCACGTGGCACCACCATAAAATGAACAGTTAGTAATAAAAATATGAACACTGCCTATAACAAAAAAAATGAACAGTCATTAATAAAACTATGAACACTTACTTTGAAAAATATGAAAAGTTACTTTGAAAAATATGAACACTTACTCTGAAAATTATGAACACACTTGTAAAAAAAATGAACATCATATTTTTTTTACACGATTTGAAACAAAAAGAAAATTTTTTCAAAAATACAAAAATAAACATTTAGTGTTAAAACATGAACAATTAGTGTTGGGTAAAAAGTGAGCAGTTATTAATAAATATGAACACTTACTTTAAAAACCATGAACACTTACTTTAAAAACCATGAACACTTACTTTAAAATCCGTGAACACCATAATTGTAAGAACAATGAACACATACTTGTAAAAATATGAACAACGTTTTTTTTACAACCATGAACACCATATTTTTATTACTAACTGTTCATTTTGTGGTGGTGACACGTGGCATGTCACGTCACCGTTTTGTTTTTGTTTTTTTTCCAGACGGTGACATGGCATGCCACATGTCACCATCCTAGCTCTCCTCATTCCTATCCACAAGGGTGCTCCTCACCGGAACCAGCCTCTATATATATATAATGTAAAAAAATAATTTTAATTTATATATAAAAAATAATTTTAATAAAATAAAAAATGTGAAGGGTAACCCCACTATTAGTTAGTATTTGAACTTTTTATGTTTGTAAGATATAAGCTAGGGCTTTTTTTAAACCGGATTTAATTACTCAAATAAGAATGCTTTGTGACTTTGTGAATTCCGTTAGGTTTAACTTAAAAATAAATTTATTATATATAACTTAAAACGTGATTATTCAAAAAACAATTTATAAAACTTGTGAAAACGTTAAACTTATATCGTGAAACATCCTTCTAAGATGTGCATATGACCTATATCGACCGGACTGTAACTTATGATCCGTTCTAGAGCGTTGAAAATGAATTTTCAAAACCCTAAACCGTGGGTTAGATTAGGATCGGACTGCAATGATCTGATCCAATACATATTGTGAAGATTGGATCGGTGATTTAGTTTGGTCAAATAATTTATTTTAGGATATTATGACCGTGAGGACTACTAGGTAGGACACCGATCGATTGACAAAGACGCCTATCGCGAGAGGGAAAGTGAACTATTTGCCCTAGTTTCGTAGTGCCCCTACCAGTACATATCACGATATCCACTAGAAGTTGAAAAGTACAATTTGTTCGTTGTAACTTTGGATAAAGAGTTTGTTGTCACTATGGATAACGAAGATATGGACGATGAAGCATGTTCGCTCTCAGATGTGTGTGAGTAATGAATGGATATAGTCTTAAATTTATAATTGTAATAAAAGCCTGAACAATTTAGCGAACCCGTAGTGTACGGATCACATTGCAGTAAAATCAAATATTCTAAGGTCGATCTCAAGGATTGAGCCCCGACAATGTTCTGTCACATTTTCCGCTCCCGCACCTGCACAGAGCCACCCCTGCGCCTCTGTCACGTGCCGCCCCTGCGCCTCTGTCCAACCGCCCCCGCGATTGCCTCTACAGTAACTCCCGTTCTTCTGAGTTGCTTCCTTGCTTGCTTTTCTCGTTCTTTTCCTTATTCCTTCTAGATGTTCCTTGACCCTTGAGTGTTCTATAAGACTAAGGTTGAGACCTTAGCTTGTGGAGATCTCTTAGAGATCATTGAGACTAGAAGTTATAGACTTCTAGCAACCGTTTCATTCCTGATTCGTGATGCTTGTGTGAATAGGCTTTCCTTGCTCCTTTCTTGAGGAAAACTGAGCCTATCTCTGAGTTGTTGTGAGCTTTTAGGCTTTCTTAGAGTGAGGTAAGTCCCTTGGACTTACTTAGCTTCATTCCGCGTATTGGTTGGATTGTATTGGCTTGTTTGTGTTGTTTATCATTTTATAACGGATAACCGGAATAGGATTCACCATTTATAACATTAACTAGCCCAAGTGTATGATAACCGGGCGGTGACCACTTGTCTAGTTCTTCAGGAGATTAGAATGTGCTCTTGCAACCCAGACCCGTAGGTAACGGATATTACTGATATATTCCTATTGGTAGACGGAAGCGGAGGCGAGTTTCGGGAGATTCTTGTGCGACAAAAGAAGTTGAATTAGTAATGAATCACTTAATGAAAGATAATAACCGGTTGTGTGCGAGCATGCTATATATTTACCTTTACCTTATGTGTGTTTGTGCCTTTACGTTCTTTCTGATATCTAGAAGGCGTTTTTGGTGAATTGGTCACAAAACACTATACCACTATCTATTCTAACCCCCACCTTTTTCAATTTTTTAAATTAGGCCCAAAAAGGTCAAATTTGGTTGAAATATAAGCTGTGTAAGAAGTCTCAAAAATACTGATGGAAAATGCAGAAAGTACAAGTTGCAGAAAATTGTAGAATGTAGCAGCCGGTCGAAGTGACCTCTCTGCAGACCAATGATGATTTTTTATTTTCCTCCAAAAATGTCCTTTGCTGCAACAAATGAAATTTCTTCCCTTTTCGAATGATGCTTTCCAAATAAATTGGGCATTATTCTTTCATACATAACAAAACCTACTCTTCTTCATCAATTGAAGCCACCGTATTTGAAGATAAAACGAGGTTCGACCGGCTATTGGGTAAGGTTACTGTTTCTCAAGTTTTAACGGAGTAATATGTGTAGTATATATTCCGGTAGATTCTTTTCATGTGCATGAAGCTTGAACACGTTATACGCAAGGTTGATAACAGCGATTGGGTAAGTTGTTGTACATGTATAGCGACTTGCTTTTGGGTATTGTATTACACCCAGTTGTTGGGTATGCACTTGTTGTGTAGCTACTTGCTTTTGGGTATTGTATTACACACACTTGGGTAAGTTCTTTTCATGTAGCCAACATTTTGTTTTCATTTATGGACATTATACATGTATGGCAACTTGCTTTTGGGTATTGTACTACACCCAGTTGTTGGGTAGGTACTCGTTGGGTAGCTACTTGTTTGTTCATAAATGTACTTACATATATAATATCTTCATTTCAGGTATGGATACTGTACAATTTGCATGTTACTCCGGGGGAGATTGAGTCACTTTGGATGGGATTTGGAGTTATGTTGGAAAAATTCAAAGCAAACACATAATTATGACACAAGGGACAACAATAGATGCGTTGAAAGGGTTAACTGCATCAAGATTTAAGTTGGCAATCGAAAAACATAATCTTGTATCAATGTACAAAAATAGTATTAATGAATCTTTACACCCTTTCACCATTGATAGTTGTGAAGATTTTCAAGCATAGTGGTTTATGATGAGCGGGTTGCAAGGGCAAGAGTTCAAGAGGACGCATCAAGGTATGAATGTTCACATCCTACTTTGTTTACTGAGTCATTGGTCGGGCTCCAACAAAGGTGGGCGCTTGAGGTTGGTCAGACTTATAAGAGTAAGAAGGATTTAAAGGTTGTTTTGTGTCTGAATGTCATGTACCAGTGTTTTGAGTACAAGATTAAAAAAATCAATGAAACATGTTGTGGTTGCTAAATATGATGAAAGTACTTGCAAATGGAAAGTTCGTTTCTCTATTTTAGGCAAGTCTCAACATTTCACCATCACACGGTGTAACACCCCAAGTTTCACAACTCGGGGAGCTACTGGTTAGGACCTCACAGTGGGTCCCGACCTTAGTTTGCCAACAACTTAACTAGATCTCACAACAAGGCACATATAAGGAAATTCATAAATCATAAAGTAGGTTTTAACAAAACAACGAATGTGACCAGAAACTGACAGCCGGAAATAACAAAGTCTTATAAACTGAGAAATAGTACAGTCATAACTGAAAGACCAACAAAAGACACAGCACCCGATCCTAAGGAGTACGACACCCCGGCTGTCCACTATCATCCAGATCACTCGGCATTTGCTCTAACCTGTCGCAAGTCTAAACAACGATAAACAGTTAGCTAACTAATCAAATATAAGTAGAAAGATAAATAGCACAAACACACAGAAGAAGAATATAAACACCCAACATGCTGGCACACAATCCGGTTATTATCTGATAACTTATGTGATTCACTTCATCCGGTTTTAAAAGTTGTAGCACGAGAAATCTTAAGATTCTCGCCCCCGTTCCTTATCCAACTGGTGATGGTTTGGCACACCTCCACCGGTGGCGTCCCCGCAAACCAAGTATGGACTAGTCCCGAAAGAAACCCCCAGCGCCCTCGGGCTAACTGAGCAGAATGCTACCGCCCGTGACTCTTAGGCCAGATAAATAAGTCGGTCGATGATTACTATGAAATACACTAGTACACATGTCACTCAAACACCACTATCATCATTCACACTCATATCTGACACCTAACTAAGTAAGCCCAAAGGACTTACCTGAAATAGATCTCGATTCTCTAATTCTCAAATCGATCTGTAACTGTAGGAATTCAGTGGCCTGTCAAAGGAGGCAAGTGCATCAGCACACTTTCTAGGTAATTAGAAGTTTAAGACTTCTAAGATGGTAGATCTTATTAGAACAAGATTTGATTACAAAACTAATTTATGGTAAAATGACTATTTTACCCTTGGTCCCGAAACTTCCAAAAATTCATAAATTATGCTTAAACTCTTTGAGACTAAAATACCGTAGTCTAACTCTTAAGGATGAGTTTGGGTAAAAACTAGAAAACTACACATTTTTCTATTTTCCGAAAAGTCACTAGGGTCCAACTTTGGCTCCAAATATGAAGCTCGAATAAATTTATAAAAATTCCGAAATAATTTTCTAGATCATCTATGATATGTAATCTACTCATAGTATCAAGAATTTTTTAAAACTGTCCAACCATCCCTTCTATAAAAATCTCCAAAGTCGGTTATAACACCTAGAATTTCTATACTTAGCCAATAATTTCACTGCTGGAAACAGCTCAACTACCCTACTTTGGGACCTTATAACTTCTAATCCGACCGTTCATTTATTCTCAAAGTTTAACACAATAAACTACATATATCTATCTACGATCTATCAAAATTTCAACGGTGGATCTTCAATCTAACGCCTAAAAATTTATCTCCAAGATTGACAGTTTCCAATCTTCAAAACTAGAAAAAAAAAGAGTTTATTTGCAGCAGGTCCTTGGTTCTACCATTCATGACAACACAACTCAAAAACTAACTCTACCTACACTCTCTTGACTCAACATTCATAGATAGCAACAACTGCTAAGCATCCTAACCCATCATCTAAACAATCCAAGGGCCTAAACCAATTACTTTCCTCTCTTCTACATAACATGACAACAAGTGAAAAAAATGGTTAACTTACTCAGCAACAGATCGCTACTCAAGTCATGGACAGGAAGAGGTTACTCACGATTTTTTTTGAGCAAGGGGGAGGAATGGACTCACCAGATTGATAGGGTGCACATGTAACGTCTACAGATCAGGAGTGGAGCGGCTGGACTACTGTGGTGAGGTGTGATATCAGCTTGTTGGGAGTCCGGGAGAGCGTCCAGTCTGCAGTACATAGGGAGGCTTGCACTACACGGGCAAGGTCTTACCGGTTGGCTGCAATGGGTGTGCACAGAGGGAGGCTTGCAGTCGGTGTGTCTCTTTGATCGATGCGTTGCTCCGACTGGCGCCAGGAAGGGTTGTTGTCGTCGGCTGAGTTGCAGAAGGGCCAAGGAGAGAGCGTGATTGTGGGCGTGAGAAGAGGAAGCAACTATTCTTCTTCATGGGTTTAAATTAAGATAATAAATGGACTTGTTTGAAAGCATGATGGGTGTTTATTCTTTTATGTGTGTGTGCTATTATTATTCTTCTTCTAATATTTAGATAACTAGCTAATGGTTTCTCTTGTTGTGTTTTTAGATTTACCGCAGGTTAGACCAGCAGCTGAGTGATCCGGAAGTAGTGTTCAGCCGGGTCGCCGTACTCCTTAGAGTGGGGGTTGGGGTTGTTGGTTGTCGTTCTTTCTTTTGTTAAGACAGTTGTTCGTTTTTCCTCTTGATTAAGTAATATAGGCTGCTAGACCGTATTGCATTCATTACCTTAAAAATACTATTTCATGAATTTCGGTTTTCCTTATTTGTGTCTTGTTGCAAGATCCTAGTAATATTGTTGTCAAACTGAGGTCGGGACCCATTTTGAGGTCCTAACCAGTAACGTTCCGAGTTCTGAGAATTCGGGGTGTTACAACATGGTATCAGAGCTCTAGGTTGGCAACAATGGCACTTGAAATCTTCTGAAGAGACCGAATAAGTTGTAAGCAGAACCCGAAAGGGGTATGAGTTTTTTTAAAAAAAAGGAACTTTTGGTTTTCAAATGCATGCATAGTCTGGTTGGGAATAGAAAAGTACGGGTGACCACCACTACTATCGCGGATCTCAGTATGCTTAGTTCGAACTTTAGGTTTTTACTATAGTTGGACTTTTAGCTAGTTATATTTATAGTTGTTATTCCTCGTGCAGATGGCACGTACTAGAGCTACGCTAGCTACTGGTCTAGGTAGAGGCCGTACACCTCTCCCTCCAGCTGGACCAGGTAGGGGGGATGGGACCCCTATAGTTAGAGGACGCGGCCGTGGAGGTAGACCTCCACTAGCACGAGGTCGAGGTCGAGGTCGAGATCCTCGAGAGGATCCACCAGCAGTGATCATGCCAGATGCGGGAGTGGAGGAGGTGGCTGAGAGTGTAGGTCCCGAGGTCAGGAATGAGACCGTTGCTAGGTCTGGAGCGCAGAGGGCACGTTCGACTGAGTCAGGACGTGTTTCTATTGGAGCGTCGGAGTATAGAGAGTATCGAGCATACGTCAAGCGTATTGAGGAGGCTGCTAGGACAGAGAGACTCACTCAGGTACCACCAGTACCGGCTAGATCTATTTAGGTGACACAGGGAGTGACTTAGGTGCCGGCTGTACCTGAGAGGAGAGTTGTGGCTGATAGAGCTCCTACTGGGTCTAGAGCACCGAGGCCGGATGAGTGGTTGAAGGCTTTTAACTCTCAGAAGGTCCCCTCATTTAGTGGAGAGATAGGACTGGAGGTGGAGCACTGGATTGGACAGGTAGAGACTGCATTAGAGGCGATACATTGCCCAGAGGATCGACATTTGGTGCAGACATGTTTCACTGAGGATGCTCATTTCTAGTGGCGGACCGTACGTAGTCGAGTCACTAGTTGGGAGCAGATGAGGAGCATTGTTAGAGACAGATACTGCCCTGTCTCGTTGAGGAGAGAGAGGTTTTAGGACTTCATTGAGGCAGGATTTGAGGACATTCCGATTGCTACTGCCATCAAGAAGTTCCAGAAGGAACTAACACTACTTGGACCAGCTGCACCTCCTGAGGAGCAGCATGTGTATCTCTTTTCACGGAGATTGAGGGAGAGCACTCGTTCCTATCTGGCAGGATTTCGTTGTGAGACTCTGTCAGACTATCAGGATAGGGCGTCTGCATATGAGAGAGACAGACCAGTACAAAGGAGAGCTGTTCAGTCAGACCGGCCGGATAAGCGGCAGAGGACAGGATATGCTAGTGGTAGTACAGGAGAAGTTGTTTTTGGACGGGGGCAGACTCAGGGGCGACATAACCATACCGCTACTGGTTAGACTTTAGTTGGTGGCTTACAATGCCACAATTGCAGTGGCTATGGACACATCCGATTAAACTGCACGAAGCCGGCAGTGACCTGCTTCCAGTGCGGCAAGGTTGGACATAGGGCTGCATTCTGCCTCCAGGGCAAGGCTCCATCTCAACAGGGTTCTTCCCCTGCATGTCTATCAGGGAGTGTATAGAGGCAGCCACAATACCGAGCTCCGGGTCAGCAGCAGCAGTACCGAGCCCCAAGTCAGCAGCAGTCTTACAGGACTCTAGGACACACATCTTCACAGAGCTCTATGCAGGGATCAGGTCGGGGCAGAGGACGTGGCAGTGTAGCTGATACTAGAGGAGCTCAAGCACGAGTGTTTGAGTTGAGAGACGCTGATCAGCCAGATGCACCGACTGCCACAGGTACGATCCAGATCCATGACTTACCCGTACGAGTTTTATTTGATACGGGTGCTACACACTCCTTCATATCTGATGCATGCGTAGATAGGTTGTCCTTAGCTACTGTAGAGGGGATACCTTTTATGATAGGCTTACCTGATGGGAGTAAGGTAAGAGGGACTAGAGAGATCTATGGATGTCCTGTTCGCATGGGAGATCGAGACTGCCTAGTGAATTTTCTAGTCATGTCCTTAGCTCACGAGGATGTGATTTTAGGGATAGATTGGATGAGGAGACACGGAGCAGTCTTAGACATTGGTAGGAGGACAGTGACAGTTGCCACTGAGGAGGGTCATAGAGTGATATTCTGAGGTTGGGACCTCGGAAAGTCAGGCACAGTTATCAATGCAGTGAGAGCAGCGAGATTGATAGCACAGGGTTGCGAGGCCTTCTGGTGTTATGCCATGAAGGAAAGCAAGAGCCTGACCATAGAGGAGATACCTGTTGCATGCGAGTTTGCAGAGGTATTCAGTGGCAATCTGCCATGACTACCCCCACAGTGGAGCGTTGATTTCAGCATTGACTTAGAGCTGGGCACGAGACCGATCTCGAAGGCTCCGTACCGTATGGCACCGATAGAGCTGCTTGAGCTGAAGAAGCAGTTAGAGGAACTAGCAGAGAAGGGTTTCATACGCCCTAGTGTGTCTCCTTGGGGCGCGCCAGTACTATTTGTGAAGAAGAAGGACGGATCGATGAGGCTGTGCATAGACTACAAAGAGTTGAACAAAGTAACCATCAAGAACAAGTATCTACTGCCGCGCATAGATGATCTGTTGTACCAGTTGCATGGAGCGTCTGTGTTCTCGAGGATAGACTTGAGGTCAGGTTACCACCAGTTGAGGGTGAGAGATCAAGACATACCTAAGACGGCATTCCGGACTAGGTATGGTCATTATGAGTTCGTAGTGATGCCATTTGGGCTCACTAATGCACCAACGGTGTTCATGGAGTTGATGAATGGGATATTCATTGACTTCTTAGACCAGTTTGTAGTGGTCTTCATTGACGACATCCTAGTTTACTCTAGGAGTCGAGAGGAGCATGCCGGACACTTAAGGACAGTATTGCAGATTCTACAGGATAGCCAACTGTATGCTAAGCTATCCAAGTGTGAGTTTTTGATGTCAGAGGTGGCTTTCTTAGGTCACGTGGTGACTGTTGAGGGTATTAAAGTCGATCCGGCGAAGATCGAGTCAGTATCTTCTTGGCAACCTCCTAAAAATGTTAAGGAGGTTCGCAGCTTTCTAGGTTTAGCAGGTTACTACCGCCGGTTTGTGGAAGGGTTTTTCTTGATTGCCTGACCACTTACCTGTCTTCTGAGGAAGACTACTCGGTTTATCTATTCTGAGCCGTGTCAGTAGAGTTTTGAGGAGCTGAAGAGGAGATTGACGTCCGCTCCGATTTTGGCACAGCCTGAGGGTACAGATGATTTTGTTGTATACAGTGACGCATCCAAGCTAGGCTTGGGGTGTGTTTTGATGCAGAGGGGTAAGGTCATAGCCTATGCGTCTCGGCAGTTGAAGACGTATGAGGAGAACTACCCCAGACATGATCTAGAGTTGGCTGCAGTAGTTCATGCTCTTAAGATCTGGCGTCACTATCTCTATGGGGCGACATGCCAGATCTTCACAAACCATAAGAGTCTGAAGTATATATTCACTCAGCGGGAGTTGAATAACCGCCAGAGGCGGTGGTTAGAGTTGATCAAGGACTTCGACCTTGAGATTCTTTACCACCCCGGAAAGGCAAATGTAGTAGCTGACGCCTTGAGCCGGAAGACGCCTAGGGAGAGGGCGATAGCCCGGTTGACAGTACAGCCACAGTTGTAGAGAGACTTGGCTTGGTTGGAGATAGAGATTCAGTTTCCCGATACTAATAGTTAGTTGGCTACTTTGGAGTTACTTCCTGATCTGTTGGATGAGATCCGACAGAAGCAGGAGACTTGCCCGACTTTGACCAGGATCCGAGACAGGATGTCTCGAGATGAGGCCCCACAGTTCACTATTGTTGCAGATGGAGTGATGAGACGTCAGGACCGCGTTTGTGTGCCGTCAGACAGTGAGTTGAGATAGAGGATACTAGGTGAGGCTCATGCTACCCCATGCTCAATTCATCCTGGAGCGAGTAAGATGTACAAGGATGTGAGACGGTCCTTCTGGTGGGGTGGTTTGAAGCCCGATGTGACTCGGTATGTAGCTTTGTGTGCGACCTGCCAGCAGGTCAAGATTGAGCATCGTAGGTCCGGAGGAGAGCTCCACCCACTTCCAGTACCACAGTGGAAGTAGGAGGATATATCTATGGATTTTGTCACAGGATTGAGGCTCAACAAAGGCTTTGATGATATTATGGCAGTGGTAGACCGTCTGACAAAGACCGCACGTTTCATTCCGATTAAGGAAACGTGGCCGGTAAGTCGTCTAGCTGAGGAGTTCACCAGACACAATGTGAGACTCCACGGGGTACCGAGGACTATCGTCTTTGACAGAGATGGACGTTTTACCTCGAGATTTTGGCAGCAGGTACATACTGCTTTGGGGACGAGCCTCCACTTTACCACTGCCTACCACCCGCAGACAGACGGACAGTCTGAGAGGACAATTCAGACCTTAGAGGACATGCTCCAGGCGTGTGTACTAGATTGGGGACAGGTATGGCCAGATCATCTCCCACTAGTAGAGTTTTCATATAATAACAGCTGGCACACGTCTATTGGGATGGCTCCCTATGAGGCTTTGTACGGGCGGAGATGTCGTACGCCCTTATGTTGGGATGAGCCCAGTAGAGCTGATGGAGTAGCTCCAGATCAGATACAGGATGACATCGCTCGGATTGCCCTAGTCCGAGAGCGGATGTTAGCAGCTCAGAGTCGTCAGAAGTCCTACGCCGACAAAAGGTGTCGAACTTTGGAGTTTAGAGTGGGTGCTCAGGTGTAGCTGAGAGTGTCACCTACGACAGGAGTCAGGCATTTCGGCATTAAAGGGAAGCAGAGTCCCCGATATGTCGGACCTTTTGAAATCTTGGAGAGAGTTGGAGAGGTGGCCTACATACTAGCATTACCGCTGAGACTAGAGGGTGTCCATCCGGTCTTCCATGTATCTCAGTTGAGAGAGTACATTCCGGATCCGAGACTCGTCATCAGCCATGAGGATTTGATAGTTGAGCCTGACCATACATTTGTAGAGTACCCAGTAGCTGTCTTGGAGCGCAGTACTAGACGTCTGCGGTCCAAGGAGATACCTATGTTGCGGATCCGGTGGTCTAGGAGAGGAGCTGATGAGGCCACTTGGGAGACTGATGAGAGTATTAGACGTAACTATCCCGAGTTCTTTGCGGGGTTAGTGGTTACTCCTGTATCGACGAGTTAGTACTCGGATGTTGTGTTGTTTGACCATTCATGTTTTTATAATGGATTGGATGTTTACGTTTTATGTGATATACGTCTGACTATGATGTGTGAGTAGTTGCATGGTACAAAACGAAAATTTTGAAGAGAAAAGATACCAAAGGAAACGTGTGATAAAATAAATGATTCTAAGTTTCGGGACGAAACTTCTTTTAAGGGGACACTGAAGTAAAAAACTCTCGTTTACTAGCATAATACTTGATGGTGAATTTTCTTTTCATTACGCTACCTTTTTTGGGCTTCTTCTTTGAATGAGTACTATCTTTTTTTGACTTCTCCTGAACAGACAGCCCAGAATGAGAACGCAAAGTTTGTACACGAGGAGACGCCACAAAATCATCAGCAAAATGTTGCTCAACATCCACCTTACTAGTTGGTTTGGTGGTTGGGGTTTGGGCAGAACCGACCACCTCCTCCTCCTCCTCCTTCTTCTTCTTCTTCTTCTTCTTCTTCTTCTTCTTCTTCTTCTTCTTTGTTTTTGATTCCTTTGTTTCTTTCTTGGTCTCAGTTTTTTGAGCTTCCTCTGACTCAGGAGGCACAATTTTGACATTCTTGAAACCTATGCCAAATAATATTTGTAGGCAACCATCACCATTTTCAAACTCCCACCAACTCCTATCATCAAAAAATAAGCCCTCCTCCTCGGATGCAGACAATGTCTCTGTCTCAGAATCCTTGAGATTGGAAACTATGGCCTTAATTTTCTAGTAGCTGAGTACCTCTCTTCCTTGAACCAAGGAGACATATCTGCGACAAAATGGGGTAGCCTCCCCATCAACTTCCTTGAGCATAGACTGTTAGATTTTGGGTATGGACATGCACACATGGATCTGCAACATATTATAACCACATGTTACCATGAACAAAACTTACACAAATATACCCCATAGTTGGCATACTGAATACCATTCGCAGAATTTTCATACTCAAAGGTCGTACCTGCAACGCCAAAGGCCACCCACCAATGCTGTAACTTCCGGTTGATCTGTACTTGGTCGGCTTGCAAGAATGAAGTGATAGAAGCGTTTGATTAAATACTCGACGACCCCAACAAAAAGTGGTGAATTTCGTCATGTCATGCACCAAACCCAAAGTATGTTGATCAACCTTCAATTGTCTGTCATGTCCCATTAGCACACCCTCAACCATCAATACAAGGGCCATTTTCAACCTCCTTTTAGACCTTTTTGGCTCTTTCATGTACAAATCCTCCAACTCTTTAATAAAACACCACCCCGTTCCAAGAAACACATCTTCAAAATTCACAGCAGGACTTTCTACTGTGTTTTTAGAGCAATCCAATCTGGTAATTGATAACACGATTTATGATCTAGATTTAGGTAATCATTTAGGTAGATTTCTCACTCATTCATGCATGGTTTAGCATTAGTTCAAGACGTTTTGCACTCAATTCATGTATTTTATCGAGATAGACGTCTACACGGACTTGTGTGTGTTTTATAGGTATTTCGGGAAATTTAGGAGCTAAAACGATGCGTTGAGGATCGTTCATCTAGATGACACACCCTCGGACTCATTGGGACACAAATTAAGGGCTAAGGAGGACTCATGGAACCTTGCCAACACTAGCCATGCACCAAATCACAACTTAATGATCAAAGGCGAAGTTTCTGCACAGAATCACGGTTCTCTGACACTCCACGGCCGTGGAATCAACCGTGGATTTTGCCAGATTCTTGTGACAGCTGTGCCACGACTCTCATGGCCAACTCATGCAAGTTTGTTATAAAAGTGGTCCTTCATGGGCTGTGAGAGGCAGCTGGGAGCATCTTGGAGCAGCTCATCCATTACCCATTTCCTCTAACAAAAATATCCTCTCAACAAGAAGATTTTCTAGGAAGGAAAGTGTCAAAAAGGAAGAAGAAGAACTCCATTGAAGAGGAGAAGAAGCACACACACGATTGCCACTCTTGCTAGTTTTTGTAGTGAAGATTTCCGGATTCTATTTCTAGAGTTTTATGAACCTTTGAACCTTCTTTTGGAAGGGTTGTAAGTTGCTCTAATTCTATTTTCAACTTGGTTTTGATTTAAGTTCACTTGTTCATCTCTTTTCTTTCATCATCTTGAAATGGATGTTATGATTTTGTGTTTGTTTGTTTCGATTTCTATTATGAATGTTGTAGGCTAAATAGATGTGATTCTAGGGTAAGGAAAGGATGGTTATGGCTAAGGCTATGATAGGATGAACGTAGACATACCCTTGGATGACTTGTGTGTATAAACGTAGCCCCTGTTAGGAATTACGGGTGGTTCTTGGCAAACCACGACCGTGGTTTAGGTAGAACAAGCCGTGATTTTCCTGGTTCGGTGGATCTAATCTTAAGACTGCTAGGATGTTGAAGTCCTAAGTGTTTGTTGAGTTAAATCTATCCTAGGGAGACCTAGTGTTAGCAACTAAGTGATAGGAGAGACTTAACCGGTAATCCTAACCCTTAGATTCCAAAGACAACAACCCTTAGGTAGTGGTGAGCCTAATAAGCCGCCATTGGATTAAGTGTGCTGGATGGTAGTCTAAGACTAACCCTTCCGAGACTTACCCGGTGAGGATAGGTTGGATCCTTAGATAACGTTCCGGTTTGAGTAGAATTCCGTCCCTTAGGTTCTTAGAGACTTACCCGGTAATGAGACCTAGGGAATGGACTAGTAGATCATGAGACTTACCCGGTGATTGATCCCAATTTAGAAACACTTAACCCCAACATAGTTAATCCAAAGAATGAATAGATAGCTTGAGTCTTATGCCATAACCGGAACTTCCAATCCCTAGAATCCGTCTTTTCTTTCTTTGATCTACATCTTGTTTAACTTGTTTCTTTGCTTTGATTCGTTAGCTTAGTTGCTTGTTTACTTTTACATGAATTGTGATCTTTGATTGATCGCCAAAAACCAACTAAAAACAATTGAGATTTTCATTTCTTTGATCCTTGCTCGTTTCTTAACTTAGATCTTCACTAGACTTATTCATAAACCGAATCAATCTCACCTTAGTCTTTGTGTTCGACCTCGGAATACTATCCACACTACGAACGTCCCGTACACTGCGGGTGCGCTAGGAGTTAGGAGAAATATAACGAGTATAAATTTAAGACTTATTGTGCACATATCCTGAGCGTAACAGTAATATCACTGAATTCTTGCAAAGCAAATCTCCACAAGCAGTTGTTGACACCAAACCACATTTACCACTTCCTCTTAGTCACAACTTCTCGAAGCAACATAAAGTGAATCAATTGGTTGGACAATATCATTTTTTGACCCATAACTACAATGTGTTTGAATATACCTTCATCAAACTTTTTCCTATCCTCTTCATTCAAACCCTGTTGCAAACTTTCAATCAACTTTATCCGAGAATTGTTGTTTATCCATGCATTCTCAAATGATGGGTCTTGCGGGTATCTATACTTAACTATTATCAAACACAAACAACATTATGAGTAACATATATTGAAACTATGTTGGGTATGTGTAACATAAATTGGGTAAGAAATCACCGCTATTTCGTGAGTAATGTAATAACCGAAAATTTTAAATCCCGTTAAACCTGAATTTAAGCGAATTCCGATACGTCAATCTTAAATAAATGAATAAATAAATAATTAAAACGAGTTTTAAGTTCTATCATTTTATGTGACCATAAGTCACATAAAATGATGAAACTTTGTAACCAGAAATAATTTACGCACCTTAAAAATAAAATAATAATAATTTATATAATACGGAATATAATTCCGTAATATATAAATTCCCGCACATAACCAGAAATCCAGGACGAGTAACGAGTTTCGTATCCTTGTTTTAACGAAAGAGCAGGCCGTTTGTGGCCCACTATTAGGCCCATTTACCAAGCCCACCAGCCCATTCCCTTAAGCTAATCCTAACCCTAACCTAATTATACGTTAACCTAATCTAATCCTATTCTATCGTCATCTGCTGCCGCTTCTTTCTTCCCCTTCTGAAGAACGCTAATCGCAGCAACTCGCTTCAGTCTTCCCTTACAGACGACGCAGCTACGCCGTATTCTTCCGCCTCCCTCATTCGCCGGCGACAGCAGCCGCTAGGTGAGTCACCCCCTCCGTCTATCTCTCCCCTTCCGATCTAATTCGCGAACCACAGCAACTCTGACTTGTCTTCACACAGCAGTACGTCGACCACCAAGGCACCGCCAGCCGCCCGCAGGAGACTCCGCGTTCGGTCTACAACCTCCGGCAGCCGGCGCTGTGACTCCGTCTTGCCCTCCAGCCGGATTGCTGCCGCCTCGAGCCAGGCAGAACCGTCACCGCGTCGGGCCTTTCCGGACAGTAGTGAAGGTAAGGCTTTTCTTCTTACTCCTCGAGTCACCTTCTGCACCACCCCTACCGCTTAACCTTGGAACCCACATCGAACCAGGCTGCAGAAGGGCGAGTCATCCACGGGGCTGCAGACTCGTACACACCATACCGTCCTTGGTTAATCTCTCCCTTACGGAAAGGAAGGACCTCGCGTTTGCCGGCGACATCGTGTCTCGGTCTGCTCCGCCGCTACCTTCATCGCGAGGGTCCTAGTAGCAACCGCCTCCTTCCTCGCTGCAAACAGGTAACCCATCAGCCCTGTTTTCGTTATCGTGAAGATTGAAGTAGAATTTCTGTTGTGTTAAGCAACAGGGCACGTGAGTTAGGGTGATGGAGGGTAGAATTTGGGTCTTTGCAATATTACAGTGTAATGAGTATATATATACATATATAAGTATACGCGTAAGAGAGTAGTGACAGTATATATGCTTATACAATTGAGCAGTAGAAAGTTAGGCATGGTTAATAAATGTATATAAATACGTGTAATTATAACACATATTTATCTATATATATATATATATATATATATATATGTGTAATTATATATAAAACATCCTTATATGTAACACTTCATTAGATATATATATGGGAAGGTAAATAAATGTATATAAATATGGGAATAAGAAAACGGTATATACATGAGTATTTACATAGAGAGGTAACATTTTTATACGCGGATACATATATGCGTAATGGTGGAGTAATAACCGGAAAGGAAGTAATGTTGTTCTATGTGACGAGTGTTTGAAATTAATCTTATAACCTCTAGAAACTATCCGAGAGACACTAATTATAGAAAGCAAGCTAAAAGGAATTAGTAGGATTTAAGAATAAATCTTGAGAAATTTCGGCACTAAGGGTAAAATGGTCTTTTACCGTAAGAGAGCTTTTTCCGTAATTCCTGCATATGAGGTTGGACATCTGGATGAGATTCTGATCAACATGCCTTATTTGACAGGCGTTTAAGTTACCGCGAGTACGGACCGAATTGAGACTTGTTAGAGTGTGATTTGACTCAGGTAAGTCCTTGCGACTTACTTAGCCAGTTTTTGGATATTAGTTGAGTGATAGTGGTTGTGTGTGTGAAATGTGTGTGATAATAATAATAATAACTTGCTAGGACGACCGTTATTATTATGTTTAAGGCCCAAGTGTATGTATAACGGGCCGTGACATCACTGCCCAGCTCTGACAGGAGACTGGGAGGTTCACTATATCCAAACCAGGCAGGTACAAGGTGAGATGCATCGGATCCATTCCTGAGGGTTACACGGGGGCGGAGGCGAGGTTTGGGAATCCCTCGTGTCACAAAATAAGTATCATTAGCGTGAATGAGTAACTTAAATTAAGATAATAAATGGACTTGTTTGAAAGCATGATGGGTGTTTATTCTTTTATGTGTGTGTGCTAATATTATTCTTCTAATATTTAGATAACTAGCTAATGGTTTCTCTTGTTGTGTTTTTAGATTTACCGCAGGTTAGACCAGCAGCTGAGTGATCCGGAAGTAGTGGTCAGCCGGGTCGCCGTACTCCTTAGAGTGGGGGTTGGGGTTGTTTGGTTGTCGTTCTTTCTTTTGTTAAGACAGTTGTTCGTTTTTCTCCTTGTTTAAGTACTATAGGCTGCTAGACCGTATTGCATTCATTACCTTAAAAATACTATTTCATGAATTTCGGTTTTCCTTATTTGTGTCTTGTTGCAAGATCCTAGTAATATTGTTGTCAAACTGAGGCCGGGACTCATTGTGAGGTCCTAACCAGTAACGTTCCGAGTTTTGAGAATTCGGGGTGTTACAAGTAAGTTGTGGAGTATATGCTTGAGAAACTCTGCCAACTACATCATCTTGATATTTGGTTTTCCATACTCAAGTTACAAACATTGGAAGAAGAATGATAAGTATTTAACCATAAATTACTTAAATTAAGCATAATGAATATATAATGACATTATTTTACATGAAATTTCGGTAACAACATACACAACATAAACGAATTTGATACTGAATGAACGAATTTATTGAATTCTTCATCAAAACCGAATTCCATACTCAAATTACAAACATTGGAACATATATTGATAAGATTTAACCATAAATTAGTGAAATAAAGCATAATGAATGTATTACAACATTAGTTTACTTGAAATTACGGCAACAACATACAAAAAAGTCAAATTAGACAAACTGTCAATGCTTATTCGAAACCCTAAGCACATACGCACATCAATAAATGAACAACTATCACCTTACTCAACTAATCAAACACATACTCAACATTCATCAAATACCCAAATACTGAGATGAACATACATAACATCAAACTTTAAAAAACTTACCAAATCGTCTTCATCTTTTTCGGGTACATCCTCTTGCGTTTCCGGCACCAACCGGAACGACAACGGTGGGATTTTGCTTGTTGATGTCCTTCATTTACCTAGTTTTTGATTGGTTTCTTCACCCTTGTTTGCCTGGTTTTTTTTTGGTGTCGCCATGCAAACAATTGAGAGAGGGAGAGGGTGATAATGGTGAGGGCGGTTGGATTTGGTTGAAAAGTAACAAGAGGGAACACTTGTGAGTTTTGGTCCTAGGGATTTAATAAGCATGGAAGAAAGTTGGACATGGGAACAGTTTCCAATAACTACATAGCCTCTACAAACCGTCTCATCCTACATTTCTTTATTCTTGTTTTGTTTATTCACGAAAATAAAGCGGTTTTGGCCAACTCACAACCGCTACCTTCCTATGTTAAGTGTCCATACCTAGTATAATATCATAACTCTTAAAAAGCTACACAATATTAAAGCCTACAAAGCCAATTACATGCAGAAACATAACCAAAAATCAATAAAACATACTCAAAACAAAGTGTAAAACATACAAAACCCATTTTAATCACAACGAGAAATGTAAGTGATACATAAAAGTTTACTTCCACAAGTTCCTACAAACAAAAGCACATAACAGTGATCCAACAAAGGCTACCCACAAGATTCGAATCTAACGACAAGTCATTACAAAAGTGAGCGTTCTCATTATCCAATTTCTCATTCTCGAGTTTCTCAACTTGTCTAGTTAAGATAGAAATTTCTTCATCTTTGTCTCTCATTGTGGAATGCAATTGCAAAATTTCTTCTTTCAAACTTCTATTATCGTCCTTCAACTCTTTCACGAAATCCTTTATCATCATCGTTGTTACGGGACTAGTATCTGCAACAATATGAGCAAGTCTTTCTTCATCAAGTGCATCCCTAGTTAAGGCAAATTGTTGACTAAAATGCCAATCGTAATAGTTTAGGTCATTGCTGTCCATGCTGGAGTCATCCATACTATACTCATCCATTTGCATGAACCATACTCAATATGAAGAAAGACTGACAATGACTCCGACATAACAAATGACTAAAAAATCACATACACAAATGGCTCCAACATACACATATTCATACCCAATGACTCGAAAATAACAGATGATATACCCAAAAAACATGAAAAGTAGTAACCTTTAAAATCCATGCCTCAATTTAATCCTCGAACTACTATACACAAAAACACTGAACATCAAGAATATCAACCATTAAATACTCATAATTATGGAGAAAGACTGGCAAATAACTCCGACATAACAAATGACTCAATAATCACATACACAAATGGCTCCAACATACACATATTCATACCCAATGACTCCGAAATAACAAATGAGATACCCAAAAAACATGAAAATAGTAACTCATCAAATCCATGCCTCCATTTAATCCTCAAACTACTATACACAAAAACACCGAACATCAAGAATGTCAACCATTTAATACTCAAAATTATGGAGAAAGACTGACAAATAACTCCGACATAACAACTGACTCAAAAATCACATACACAAATGACTCCAACATAACATATTCATACCCAATGACTCCGAAATAACAGATGAGATACCCAAAAACATTAAAAATAGTAACTCATCAAATCCATGCCTCTATTTAATCCTCAAACTACTATACACAAAAACACTGAACATCAAGAATGTCAACCATTTAATACTCAAAATTATGGTGATAGACTGACAAATAACTCCGACATAACAACTGACTCAAAAATCACATACACAAATGACTCCAACCCAATGACTCCGAAATAACATATGAGATACCCAAAAACATGAAAAATAGTAACTCATCAAATCCATGCCTCCATTTAATCCTCGAACTACTATACACAAAAACACTCCACATCAACAACTAAATAACTCAGTAATATACACAAAAAATATGGAATAGAGTTGAGAAAAGTTACGAATTTTTCCTCTTCATCGTTTCCTGGGTATGGTTCTCCGTTGCCAGCTTCATCAACAACTTCCGAGTTCTCCATTGGGTATGAAAATGGTTCAGTTTCAACTCCAACGTAAATTAGACCACATAGGGAATCAGGAATGGAGAAAATTTATGCCACAAATGAGAGGCCAAGAGGCCAAGAAATGAAGAAGAAAGTATATATATTCCCTTTTGAATGATTTTGAATAGCCCACTCATTACTGGCCCATCTAACTATTCATCTGATTGAGTATCGACGTGACGCCTCTGCAAGAGTTGCATACAGAGCTACAACGCACATCGGAATTGCCGTAACCCTTTCTATTATCCCTTTTTTAGGCAAAATGTTTGCTGAAAAAAGGATGGGGCCATTACACAAAATAACTTCCTCAAGGGCCCTAAAACGCCAATTCTTTCTATCTAGAATGTTAGCTAATGGTTTATACCGATATTGTAGATGTTTCTCAGGTTCAAGATGTGGCTGAGTGATCCGTACGGTGTGGTCAGCCAGGGTTCCCTTACATTATAGGACGGGATCGGGTTTATGTTTATGTTGTTGTTTTACCTATGTTTTGAACTCGGTTGTGAGTCTTTTATGTTTTCTTTTGTTTAAACCTTTGGTTTTATATTGAGTTTTGGTTTTCATTCGTCTGTGTCTTGTTGTAAGATTCGTTGTGATGTTGCTACTCTGAGGGTCGGGACCCATTGTGAGGTCCTAGCCCATAACGCTTCGAGTTTCCAGAACTTGGGGTGTTACAATATGGTATCAGAGGGAGGTTAGCAACAATAGACACTCAAAATCTTCTAAAGGTCGGATGGATAAAGAAATAGAACCCGCAAGGGGTCTAACATTTTCAAAAGGGGTTTTTTTAAACTTGTCGATCTGGGATAGATGTACGGGTGACCACCACTACCTTCGCGGTTCTCAGCAGTGTAGTTTCTTATATGTTGGCCTTTATGTGCTTTTTCTGGATTTCTGCATTAGTTGTAGCGTGGCCTAATATATATATATATATATATATATATATATATATATATATATATATATATATATATATATATATATGTATCCTTATAGCAGATGTCGCGTACTAGAGCTACATTTGCTATGGGGCTAAGAAGGGATCGACCACCACTTTCACCTGTCGTCCGTGTATGAGGACGTGCAGGAAGACCTCCACTAGCTAGAGGTCGGGGCCAAGCCCTAGTTGCTAATACGCCTACTACTGAGGCGTTTGCGAGGAGGTTGCTGAGAGTGTTGTTCCTGAGGTTGGGAACAAGACCGTTGCTAGGTCTGGAGCACAGAGAGCGCCATCGACAGAGTCGGATCGAGTGTCCATAGGAGCTTTTGCATATCGCGACTACGTGCACAGAGTTGAGGAGGCTATCAAGACTAGAGGACCTGCACCAACACCGCCATTTCCTGCGAGATCAGCTGAGGTTTCGTAGAGAGTTATGCAGGTTGTTGCCCCGCCTGCTAGAGTTGCTGAGGTTTCTAGAGCGCCGACTGAGGCAAAGGAGCCAAAGCCCGACAGTTGGTTGAAGGCTTTTGACCAGTTGAAGATTCCCACCTTCATGGGGAAGACTGGATTAGAGGTGGAGTTGTGGCTAGGACAGCTGGATTTTGATATGGAGGTGATCGGTTGCCCAGAGGGACGCCGAGTCAACATAACACATACGCTACTGAAGGATCAGGCTCATTCTTGATGGAGGACTGCTCGTAGTAAGGTTACTAATTATGAGTAGATGAAGACGGTGATCAGAGATCGCTACTGCCCGGAAGCTATGAGGAGAGACCGTCTTCAAGATTTTCTCAAGGCTGGATTCGAGGAATTGCCTATTGCTGAGATCATCAACAAGTTTCAGGATGAGCTATCGTTGTTGGGTCCGTCTGCACCACCTGGGGATCAACATGTTTATCTCTTCTCTCGTAGGTTGAGGGAGTTTACACGCTCTTATCTTGCTGGTTTCCGTAGTGATTCTCTGATGGACTATCAAGATAGAGCTTCTGCATATGAGAGAGACCGACTGGGTCAGTGCAGAGCTTCTCAAACAAGAGGTCTTGAGAAGAGACAGAAGACCGGATCAGCCAGTGCTGGAATTGGAGCAGCTGGGTTTGGGCGTAGTCAGACGCCGGGACGTTTTGGTTTCCAGCAAAGTTCTGAAAGAGGACGGCAATGTCATAACTGCGGAGGAGTTGGTCACATCTGAGCTGATTGCAAAAAGCCTGCAGTGAATTGTTTTTCTTGTGGCAAGCCAGGACACAGAGCCGCGTTTTGCCATCAGGGCAAAGCGCTATCACAATAGGGTTCTTCACCTGCTAGTGTTACAAGAGGAGGATAGAGGTCTCAGTATCAGCAACAGCAATAGAGAGTTCCTAATTCTACCGCTCCTCAGGGTTCCACTCCCTGACACGGGAGAGGTAGAGGACGAGTTAGTGGTTCTACAGACACTAGAGATGCATAAGCGGGAGTCTATGAGCTGAGGAGTGTTGTAGAGCCGACAACGCCAACGACCACATGTACCATTCATATTAATGGTTTTCCTGTCAGAGTTCTTTTCGATATTGGTGCTACGTATTCTTTTATATCTAATGCATGTAGAGATAGATTGACCTTAATTACCGTAGAAGGTAGACCCTTCTTTATAGGATTACCCGATGGGGGTAAGATTCGAGGTACACGAGAGGTTCGCGATTGCCCTATTAGATTGTGAGGTCGCGATTGGCAAGCTGACTTCTTAGTTATGTACTTAGTACATGAAGATGTTAATCTGGGTATGGATTGGATGGATCGACATCGAGCAGTTCTAGACATCGGCAAGAGGACAGTGATGGTAATTACAGATGTAGGCCATGTTGTGATCTTCAGAGGATGGGATCTCGGGCAGACTAGTGTAGTGCGAGCTGCGAGGTTATTAGTCAGGGAAGCGAGGCTTTTTGGTGCTATGCCATGAAGGATAGTGCGAGTCCAGCTTTGGAGGAGATTCCTATAACTTGCGAGTTTTCAAACTTCTTTGGAGAGCCATCAGGTTTACCTCCACAAAGGAGTGTAGACTTTGGCATTGAGCTAGAGCCCGGTACGAGTTCGATCTCTAAGGCTCCTTACCGTATGGCGCCTATCGAGATGCTTGAGTTGAAGAAGCACCTCGAGGAGTTAGCAGAGAATGGCTTCATCCGCCCTAGTGTATCTTCTTGGGCCGCACCAATACTCTTCGTCAGGAAGAAGGACGGGTCAATGAGGTTATGTATCGACTACCGAGAGCTCAACAAGGTGACGATTAAGAATCAGTACCCATTGCTCTGTATCAACGATCTTTTGGATCAGCTGCATGGAGCTTCAGTGTTTTCGAGGATCGATCTAATATCTAGATATCACCAGCTGAGGGTGAGAGAGCAGGGCATCGCCAAGACGGCATTTCGGATCAGGTATGGCCACTACGAGTTTGTAGTGATGTCATTCGGGCTTAAGACCGCGCTCGCAGTTTTCATGGAGTTGGTGAACAACATATTCATCGACTTCCTAGACCAATTTGTAGTTGTCTTCACAATTGACATTCTGGTTTACTCTTGCAGCAGAGAGGAGCATGCAGGACACTTGAGGATCGTTCTACAAGTCTTACAAGAAATAGAACTTTATGCCAAGCTCTCTAAGTGCGAGTTTTGCATGTCCGAGGTGGCATTCCTTGGTCACATCGTTTCAGCGGAAGGGATCAAGGTAGATCCGGCGAACATCGAGTCAGTAGCATCATGGCCGGCTCCTAAGAACGTCAAGGAGGTACGCAGCTTCTTAGGATTGGCGGGCTGTCACGCTAGGATTAGTAGCACAAAAAGCTTTAAATTTATAACTCGAACTAAATCCTAAACTACCTAGCGAAACCCGCAGTGTACGGGACGTATGTAGTAGGGATAGTATTCCGAGGTCGAACACAAGGACTGAGGTGAAACTAAGTCATTCAATGATCAAAGATAGTGTGAATCTAGACTAAGATAAGATGAGGAATAAAGAAAATGGAAAACACAATATTTTTGGTGGGTTTTGGGTGATCAAACAAAGATCACAAGTATGTGAACACAATCAAGCAACACAAACACACACTAACACAAAAGATAAGAGAATGGATGTAACAAAGCGGATCCTAGAGTTTGGACGTCCCGGTTATGGCATAGACTCAAGCTTTCTATTCATTCCTCGGATTAACTATGATATGTTGGGATTAAGCGTTTCTAGATTGGGATCAATTACCGGGTAGGTCTCATGGTCCACTAGTCCATTCCTAAGGTCTCATCACCGGGTAAGTCTTGATAGCATGAATTATAGTCTATATTTTGAGGTTTGTTTGGACGTTTTATCTTTCATAATCTGCATGTTTGTATGTACATTATGTGATTTTACTACCATTTCATCTACCTTTGCGAGAATCGAGGTCTACACCTAGTTTCGTTGTAATTGCAGGTAATATGGTACGTTTTGCATCGAAAAGGAGCAAAAGGAGTCAAGAGTCATTTGGAGCTACATTGAGGAGCAAAAAGGAATCCTTCAGGAAGCATAGCCATGGATTAAAGATTTACTTTAGACCAGTTTTGAGAGATTCTACATTCAGTTATGAGTCACCTCGGTTGACCAGAGATTCATCTCGACCGAGGCGATCCAGAGACATCGACTCGACCGAGGCGAACACCTAGGACGCGGCGAGAATATTTTATTCTTGGCTGAGATCTTTTAAAATTGGAAAGTGATCTTATATCTTTGGGCTGAGCTTCTGGAAGGAAGGAGATATGCAGAATCATATATTTTACCTATTTTTATGGGAATATATCTTCTTAAGATTTATTATCTTTGGAGGTTTATTTTTCCTATAAAAAGGATTGGATTTTCCACAAATCCGATCATGCTTAGAGGCTGCATACACCACATACAAGAACGCTATATCGTCGATCAGGGTTTATCAGCGCAGCAGCCGCATCCTACTCCAATTTGGGAGATTCGAAGAACCTTTTTTGAAGGTTGAAGGAAGATTGAAGACTATAGCTTTATAGCTTTTTGGAGGGTTTTGTAAGATTGTCTTCAATTCTTTTCCTTGTTGTCTTGTCTTATTGGATCATTATCCAAGGAACGATTTTTGTGTGATATTTGATTCAGTTATTGAAGTGTTTTCATTAAATTCTTCTTTGTTCAAATATTCACCTTCTTCCCATATATTTAATACTTTCATTATGATGATGAGTGGCTAATTTCCTTGTGTGATTCTAGGGTGATTGGCTGAAGGTTGTGGGAAAAACAATGATAGAATGATCTTAATCACAGTAGGATCCTGAAAGTTCGAGTCTTTAACCTTAACCCTAAGCATCTCGTTCAGTCGATGAACATCTCGGCCGGGGTGGAAACTGGCTGACCGAGGTGGCTTATCCGATCCTTAACTGAGAGTTAATGTGTTAGAGTTTGCCAAATCCTATTCTTATTATACCTTTCTGGTTCAAAGCAAGCTTAGGATGAGACTTACCCGGTAATTCCTTAGTTTGTATACTAACGATCATAAGTGTAGGTAATAAAGGCTTGTCCTTTATTGGGGTTTGAGTGTGCTTCCATCCCATCTTTGTGAGTTAGCCTGAGACTTACCCGGTAAAGGTTGATTCTATTCCCTTAGATGGTGTGTTAGTTTGAGGCAATAGTTCTTTATCTTAATTCCTTGAGACTTACCCGGTAATAGGAGTTACGGTTTGGGATTAGTGTGTAGTGAGACTTACCCGGTGATCTACTCCACTTTAGAAACACCTTCCCCATGCAAAAATCTCAGCTTTGTCCGCTTATCTATAGATCTTGAGTTGGAACCACAACTAGATGCTTTAATCCCTAGAATTGCATGTTTGCTTATTTGACATCTTATTCATCTTTGATTGTATACTTGCTCTTGTGGTTAGCATCAACACTAGCATACCGTATTGGACTTTGTTTCACTAAGTCCCTGTGATCGACCCCTGGAATTTTCTTGCTTTTACTACGATTGACCCGTACACTGCGGGTTCGCATCCTTGTTTTAAGCTTAAGTCTAAGGGAATAGAATCAACCTTTACCGGGTAAGTCTCAGGCTAACTCACAAAGATGGGATGGAAGCACACTCAAACCCCAATAAAGGACAAACCTTTATTACCTACACTTATGATCGTTGGTACACAAACTAAGGAATTACCGGTGGTCCGAGCTTGATAGCATGAATTATAGTCTATATTTTAGGGTTTGTTTGGACGTTTTATCTTTCATAATCTGCATGTTTGTATGTACATTATGTGATTTTACTACCATTTCATCTACCTTTGCGAGAATCGAGGTCTACACCTAGTTTCGTTGTAATTGCAGGTAATATGGTACGTTTTGCATCGAAAAGGAGCAAAAGGAGTCAAGAGTCATTTGGAGCTACATTGAGGAGCAAAAAGGAATCCTTCAGGAAGCATAGCCATGATTAAAGATTTACTTTGGACCAGTTTTGAGAGATTCTACACTCAGTTATGATCACCTCGGTTGCCCAGAGATTCATCTCGACCGAGGCGATCCAGAGACACCGACTCGACCGAGGCGAACACCTAGGACGCGGCGAGAATATTTTATTCTTGGCTGAGATCTTTTAAAATTGGAAAGTGATCTTATATTTTTGGGCTGAGTTTCTAGAAGGAAGGAGATATGCAGAATCATATATTTTACCTATTTTTATGGGAATATATCTTCTTAAGATTTATTATCTTTGGAGGTTTATTTTTCCTATAAAAAGGATTGGATTTTCCACAAATCCGATCATGCTTAGAGGCTGCATACACCGCATACAATCCGATTACAGCTGAGGACATGCAGCAGCATACTCCAATTTGGGAGAGATTTGAAGAACCTTTTTGAAGGTTGAAGGAAGATTTGAAGACTATAGCTTTATAGCTTTTTGGAGGGTTTTGTAAGATTGTCTTCAATTCCTTTCCTTGATTGTCTTGTCTTGTTGGATTATTATCCAAGGAACGATTTTGTGTGATATTTGATTCAGTTATTGGAGTGTTTTCATTAAATTCTTCTTTGTTCAAATATTCACCTTCTTCCCATATATTTAATACTTTCATTATGATGATGAGTGGCTAATTTCCTTGTGTGATTCTAGGGTGATTGGCTGAAGGTTGTGGGAAAAACAATGATAGAATGATCTTAATCACAGTAGGATCCTGAAAGTTCGAGTCTTTAACCTTAACCCTAAGCATCTCGTTCAGTCGATGAACATCTCGGCCGGGGTGGAAACTGGCTGACCGAGGTGGCTTATCCGATCCTTAACTGAGAGTTAATGTGTTAGAGTTTGCCAAATCCTATTCTTATTATACCTTTCTGGTTCAAAGCAAGCTTAGGATGAGACTTACCCGGTAATTCCTTAGTTTGTATACTAACGATCATAAGTGTAGGTAATAAAGGCTTGTCCTTTATTGGGGTTTGAGTGTGCTTCCATCCCATCTTTGTGAGTTAGCCTGAGACTTACCCGGTAAAGGTTGATTCTATTCCCTTAGATGGTGTGTTAGTTTGCGGCAATAGTTCTTTATCTTAATTCCTTGAGACTTACCCGGTAATAGGAGTTACGGTTTGGGATTAGTGTGTAGTGAGACTTACCCGGTGATCTACTCCACTTTAGAAACACCTTCCCCATGCAAAAATCTCAGCTTTGTCCGCTTATCTATAGATCTTGAGTTGGAACCACAACTAGATGCTTTAATCCCTAGAATTGCATGTTTGCTTATTTGACATCTTATTCATCTTTGATTGTATACTTGCTCTTGTGGTTAGCATCAACACTAGCATACCGTATTGGACTTTGTTTCACTAAGTCCCTGTGATCGACCCCTGGAATTTTCTTGCTTTTACTACGATTGACCCGTACACTGCGGGTTCGCATCCTTGTTTTAAGCTTAAGTCTAGGGTTATAAATTTAAAGCTTGCACACACCGTTTGGAGCGAACAAGTTTTTGGCGCCGTTGCCGGGGATTGTTCTTGCTTTTTTTTTTCTACTAATCATTCTACTTGAGTGTTCTTGCAGATTTGTGTTCTTAGGTACACGCGAAGTTCTTGTTCCGGCAACGGAACAGAGTTTCGCCAAAGAACAAGTTTTTGGCGCCGTTGCCGGGGACTTGGTCTAGACCGAGCCGGTTGCGGTTTGCTTTCGGGGCACTTGCCCCTGTTGCTACTAACTACTCTTTCTATGAGTTTTGTAGTTTTCAGGATTTCTGATGGCTATGTTTGATCCAGCCTGGATAGCAAGACAAAGTGCTAGGGCGGATCATTATGAATACTTGGAGGAGAAGTACTCCTTCTATTGGTTCAACAATGAATGGGAAAGAGAAGAAGCCATTCAGCGTGAACTTGTGATATGGGATGAGAAGAATGTCCCTAGAAAGACTTATGAGCAACCTCTTGAAGACTCTCTCGAATCTAGGTTGGAGAAGTTGATGAAGAAGGTGACGGAGCTCAAGGAAAGAACCCTATCCTATGCTAAGCCGGAAGAGGAGCATAAGGAAGTGTTGCACGTTTCGAGCATACCTCCAATCAAACCAGAAGTTTCTCCTGAAGCTTTTGAGGGAGAAGATGTGGAAGATCTCGATCTGGCTGTTGAGACCTCGGTCGAGGTGGAAGTGACCTCGACCGAGATGGAAGAAGAATCTGCAAAACCAGAAATGGAAGATGCAGAGAACCTTGGCCAAATTACTGAGATTGTGGTCAAGGTGGAAGAAAGACCATCTGAACTGAGAGAGATTTCGTGTGTGGATTATCAACCCAGCATGAAACTTGTCTCAAACCTTGGAGAACTTTGCAAGGTACATTCTCCTACTTCATTTGAATTCCCTATTAATATTTCTGAATTTTTCAGGAAAGCACCGGAGAGTTGGAGGTCTCTTCCGAAAGAACCTCCTAAGATCAAGATGAAATCTCTCTTGAAATTGTTGGAGGAAGATGCTCCTTGGATTATAAGGAGTGAAGTTAACAAGCGCTTCACCGCTAAGGCAACGAAGTGTTATTTGTTCAAGTATGGGGTCCCTCGCATGCTCAGGACCCTGTACCATCCCCAAGCTATAGATGGGGAAGCTGCTATGATTCTCGAGAAACTATTTTTTCGATCAAGGAAAGGATGGGACGCAAGGCTAGATTATGTCCCATTGAAGTGCAGGAAGGCTAGAAGGATTGCGGTGAGAATCAAACCGTACAAGCTTGTACGTGGGAGATCTTACCATTTGCCGGTGAAACTAGGAACCGGAACCTTTTTGGAAGAATTTTTTGATGGATGTGATGAGCACTCCATGGTGTTCAAGGTACATTGAGTAATTCTATGGAGAAGGGTCCAGCTAGCGACCTTAAACCAAGCGCTTCTTGGGAGGCAACCCAAGGTATTGCTTTCTTCTCCCTTTTCTAGTTTAGTTTAGATAGTTGCTTTGTTTTTGTTTTCCTCTAGACAACAACCAGGTATTCCAAAAGGAAGGATCACAGTTCAGGAGCTACACTGGAAGAACAAAATTTCGAGAAGTTGAGGAAACAAGCTTTACTGAGATACATCTCGGGTACTGTCAGAACACCTCGACCGATATGTGCTTCGCCAACCGAGATGGTCTTATCTGGGAGCTGTTTCTTACTTCTTCATGCAGTTTAGCTATGTTCGGTGAGTATCCTGTCCTTAGACTTATTCTGACCCACTGGGACAGTGTGTCCCAAGTATGGGGTGTTTGTACTTATTTGACTACTTGACGTTATTTGACTACTTTTGATGTATGATATTATGATGTATCGGATATTTTCATATTTATGCTTCATTCTGCATTTATATGTTTATCTGAGATTGCATGCATACTTACAGGTTATTTGATTGAGAAAAACGTCGAAACCGAAAAAAAAAAAAAAAAA
>BSUD01000004.1:130062466-130114004 GCA_033239045.1 Fagopyrum esculentum
TTGTTTACCGACTGGATTTAAATTCTTTATATGTTTGAAATGTTTTATGATATGTTTAAGTTGCTAAATGCTTTGTTTGAAATTATTGGCATGTTTAATACTTTATTTTTATCCAAATTATGTTGAATTTGAAGGTTGACACCGCAGCATAAGTTCTCTCACGTTCTTCTTGGAAAGACCAAGGCAATTCATCCTTCTTCTTCTTCTTCTTCTTGATCATGCTTAGCCCCTCATATACATATTGCCTCCCTTTACCTATCCGGGAATTTGGAAGCAAGCGAAGTGGTGAAAGCAAGTCAAAAGTTGAGAAGTGGCTGAAAGTGAAAGTGTTAGAAAGCAATAATAGGTTTGGGGAAGTCAATCATGAAGATGAGTAACTCGGCACCATTCACATAGCCGGGTGTTTGTGTCTTGCCAAAGTCGGATTGAGCGATATTCCTAACGGGTCATGGTATGTGCATCAAGGGTTTGACGCATCTCAAGAAATTGATGATTGCGGATTTCCTAGGCTTCGGTTATTGTGCACCTCTATCCATGCATCCCAAAAAGTAAAGTAAAAGAGAAAAAGGTGTGAAATAAGCAAAGCTTATTGGTGGAAGATGTTGCAAGTCAAAGTGAAAGTGAAGTTCATCCTTTTCCCGGATTCTAGCACCACATTACCTTACATGCATCCCTACCCTACACGTTTCTTGACCTTTCTTTTGAGAAGCCCTTGAGACCTTGAGCTTGTTGATTGACTTAGCGGTTTAAATCGGATTATACATGATTAATTTTGATAATTATGATTTATTATGCATTCTATGATTTTATGCAAAGATGAACAACTTTCCTATATTTATAAAATGTTTTGATCATATTGAGTTTTTAATTTCCAGGAAGTACTCTCTTAGAGTGATCTATGATAGTTGCACACCATAAAAATGTTTTTGAAAGACTTTTCATTGATTTTCTTGACTTATAATCCATTCTATCTTGATTTCTATATGAGGAACTTGCTTAGGGACAAGCAAGGGCTAAGTATGGGGTATTTTGATAGCATGAATTATAGTCTATATTTTGAGGTTTGTTTGGACGTTTTATCTTTCATAATCTGCATGTTTGTATGTACATTATGTGATTTTACTACCATTTCATCTACCTTTGCGAGAATCGAGGTCTACACCTAGTTTCGTTGTAATTGCAGGTAATATGGTACGTTTTGCATCGAAAAGGAGCAAAAGGAGTCAAGAGTCATTTGGAGCTACATTTAGGAAGCACAACCATGGATTAAAGATTTACTTTGGACCAGTTTTGAGAGATTCTACATTCAGTTATGAGTCACCTCGGTTGACCAGAGATTCATCTCGACCGAGGCGATCCAGAGACATCGACTCGACCGAGGCGAACACCTAGGACGCGGCGAGAATATTTTATTCTTGGCTGAGATCTTTTAAAATTGGAAAGTGATCTTATATCTTTGGGCTGAGCTTCTGGAAGGAAGGAGATATGCAGAATCATATATTTTACCTATTTTTATGGGAATATATCTTCTTAAGATTTATTATCTTTGGAGGTTTATTTTTCCTATAAAAAGGATTGGATTTTCCACAATTTGAGGAGGCTGCATACACCGCATACGATCTCGATTACAGCGAAGAATACGCAGCAGCCGCATCCTACTCCAATTTGGGAGATTGAAGAACCTTTTTTGAAGGTTGAAGGAAGATTGAAGACTATAGCTTTATAGCTTTTTGGAGGGTTTTGTAAGATTGTCTTCAATTCTTTTCCTTGTTGTCTTGTCTTATTGGATCATTATCCAAGGAACGATTTTTGTGTGATATTTGATTCAGTTATTGAAGTGTTTTCATTAAATTCTTCTTTGTTCAAATATTCACCTTCTTCCCATATATTTAATACTTTCATTATGATGATGAGTGGCTAATTTCCTTGTGTGATTCTAGGGTGATTGGCTGAAGGTTGTGGGAAAAACAATGATAGAATGATCTTAATCACAGTAGGATCCTGAAAGTTCGAGTCTTTAACCTTAACCCTAAGCATCTCGTTCAGTCGATGAACATCTCGGCCGGGGTGGAAACTGGCTGACCGAGGTGGCTTATCCGATCCTTGACTGAGAGTTAATGTGTTAGAGTTTGCCAAATCCTATTCTTATTATACCTTTCTGGTTCAAAGCAAGCTTAGGATGAGACTTACCCGGTAATTCCTTAGTTTGTATACTAACGATCATAAGTGTAGGTAATAAAGGCTTGTCCTTTATTGGGGTTTGAGTGTGCTTCCATCCCATCTTTGTGAGTTAGCCTGAGACTTACCCGGTAAAGGTTGATTCTATTCCCTTAGATGGTGTGTTAGTTTGCGGCAATAGTTCTTTATCTTAATTCCTTGAGACTTACCCGGTAATAGGAGTTACGGTTTGGGATTAGTGTGTAGTGAGACTTACCCGGTGATCTACTCCACTTTAGAAACACCTTCCCCATGCAAAAATCTCAGCTTTGTCCGCTTATCTATAGATCTTGAGTTGGAACCACAACTAGATGCTTTAATCCCTAGAATTGCATGTTTGCTTATTTGACATCTTATTCATCTTTGATTGTATACTTGCTCTTGTGGTTAGCATCAACACTAGCATACCGTATTGGACTTTGTTTCACTAAGTCCCTGTGATCGACCCCTGGAATTTTCTTGCTTTTACTACGATTGACCCGTACACTGCGGGTTCGCATCCTTGTTTTAAGCTTAAGTCTAGGGTTATAAATTTAAAGCTTGCACACACCGTTTGGAGCGAACAAGTTTTTGGCGCCGTTGCCGGGGACTTGGTCTAGACCGAGCCGGTACGGTTTGCTTTCGGGGCGCTTGCCCCTATTGCTACTAACTACTCTTTCTATGAGTTTTGTAGTTTTCAGGATTTCTGATGGCTATGTTTGATCCAGCCTGGATAGCAAGACAAAGTGCTAGGGCAGATTATTATGAATACTTGGAGGAAAAGTACTCCTTCTATTGGTTCAACAATGAATGGGAAAGAGAAGAAGCCATTCAGCGTGAACTTGCGATATGGGATGAGAAGAATGTCCCTAGAAAGACTTATGAGCAACCTCTTGAAGACTCTCTCGAATCTAGGTTGGAGAAGTTGATGAAGAAGGTGACGGAGCTCAAGGAAAGCACCCTATCCTATGCTAAGCCAGAAGAGGAGCATAAGGAAGTGTTGCACGTTTCGAGCATACCTCCAGTCAAACCAGAAGTTTCTCCTGAAGCTTTTGAGGTAGAAGATGTGGAAGATCTCGATCTGACTGTTGAGACCTCGGTCAAGGTGGAAGTGACCTCGGTCGAGATGAAAGAAGAACTTGCCGAACCGGAAAAGGCAGATGCAAAAGACTTTGGCCAAATTACTGAGATTGTGGTCAAGGTGGAAGAAAGACCATCTGAACTGAGAGAGATTTCGTGTGTGGATTATCAACCCAGCATGAAACTTGTCTCAAACCTTGGAGAACTTTGCAAGGTACATTCTCCTACTTCATTTGAATTCCCTATTAATATTTCTGAATTTTTCAGGAAAGCACCGGAGAGTTGGAGGTCTCTTCCGAAAGAACCTCCTAAGATCAAGATGAAATCTCTCTTGAAATTGTTGGAGGAAGATGCTCCTTGGATTATAAGGAGTGAAGTTAACAAGCGCTTCACCGCTAAGGCAACGAAGTGTTATTTGTTCAAGTATGGGGTCCCTCGCATGCTCAGGACCCTGTACCATCCCCAAGCTATAGATGGGGAAGCTGCTATGATTCTCGAGAAACTATTTTTTCGATCAAGGAAAGGATGGGACGCAAGGCTAGATTATGTCCCATTGAAGTGCAGGAAGTCTAGAAGGATTCCGGTGAGAATCAAACCGTACAAGCTTGTACGTGGGAGATCTTACCATTTGCCGGTGAAATTAGGAACCAGAACCTTTTTGGAAGAATTTTATGATGGATGTGATGAGCACTCCATGGTGTTCAAGGTACATTGAGTAATTCTATGGAGAAGGGTCCAGCTAGCGACCTTAAACCAAGCGCTTCTTGGGAGGCAACCCAAGGTATTGCTTTCTTCTCCCTTTTCTAGTTTAGTTTAGATAGTTGCTTTGTTTTTGTTTTCCTCTAGACAACAACCAGGTATTCCAAAAGGAAGGATCACAGTTCAGGAGCTACACTGGAAGAACAAAATTTCGAGAAGTTGAGGAAACAAGCTTTACTGAGATACATCTCGGGTACTGTCAGAACACCTCGACCGATATGTGCTTCGCCAACCGAGATGGTCTTATCTGGGAGCTGTTTCTTACTTCTTCATGCAGTTTAGCTATGTTCGGTGAGTATCCTGTCCTTAGACTTATTCTGACCCACTGGGACAGTGTGTCCCAAGTATGGGGTGTTTGTACTTATTTGACTACTTGACGTTATTTGACTACTTTTGATGTATGACATTTTATCGGATATTTATATTTATGCTTCATTTTGCATTTATATGTTTATCTGAGATTGCATGCATACTTACAGGTTATTTGATTGAGAAAAACGTCGAAACCGAAAAAAAAATGGTTTTTTAAAAAAAAAAAATTTTTTGACCTCGACCGGGACAGTTCTGGCAAAACGAGGTGTTTCACCTCGGTTGAACCAAGAACATCTCGACCGAGGTGGGTTAACTGAGAGTTTTCGAAAACGATTTTTGTGTTACTTATCTGGATATGATCTCAGTGAAGATCTTGTTTACTGACTGGTTTTAAATTCTTTATATGCTTGAAATGTTTTATGATATGTTTAAGTTGCTAAATGCTTTGTTTGAAATTATTGGCATGTTTAATACTTTATTTTTATCCAAATTATGTTGAATTTGAAGGTTGACACCGCAGCATAAGTTCTCTCACGTTCTTCTTGGAAAGACCAAGGCAATTCATTCTTCTTCTTCTTCTTCTTCTTGATCATGCTTAGCCCCTCATATACATATTGCCTCCCTTTACCTATCCGGGAATTTGGAAGCAAGCGAAGTGGTGAAAGCAAGTCAAAAGTTGAGAAGTGGCTGAAAGTGAAAGTGTTAGAAAGCAATAATAGGTTTGGGGAAGTCAATCATGAAGATGAGTAACTCGGCACCATTCACATAGCCGGGTGTTTGTGTCTTGCCAAAGTCGGATTGAGCGATATTCCTAACGGGTCATGGTATGTGCATCAAGGGTTTGACGCATCTCGAGAAATTGATGATTGCGGATTTCCTAGGCTTCGGTTATTGTGCACCTCTGTCCATGCATCCCAAAAAGTAAAGTAAAAAGAAAAAGTGTGAAATAAGCAAAGCTTATTGGTGGAAGATGTCGCAAGTCAAAGTGAAAGTGAAGTTCATCCTTTTCCCGGATTCTAGCACCACATTACCTTACATACATCCCTACCCTACACGTTTCTTGACCTTTTCTTTTGGGAAGCCCTTGAGACCTTGAGCTTGTCGATTGACTTAGCGGTTTAAATCGGATTATACATGATTAATTTTGATAATTATGATTTATTATGCATTCTATGATTTTATGCAAAGATGAACAACTTTCCTATATTTATAAAATGTTTTGATCATATTGAGTTTTTAATTTCCAGGAAGTACTCTCTTAGAGTGATCTATGATAGTTGCACACCATAAAAATATTTTTTGAAAGACTTTTTCATTGATTTTCTTGACTTATAATCCATTCTATCTTGATTTCTATATGAGGAACTTGCTTAGGGACAAGCAAGGGCTAAGTATGGGGTATTTTGATAGCATGAATTATAGTCTATATTTTGAGGTTTGTTTGGACGTTTTATCTTTCATAATCTGCATGTTTGTATGTACATTATGTGATTTTACTACCATTTCATCTACCTTTGCGAGAATCGAGGTCTACACCTAGTTTCGTTGTAATTGCAGGTAATATGGTACGTTTTGCATCGAAAAGGAGCAAAAGGAGTCAAGAGTCATTTGGAGCTACATTGAGGAGCAAAAAGGAATCCTTCAGGAAGCATAGCCATGGATTAAAGATTTACTTTAGACCAGTTTTGAGAGATTCTACATTCAGTTATGAGTCACCTCGGTTGACCAGAGATTCATCTCGACCGAGGCGATCCAGAGACATCGACTCGACCGAGGCGAACACCTAGGACGCGGCGAGAATATTTTATTCTTGGCTGAGATCTTTTAAAATTGGAAAGTGATCTTATATCTTTGGGCTGAGCTTCTGGAAGGAAGGAGATATGCAGAATCATATATTTTACCTATTTTTATGGGAATATATCTTCTTAAGATTTATTATCTTTGGAGGTTTATTTTTCCTATAAAAAGGATTGGATTTTCCACAAATCCGATCATGCTTAGAGGCTGCATACACCACATACAAGAACGCTATATCGTCGATCAGGGTTTATCAGCGCAGCAGCCGCATCCTACTCCAATTTGGGAGATTCGAAGAACCTTTTTTGAAGGTTGAAGGAAGATTGAAGACTATAGCTTTATAGCTTTTTGGAGGGTTTTGTAAGATTGTCTTCAATTCTTTTCCTTGTTGTCTTGTCTTATTGGATCATTATCCAAGGAACGATTTTTGTGTGATATTTGATTCAGTTATTGAAGTGTTTTCATTAAATTCTTCTTTGTTCAAATATTCACCTTCTTCCCATATATTTAATACTTTCATTATGATGATGAGTGGCTAATTTCCTTGTGTGATTCTAGGGTGATTGGCTGAAGGTTGTGGGAAAAACAATGATAGAATGATCTTAATCACAGTAGGATCCTGAAAGTTCGAGTCTTTAACCTTAACCCTAAGCATCTCGTTCAGTCGATGAACATCTCGGCCGGGGTGGAAACTGGCTGACCGAGGTGGCTTATCCGATCCTTAACTGAGAGTTAATGTGTTAGAGTTTGCCAAATCCTATTCTTATTATACCTTTCTGGTTCAAAGCAAGCTTAGGATGAGACTTACCCGGTAATTCCTTAGTTTGTATACTAACGATCATAAGTGTAGGTAATAAAGGCTTGTCCTTTATTGGGGTTTGAGTGTGCTTCCATCCCATCTTTGTGAGTTAGCCTGAGACTTACCCGGTAAAGGTTGATTCTATTCCCTTAGATGGTGTGTTAGTTTGCGGCAATAGTTCTTTATCTTAATTCCTTGAGACTTACCCGGTAATAGGAGTTACGGTTTGGGATTAGTGTGTAGTGAGACTTACCCGGTGATCTACTCCACTTTAGAAACACCTTCCCCATGCAAAAATCTCAGCTTTGTCCGCTTATCTATAGATCTTGAGTTGGAACCACAACTAGATGCTTTAATCCCTAGAATTGCATGTTTGCTTATTTGACATCTTATTCATCTTTGATTGTATACTTGCTCTTGTGGTTAGCATCAACACTAGCATACCGTATTGGACTTTGTTTCACTAAGTCCCTGTGATCGACCCCTGGAATTTTCTTGCTTTTACTACGATTGACCCGTACACTGCGGGTTCGCATCCTTGTTTTAAGCTTAAGTCTAGGGTTATAAATTTAAAGCTTGCACACACCGTTTGGAGCGAACAAGTTTTTGGCGCCGTTGCCGGGGACTTGGTCTAGACCGAGCCGGTTGCGGTTTGCTTTCGGGGCACTTGCCCCTGTTGCTACTAACTACTCTTTCTATGAGTTTTGTAGTTTTCAGGATTTCTGATGGCTATGTTTGATCCAGCCTGGATAGCAAGACAAAGTGCTAGGGCGGATCATTATGAATACTTGGAGGAGAAGTACTCCTTCTATTGGTTCAACAATGAATGGGAAAGAGAAGAAGCCATTCAGCGTGAACTTGTGATATGGGATGAGAAGAATGTCCCTAGAAAGACTTATGAGCAACCTCTTGAAGACTCTCTCGAATCTAGGTTGGAGAAGTTGATGAAGAAGGTGACGGAGCTCAAGGAAAGAACCCTATCCTATGCTAAGCCGGAAGAGGAGCATAAGGAAGTGTTGCACGTTTCGAGCATACCTCCAATCAAACCAGAAGTTTCTCCTGAAGCTTTTGAGGGAGAAGATGTGGAAGATCTCGATCTGGCTGTTGAGACCTCGGTCGAGGTGGAAGTGACCTCGACCGAGATGGAAGAAGAATCTGCAAAACCAGAAATGGAAGATGCAGAGAACCTTGGCCAAATTACTGAGATTGTGGTCAAGGTGGAAGAAAGACCATCTGAACTGAGAGAGATTTCGTGTGTGGATTATCAACCCAGCATGAAACTTGTCTCAAACCTTGGAGAACTTTGCAAGGTACATTCTCCTACTTCATTTGAATTCCCTATTAATATTTCTGAATTTTTCAGGAAAGCACCGGAGAGTTGGAGGTCTCTTCCGAAAGAACCTCCTAAGATCAAGATGAAATCTCTCTTGAAATTGTTGGAGGAAGATGCTCCTTGGATTATAAGGAGTGAAGTTAACAAGCGCTTCACCGCTAAGGCAACGAAGTGTTATTTGTTCAAGTATGGGGTCCCTCGCATGCTCAGGACCCTGTACCATCCCCAAGCTATAGATGGGGAAGCTGCTATGATTCTCGAGAAACTATTTTTTCGATCAAGGAAAGGATGGGACGCAAGGCTAGATTATGTCCCATTGAAGTGCAGGAAGGCTAGAAGGATTGCGGTGAGAATCAAACCGTACAAGCTTGTACGTGGGAGATCTTACCATTTGCCGGTGAAACTAGGAACCGGAACCTTTTTGGAAGAATTTTTTGATGGATGTGATGAGCACTCCATGGTGTTCAAGGTACATTGAGTAATTCTATGGAGAAGGGTCCAGCTAGCGACCTTAAACCAAGCGCTTCTTGGGAGGCAACCCAAGGTATTGCTTTCTTCTCCCTTTTCTAGTTTAGTTTAGATAGTTGCTTTGTTTTTGTTTTCCTCTAGACAACAACCAGGTATTCCAAAAGGAAGGATCACAGTTCAGGAGCTACACTGGAAGAACAAAATTTCGAGAAGTTGAGGAAACAAGCTTTACTGAGATACATCTCGGGTACTGTCAGAACACCTCGACCGATATGTGCTTCGCCAACCGAGATGGTCTTATCTGGGAGCTGTTTCTTACTTCTTCATGCAGTTTAGCTATGTTCGGTGAGTATCCTGTCCTTAGACTTATTCTGACCCACTGGGACAGTGTGTCCCAAGTATGGGGTGTTTGTACTTATTTGACTACTTGACGTTATTTGACTACTTTTGATGTATGATATTATGATGTATCGGATATTTTCATATTTATGCTTCATTCTGCATTTATATGTTTATCTGAGATTGCATGCATACTTACAGGTTATTTGATTGAGAAAAACGTCGAAACCGAAAAGAAAAAAAAATGGTTTTAAAAAAAATTTTTTGACCTCGACCGGGGAGATTCTGGCAAAACGAGGTGTTTCACCTCGGTTGAACCAAGAACACCTCGACCGAGGTGGGCGTAACAGAAAATTTTCGAAAACGATTTTTGTGTTACTTATCTGGATATGATCTCAGTGAAGATTTTGTTTACCGACTGGATTTAAATTCTTTATATGTTTGAAATGTTTTATGATATGTTTAAGTTGCTAAATGCTTTGTTTGAAATTATTGGCATGTTTAATACTTTATTTTTATCCAAATTATGTTGAATTTGAAGGTTGACACCGCAGCATAAGTTCTCTCACGTTCTTCTTGGAAAGACCAAGGCAATTCATCCTTCTTCTTCTTCTTCTTCTTGATCATGCTTAGCCCCTCATATACATATTGCCTCCCTTTACCTATCCGGGAATTTGGAAGCAAGCGAAGTGGTGAAAGCAAGTCAAAAGTTGAGAAGTGGCTGAAAGTGAAAGTGTTAGAAAGCAATAATAGGTTTGGGGAAGTCAATCATGAAGATGAGTAACTCGGCACCATTCACATAGCCGGGTGTTTGTGTCTTGCCAAAGTCGGATTGAGCGATATTCCTAACGGGTCATGGTATGTGCATCAAGGGTTTGACGCATCTCAAGAAATTGATGATTGCGGATTTCCTAGGCTTCGGTTATTGTGCACCTCTATCCATGCATCCCAAAAAGTAAAGTAAAAGAGAAAAAGGTGTGAAATAAGCAAAGCTTATTGGTGGAAGATGTTGCAAGTCAAAGTGAAAGTGAAGTTCATCCTTTTCCCGGATTCTAGCACCACATTACCTTACATGCATCCCTACCCTACACGTTTCTTGACCTTTCTTTTGAGAAGCCCTTGAGACCTTGAGCTTGTTGATTGACTTAGCGGTTTAAATCGGATTATACATGATTAATTTTGATAATTATGATTTATTATGCATTCTATGATTTTATGCAAAGATGAACAACTTTCCTATATTTATAAAATGTTTTGATCATATTGAGTTTTTAATTTCCAGGAAGTACTCTCTTAGAGTGATCTATGATAGTTGCACACCATAAAAATGTTTTTGAAAGACTTTTCATTGATTTTCTTGACTTATAATCCATTCTATCTTGATTTCTATATGAGGAACTTGCTTAGGGACAAGCAAGGGCTAAGTATGGGGTATTTTGATAGCATGAATTATAGTCTATATTTTGAGGTTTGTTTGGACGTTTTATCTTTCATAATCTGCATGTTTGTATGTACATTATGTGATTTTACTACCATTTCATCTACCTTTGCGAGAATCGAGGTCTACACCTAGTTTCGTTGTAATTGCAGGTAATATGGTACGTTTTGCATCGAAAAGGAGCAAAAGGAGTCAAGAGTCATTTGGAGCTACATTGAGGAGCAAAAAGGAATCCTTCAGGAAGCATAGCCATGGATTAAAGATTTACTTTAGACCAGTTTTGAGAGATTCTACATTCAGTTATGAGTCACCTCGGTTGACCAGAGATTCATCTCGACCGAGGCGATCCAGAGACATCGACTCGACCGAGGCGAACACCTAGGACGCGGCGAGAATATTTTATTCTTGGCTGAGATCTTTTAAAATTGGAAAGTGATCTTATATCTTTGGGCTGAGCTTCTGGAAGGAAGGAGATATGCAGAATCATATATTTTACCTATTTTTATGGGAATATATCTTCTTAAGATTTATTATCTTTGGAGGTTTATTTTTCCTATAAAAAGGATTGGATTTTCCACAAATCCGATCATGCTTAGAGGCTGCATACACCACATACAAGAACGCTATATCGTCGATCAGGGTTTATCAGCGCAGCAGCCGCATCCTACTCCAATTTGGGAGATTCGAAGAACCTTTTTTGAAGGTTGAAGGAAGATTGAAGACTATAGCTTTATAGCTTTTTGGAGGGTTTTGTAAGATTGTCTTCAATTCTTTTCCTTGTTGTCTTGTCTTATTGGATCATTATCCAAGGAACGATTTTTGTGTGATATTTGATTCAGTTATTGAAGTGTTTTCATTAAATTCTTCTTTGTTCAAATATTCACCTTCTTCCCATATATTTAATACTTTCATTATGATGATGAGTGGCTAATTTCCTTGTGTGATTCTAGGGTGATTGGCTGAAGGTTGTGGGAAAAACAATGATAGAATGATCTTAATCACAGTAGGATCCTGAAAGTTCGAGTCTTTAACCTTAACCCTAAGCATCTCGTTCAGTCGATGAACATCTCGGCCGGGGTGGAAACTGGCTGACCGAGGTGGCTTATCCGATCCTTGACTGAGAGTTAATGTGTTAGAGTTTGCCAAATCCTATTCTTATTATACCTTTCTGGTTCAAAGCAAGCTTAGGATGAGACTTACCCGGTAATTCCTTAGTTTGTATACTAACGATCATAAGTGTAGGTAATAAAGGCTTGTCCTTTATTGGGGTTTGAGTGTGCTTCCATCCCATCTTTGTGAGTTAGCCTGAGACTTACCCGGTAAAGGTTGATTCTATTCCCTTAGATGGTGTGTTAGTTTGCGGCAATAGTTCTTTATCTTAATTCCTTGAGACTTACCCGGTAATAGGAGTTACGGTTTGGGATTAGTGTGTAGTGAGACTTACCCGGTGATCTACTCCACTTTAGAAACACCTTCCCCATGCAAAAATCTCAGCTTTGTCCGCTTATCTATAGATCTTGAGTTGGAACCACAACTAGATGCTTTAATCCCTAGAATTGCATGTTTGCTTATTTGACATCTTATTCATCTTTGATTGTATACTTGCTCTTGTGGTTAGCATCAACACTAGCATACCGTATTGGACTTTGTTTCACTAAGTCCCTGTGATCGACCCCTGGAATTTTCTTGCTTTTACTACGATTGACCCGTACACTGCGGGTTCGCATCCTTGTTTTAAGCTTAAGTCTAGGGTTATAAATTTAAAGCTTGCACACACCGTTTGGAGCGAACAAGTCTCTAAGAACCTAAGGATAGGAATTCTACACAAACCGGATTGTTACCTAGGGATCTAACCTATCCTTACCGGGTAAGTCTTGGAAAGGGAAGTTCTAAGCAACTATCCTAGCACACTTAGTCCAATGGCGGCTTGTGAGGCTCACCACTACCTAGGGTTTGTCATCTTTTGAATCTAAGAGTAAGAATCACCGGGTAAGTCTCTTCTAAACGCTTAGTTGCTAACACTAGGTCACCCTAGGATAGAATTAGCTCAACAAACACTAGGATTTCAACATTCTAACTAACTAAAGCTAGATCCATCGAACCAGGGAGAATCACGGGTTGTTCTACCACAACCACGGCCGTGGTTTGGCATGAACCAACCGTGGACTTCAACAGAGCCCTCATTCAAGAACCAAGTCATCCAAGGGTAAAACTAAGTCCATCCTATCATAGTCCTAGCCATAACCCTTCTTTCCTTACTCTAGAATCGCAATCTATCTAGCCAACAATATTCATTTCAAGATCAATCTCCACAAATAAAGCATGCTTGCAAGTCATGGTCAAATGATGAAGAATAATCCAAAGAAAAGACATTAAAAGCATAGAATAGAAATTACCAAATTCTTACAAGGCTCCAAGAGCTAATCCAAGTTGTCAACAATGAACTCCTCTCTCAAAACCACTCTAATCTCACTCTAAAACGAGAATCTATACTAATCTCTTCCAAGAACACCCCTAATGGGTGCTTGGAAGAGAGGCAACAATGGAGAAGTGCTTTGGGGAAGAAGATAGGTCAAAAGAGAGGAGAAGGATCCCCAATTACAGCCTGCAAAATCCTTTAAATACCCACTAAGATGCAAGAGCAATGGAAGAGATCGTGGCCAGCTGTCAATGTGGTCCTGGCAAGAATCACGGGCATAATCACGGCCGTGGAAAGGGCCTAGACCGTGGTTTGTTCCAGAGGCTTCTTCTAGGCTCGTTAAGCCATGATTTGGTGCATGGCTTGTGTTGGCAAGGTTCCATGAGTCCTCCTTAGCCCTTAGCTTGCATTCCAATGATTCCGGAAGTGTGTCATCTCGAGGAATGATCCTCGGATGTATCGATTAGGCTCTTAAATCTCCCAAAATACCTACAAAGCAAGCAAAAGTCCGAGTAGACGTCTATCTCGACAAAATACGTGATTTGAGTGCAAACGCCGTGAACTAATGCTAAACCATGCATGAATGAGCGGAAAATCTATCTAAATGAGTGTCTAAATCTAAGTCATAAATCGTGTTATCACGGGCTACTACCGGCGTTTTGTTGAGGGCTTTTCAGTTATCGCTCGACCGCTCACTTCCTTGCTGCGGAAGTCTACGAGGTTTGTATGGTCCGAGCCGTGCCTGTAGAGCTTCGAGGAGCTGAAGAAGATGTTGACCTCTGCTCCTATCCTAGCTCAGCTAGAGGGCATTGAGGACTTCGTAGTTTACATTCACGCATCCAAGCTGGGATTGGGATGTGTTCTGATGCATAGAGGTAAGGTGATAGCTTATGCATCAAGACAGCTGAAGACGTACGAGGAGAATTACCCTACCCATGATCTGGAGTTGGCTGTTGTTGTTCATGCTTTAAAGATTTGAATGCATTATCTATACTGAGCTACGTGTCAGATTTTCACCGATCATAAGAGTCTGTAGTATATATTCACTCAGCGGAATTCGAATAACCGTTAGAGGAGATGGTTGGAGTTGATCAAGGACTTCGACCTTGAGATCTTATACCACCCGGAAAAGGTTAACGTGGTAGCTGATGCCCTCAGTAGGAAGACTCCCCGGGATATAACGATCGCTAGGCTGACAACACGACCACAGTTACAGCGAGACCTTGCATGGCTAGAGATGAATATCCACTTTCCGGATTCTGACAACCAGTTGTCCACCTTGGAGATGGCACCTGACCTGTTGGCCGAAATCCGACAAAAGCAAGGGAGTTGTCTAGCTTTGACGTAGAGCCGAGACTAGGTGTCTTGAGGAGAGGCGCCGCAGTTTGCAATTGGTGCTGATGGAGTTTTGAGATGCCAGGAGCGTGTTTGTGTTCCTTCAGATCGAGAGTTGAGACAGAGGATCCTTCAGGAGGCTCATTCTTCACCTTACTCAGTGCACCCCGATGCGAGTAAGATGTACCAGGATATCAAACGCTCTTTCTGGTGGGGAGGTCTGAAACCAGATGTAACGTGATATGTAGCTCAGTGTGCGACCTGTCAATAGGTCAAGATAGAGCATCATTGACCAGGAGGCGAGCTACACCCACTTCCCATTCCTCAGTGGAAGTGGGAGGACATCTTGATGGATTTTGTTACCGGTTTGAGGCCGAGTTGAGGCTTTGATGCTATTTGGGTGATAGTAGATCGACTAATGAAGACCGCACATTTCATTCCGATCAAGGAAATGTGGCCTGTAAATCGATTAGCAGGGGAGTTCACTAGACAGATAGTGAGACTTCACGGAGTACCTAAGACTATAGTCTCTAACAAAGACATACGGTTCACTTCGAGGTTCTGGCAGCAGGTGCATGCCGCCTTGGGTACGAGTCTACAATTCACGACTACTATCATCCTCGGACCGATGGTCAGTCCGAGCAGACCATTCAGACTCTAGAGGACATGTTGCAAGCCTTTGTGTTAGACTGGGGACAGGTGGCCATATCACCTTCCCGTAGTGGAGTTTTCGTACAAGAACAGTTGGCATGCATCGATCTGGATGGCTCCTTATGAGGCTTTATACGGACAGAAGATGTCGTACACCGTTGTGTTGGGACGAGCCGAGTAGTGCTAGAAGAATAGCACTTGAGTAGATTCTAGATGACATGGCTCGAGTGGAAGTGATCCGAGAACAGATGTTAGCATCGCAGAGTTGACAGAAGTCTTATGCAGATAAGAGGTGCAGACCTCTAGAGTTCAGAGTTGGAGCTCATGTTTAGTTGAGAGTATCTCCGACACGAGGCGTCAGACGTTTCGGTGTCAAGGGCAAGCTGAGTCCCAGATACGTCGGACCTTTCGAGATTTTGGAGCAAGTTGGAGAGGCAGCATACAGACTTGCTTTGCCACCGAGGCTTGAGGGTGTTCACACCGTCTTCCATGTGTCTCAGTTACGGGAGTACATACCGGACCCGAGGCACATCGTCAGTCATGAGGATCTATTGATCGAGCCAGACCACACATTCATTGAACACCCGATAACTGTCTTAAATCGTAGTACGAGACGCTTGCGTTCAAAGGACATACAGATGATGAATATTCAGTTGTTGATGGGAAGAGTTGATGAGGCGACTTGGGAGACAGAGGATAGTATCTAGAGGAACTATCCAGAGTTTTACGCCGAGTTTGATGCACATTTAGCGTAGTTGTTATGTTTCGGTTTTTCCTTTGTTGCGTTGCGTACGCTTTTGTGACGTTCTGCTTACGTGCCCCGAGTGGGAATATATGAGTTGCGTTCAGTTTTCTGTGTTGTTATGTGATCATCCGGGTTGTTGCAAGTTTTGGGACGAAAATTATTTTTAGGGGGATCTGATGTAAGATCCCAGTTTTCACCTTAACCGCCCCCGCGGCGTAGGAGGCCGCCCCAACGGCCTTGGTGTATGTCACCGCCCCCGCAGTGACAAGGGGCCACCCCTGCAGCTGAGGTAATCCGCGCCTGTGGATGCGTTGTAGATCGCGCCCAATCTGTTTTTGTTCGTTTTATCTTCCTTCCATAGATAGAATATCCGATCTTCTATCTTATGGGCCGACTTCCTTATCTTCTTCCTAACCCTAGACGTCCTTTCCTTCTATCATTTCCACCTCTTCTATATATTCCCGTCTTTTCTCCTTTTTCCTGTCTCTTGCTTACGTCTTCTTCAACCCTAGAGTGTTGCAGCCTTGCTTCTTGTGACCTTGTTGAACGTGTAAGTCTTCTCCTTTGAGTTCCTCATCACGTTCATGTAGTTGTTGCATGCTTTTCCCTTCTGTTTCGTTTCCTTCTTTCAGACTACCTTTTCTTCTTCTCCAAGAATCAAGTTTGAACCTTGATTCTTGTTTACATCCCCATTGTTGATGTGTTGTTGTTCTCAGGCTCTTTTGGTTAAGTCTTGACGTGGTTGGATCAAAGGTTCGAGTTTTGGATCCCTAGTTGAGAAGTTTCTATCGAGAGAGACCCGGACAGTGTTCTGTCACGTTTTCCGTCCCCGCGCCTGGACAAAGCCACCCCTGCGCCTCTATCACATGCCGCCCTTGCGCCTCTGTCCAGCCGCCCCCGCGGTTTCCTCTACAGTAACTCCCGTTCTTGTGAGTTGCTTCTTCCTTTCTTTCATCATTCTTGTGAGCTTTTAGGCTTCCTTCGAGTGATGTAAGTCCCTTGGACTTACTTAGCTTCATTCCGCATATTGGTTGGATTGTATTGGCTTGTTTGTGTTGTTTATCATGTTATAACGGATAACCGGACTAGGATTCACCCTTAAAACATTAAATGGCCCAAGTGTATGATAACCGGGCGGTGACCACTTGTCTAGTTCTTCAGGAGACTAGAATGTGCTCTTGCAACCAAGGCCCGTAGGTAACGGATAATACTGATCTATTCCTATTGGTAGACGGAAGCGGAGGCGAGTTTCGGAGATTCTCGTGTGACAAAAGAAGTTCAATTAGTAATGGATAACTTAATGAAAGATAATCATCGGTTGTGTGCGAGCATGATATATGTTTACCTTTACCTTATGTGTGTTTGTGCCTTTACGTTCTTTCTGATATCTAAAATGTTAGCTAACGGTTTATACCGATGTTGTAGATGTTCCTCAGCTTCAAGATGCTGTTGAGTGATCCGGACGGTGTGGTCAGCCGGGGTTCCCATATATTATAGGACGGGATCGGGTTTATGTTTATGTTGTTGCTTTCCCTTTATTTTGAGCTCGGCTGCGAGTCTTTTATGTTTTCTTTTGTTTAAACCTTTGGTTTTATATTGAGTTTTGCTTTTCATTCGTCTGTGCCTTGTTGTAAGATCCGTTGTGCTGTTGCTACTCTGAGGGTCGGGACCCTTGTGAGGTCCTAGTTCGTAACGCTTCGAGTTCCCAGAACTTGGGGTGTTACAGTTCTTGATCTAGTGATAAATTCTTCTATGTCATGACTTGAAGATGATATACCCTCCTTCTCCTTCAATGCCTTTGCTCTAGGTTTAGTGATTGGTCCTTCAATAGTTGGTGTTAGGGATGGTCCCTCATCATACTCCACTTCTTGAAAAGGATTCGACCTTGAATCATCACCATGCTCATTACTAGACACAAAAGGATTCAAATCTCTTACATTGAAGGTAGAAATCATGTCATAATCCTCCGGAAGCTTCAATGAATAAGCGTCACTAACAACCTTATGTAGCTCCTTGACTGATCCATCTCTATGTGGTGAAGATGTCAACTTCTACTTCCCGAGCTGTTCCCTCTCAATATGCACATCAATATATACATTACTAGATGAAAACGGACTCAAATATCCTCATAGTGAAAACTTCAATTTCCTTGACTTCCCTGGAGGATCTCTCAACTTTACAACATTGTTGCCTTAAAAATTTTCAACAGTAGCGAATCTCAGTCAAAGTTCTTGGGCGCAATTTCCACTGGTGGGGTTGAGATTTCTACTGGAGGTATATATCTTGTGTTCAATGATGAAAATAGATATACTCCGAAAACATTTCTTTTTCTAGCCGCAATCACACTAAATCTCCTGGATCTAGGAGCAACTCCTTGCGCACTTGACTAGCCTTGGCCGCAACTAGCTTCACTTCTTCCTCTAGCCTCTTGCGTGATTTCACATGCACCTCATTGACAATATCCTCTTGTTTTCCTGCAATAAACTTTACTTGCTCCTCTAAAGACAACGGTATAAGATCGAAGAAAGTTAAGGAAAACAACTTAAATACATAGTCATGATAGTTCAAGGCTAGATAGGGATGGAAAATCCTAGAGTAAGGAAGACTTATAGGCGATACCACTACAGCATTAAAGATGAAATATCTCCCTTTCTTAGGTCTAGCTAACTCCTCAAATAAGCTCATACTAATGTCTCCGAATGATATGGAAATAAACTCTAAGGGCCAACATAGATACATCTAGATATGCTCATAATACTCAATATACACCTAGATATACTCATAATATACCTTAAATATTTCATGAAGGCTCTAACTATATCCACAAGCAAATGTGGTCCATAATCATATGCGGTCAACTTATCACAAAACATGTACCTCTCCTAGTGACCTTTATCAACCATAAAGGTCTTCTCCTTAATAATAAACTTCAGGTAACAACTATGTATGCACACTTGGGCAAACTTAATAAAGAACTCTTGTTCGCTCCAAACGGTGTGTGCAAGCTTTAAATTTATAACCCTAGACTTAAGCTTAAAACAAGGATGCGAACCCGCAGTGTACGGGTCAATCGTAGTAAAAGCAAGAAAATTCCAGGGGTCGATCACAGGGACTCGGTGAAACAGAGTCAATACGGTGTGCTAATGTCAATACTAACCACAAGAGCAATTTAACACAATCAAAGATGAATAAGAAGTCAATAAAGCAAACATGCAATTCTAGGGATTAAAGCATCAAGTTGTGGTTCCAACTCAAGATCTATAGATAAGCGGACAAAGCTGAGATTTTTGCGTGGGGAAGGTGTTACTAAAGTGGAGTAGATCACCGGGTAAGTCTCACTACACACTAATCCTAAACCGTAACTCCTATTACCGGGTAAGTCTCAAGGAATCAAGATAAAGAACTATAACCTCAAACTAACACACCATCTAAGGGAATAGAATCAACCTTTACCGGGTAAGTCTCAGGCTAACTCACAAAGATGGGATGGAAGCACACTCAAACCCCAATAAAGGATAAACCTTTATTACCTACACTTATGATCGTTAATACACAAACTAAGGAATTACCGGGTAAGTCTCATCCTAAGCTTGCATTGAACCAGGAAGGTGTAATAAGAATAGGATTTGGCAAACTCTAACACTTAACTTTCTGTTTAGGTCGGATAAGTCACCTCGGTCAGAAGAATTCCACCCCGGCCGAGATGTTCATCAACCGAACGAGATGCTTAGGGTTAAGGTTAAAGACTCGAACTTTCAGGATCCTACTGGAATCTAAGATTATTCTATCATTGTTTTTCCCACAACCTTCAGCTAATCACCCTAGAATCACACAAAGAAATTAGCCACTCATCATCATAATGAAAGTATTAAAATATATGGGAAGAAGGTGAATATTTGAACAAAGAAGAATTTAACGAAAAGACTTCAATAACTGAATCAAATATCACAACAAGCGTTCCTTGGATAATAATCCAAAAAGACAAGACAACAATTGAGGGAATTGAAGACAATCTTACAAAACCCTTCAAAAAGCTATAAAAGCTATGATCTTCAATCTTCCTTCAACCTTCAAAAAGGTTCTTCGAAAACTCCCAAATTGGGGTATGCTGCGGCTGCTGCGTCGTATGCGAGATTTTCCGGCTGTATGCAGCATGTGGAATTGTGGAAATCCAACCCTTTTTATAGGAAAATAACCCTCCAAAGATAAAATATCTTAGAAAGATATCTTCCCATAAAAATAGGTAAAATATATGATTCTGCATATCTCCTTCCTTCCAGGAGCCAAGCCCAAAAATATAAGATCACTTTCCAAATTTAAAAGATCTCTTCCAAGAATAAAATATTCTCGCCGCGTCCTAGGTGTTCGCCTCGGTCGAGTCGGCGTCTCTGGATCACCTCGGTCGAGGTGAATCAATGGTCTACCGAGGTGACTCACAATCAGAATGTGAAATCTCTCGAATCTGCTCCAAAGTAAATCTTCAATCCATGGCTATGCTCCTGGATGTAGCTCCAAATGACTCATGACTCCTTTTGCTCCTTTTTGATGCAAAACGTACCATATTACCTGCAATTACAACGAAACTAGGTGTAGACCTCGATTCTCGCAAAGGTAGATGAAATGGTAGTAAAATCACATAATGTACATGCAAACATGAAGATTATGAAAGATAAAACGTCCAAACAAACCCCAAAAACTAGACTATAATTCATGCTATCAAAATACCCCATACTTAGCCCTTGCTTGTCCCCAAGCAAGTTCCTCACATAGAAGACAAGATAGAATGGATTATAAGTCAAGAAAATCAATGAAAAAGTCTTTCAAAAATATTTTATGGTGTGCAACTATCATAGATCACTCTAAGAGAATACTTCCTGGAATTAAAAACTTAATATGATCAAAACATTTTATAAATATAAGAAAGTTATTCATCTTTGCATAAAATCATAGAATGCATAATAAATCATAATTATCAAAATTAATCATGTATAATCCAGTTTAAACCGCTAAGTCAATCAACAAGCTCAAGGTCTCAAGGGCTTCCCGAAAGAAAAGTCAAGAAACGTGTAGGGTAGGGATGTATGTAAGGTAATGTGGTGCTAGGATCCGGGAAAAGGATGAACTTCACCTTCACTTCGACTTGCAACATCTTCCACCAATAAGCTTTGCTTATCTCACACTTTTTCTCTCTTTTTTTTTTTACTTTACTTTTTGGGATGCATGGACAGAGGTGCACAATAACCGAAGCCTAGGAAATCAGCAATCATCAATTTCTCGAGATGCATCAAACCCTTGATGCACATACCATGACCCGTTAGGAATATCGCTCAATCCGACTTTGGCAAGACACAAACACCCGGCTATGTGAATGGTGCCGAGTTACTCATCTTCATGATTGACTTCCCCAAACCTAGAATTATTTTCTAACACTTCACTTCCAGCCCACTTCTCAACTTTGACTTGCTTTCACCACTTCGCTTACTTCCAAATTCCCGGATAGGTAAAGGGAGGCAAAATGTATATGAGGGGTTAAGCATGATCAAGAAGAAGAAGGAGAAAAGAATGAATTGCCTTGGTCTTTCCAAGAAGAAAGTGAGAGAACTTATCCTGCGGTGTCAACCTTCAAATTCAACATAATTTGGATAAAAACAAAGTATTAAGCATGCCAATAATTTCAAACAAAGCATTTAGCAACTTAAACATATTATAAAATCTTTCAAACACGCAAAGAATTTAAAGCCAGTAAGTAAACAAAATCTTCACTGAGATCATATCCAGATAAGTAACACAAAATCGTTTTCGAAAACTTTCTGTTACGCCACCTCGGTCGAGATGTTCTTAGTTCAACCGAGGTGAAATGCCTCGTTTCGCCAGAATCTCCCCGGTCGAGGTACGAAAATTATTTTTAAAACGATTATTTTTGTTTCGGTTTCGACGTTTTTCTCAATCAAATAACCTGTAGGTATGCATGTAATATCAGATAATCATATAAAGGCAACTGAAGCATAAATATGAAAATATCCGATAAATAAAATACATCAAAAGTATCAAATAACATCAAAGGTAGTCAAATAAGTACAAACACCCCATACTTGAGACACACTGTCCCAGTAGGTATAATAAAAGTCTAAGGACAGGATACTCACCGAACATAGCTAAACTGCATGAAGAAGTAAGAAATAGCTCCCAGATAAGACCATCTCGGTTGGCGAAGCACATATCGGTCGAGGTGTTCAGACAGTACCCGAGATGTATCTCAGTAAAGCTCGTTTCCTCAACTTCTCGAAATTTTGTTCTTCCAGTGTAGCTCCTGAACTGTGATCCTTCCTTTTGGAATACCTGGTTGTTGTCTAGAGGAAAACAAAAACAAAACTATCTAAGCTAGACTAGAAAACGGGAAAGAAGAGCAATACCTTGGGTTGCCTCCCAAGAAGCGCTTGGTTTAAGGTCGCTAGCTGGACCCTTCTCCATAGAATTACTCAATGTACCTTGAACACCATGGAGTGCTCATCACATCCATCATAAAATTCTTCCAAAAAGGTTCCGGTTCCTAATTTCACCGGCAAATGGTAAGATCTCCCACGTACAAGCTTGTACGGTTTGATTCTCACCGGAATCCTTCTAGACTTCCTGCACTTCAATGGGACATAATCTAGCCTTGCGTCCCATCCTTTCCTTGATCGAGAAAACAACTTCTCGAGAATCCTAGTAGCTTCCCCATCTTTAGCTTGGGGATGGTACAAGGTCCTGAGCATGCGAGGGACCCCATACTTGAACAAATAACACTTCGTTGCCTTAGCGGTGAAGCGCTTGTTAACTTCACTCCTTATAATCCAAGGAGCATCTTCCTCCAACAATTTCAAGGGAGGTTTCATCTTGATCTTAGGAGGTTCTTTCGGAAGAGACCTCCAACTCTCCGGTGCCTTCCTGAAAAATTCAGAAATATTAATAGGGAATTCAAATGAAGTAGGAGAATGTACCTTGCAAAGCTCTCCAAGGTTTGAGACAAGTTTCATGTTGGGTTGATGATCCACACACGAAATCTCTCTCAGTTCAGCTGGTCTTTCTTCCACCTTGACCACAATCTCAGTAATTTGGCCAAAGTCTTCTGCATCTGCCTCTTCCGGTTCTGCAGGTTCTTCTTTCATCTCGACCGAGATCTCTTCCACCTCGACCGAGGTCTCAACAGTCAGATCGAGATCTTCCACATCTTCTTCCTCAAAAGCTTCAGGGGAAACTTCTGGTTTGACTGGAGGTATGCTCGAAACGTGCAACACTTCCTTATGCTCCTCTTCTGGCTTAGCATAGGATAGGGTGCTTTCCTTGAGCTCCGTCACCTTCCTCATCAACTTCTCCAACCTAGATTCGAGAGAGTCTTCAAGAGGTTGCTCATGAGTCTTTCTAGGGACATTCTTCTCATCCCATATCACAAGTTCACGCTGAATGGCTTCTTCTCTTTCCCATTCATTGTTGAACCAATAGAAGGAGTACTTCTCCTCCAAGTATTCATAATGATCCGCCCTAGCACTTTGTCTTGCTATCCAGGCTGGATCAAACATAGCCATCAGAAATCCTGAAAACTACAAAACTCATAGAAAGAGTAGTTAGTAGCAATAGGGGCAAGCGCCCCGAAAGCAAACCGTACCGGCTCGGTCTAGACCAAGTCCCCGGCAACGGCGCCAAAAACTTGTTCGCTCCAAACGGTGTGTGCAAGCTTTAAATTTATAACCCTAGACTTAAGCTTAAAACAAGGATGCGAACCCGCAGTGTACGGGTCAATCGTAGTAAAAGCAAGAAAATTCCAGGGGTCGATCACAGGGACTTGGTGAAACAGAGTCAATACGGTGTGCTAATGTCAATACTAACCACAAGAGCAATTTAACACAATCAAAGATGAATAAGAAGTCAATAAAGCAAACATGCAATTCTAGGGATTAAAGCATCAAGTTGTGGTTCCAACTCAAGATCTATAGATAAGCGGACAAAGCTGAGATTTTTGCGTGGGGAAGGTGTTACTAAAGTGGAGTAGATCACCGGGTAAGTCTCACTACACACTAATCCTAAACCGTAACTCCTATTACCGGGTAAGTCTCAAGGAATCAAGATAAAGAACTATAACCTCAAACTAACACACCATCTAAGGGAATAGAATCAACCTTTACCGGGTAAGTCTCAGGCTAACTCACAAAGATGGGATGGAAGCACACTCAAACCCCAATAAAGGATAAACCTTTATTACCTACACTTATGATCGTTAATACACAAACTAAGGAATTACCGGGTAAGTCTCATCCTAAGCTTGCATTGAACCAGGAAGGTGTAATAAGAATAGGATTTGGCAAACTCTAACACTTAACTTTCTGTTTAGGTCGGATAAGTCACCTCGGTCAGAAGAATTCCACCCCGGCCGAGATGTTCATCAACCGAACGAGATGCTTAGGGTTAAGGTTAAAGACTCGAACTTTCAGGATCCTACTGGAATCTAAGATTATTCTATCATTGTTTTTCCCACAACCTTCAGCTAATCACCCTAGAATCACACAAAGAAATTAGCCACTCATCATCATAATGAAAGTATTAAAATATATGGGAAGAAGGTGAATATTTGAACAAAGAAGAATTTAACGAAAAGACTTCAATAACTGAATCAAATATCACAACAAGCGTTCCTTGGATAATAATCCAAAAAGACAAGACAACAATTGAGGGAATTGAAGACAATCTTACAAAACCCTTCAAAAAGCTATAAAAGCTATGATCTTCAATCTTCCTTCAACCTTCAAAAAGGTTCTTCGAAAACTCCCAAATTGGGGTATGCTGCGGCTGCTGCGTCGTATGCGAGATCTACAGCTGTAAGCGGGTGTATTTCGGTCTATGCGGGGCTGTGGAATTGTGGAAATCCAACCCTTTTTATAGGAAAATAACCCTCCAAAGATAAAATATCTTAGAAAGATATCTTCCCATAAAAATAGGTAAAATATATGATTCTGCATATCTCCTTCCTTCCAGGAGCCAAGCCCAAAAATATAAGATCACTTTCCAAATTTAAAAGATCTCTTCCAAGAATAAAATATTCTCGCCGCGTCCTAGGTGTTCGCCTCGGTCGAGTCGGCGTCTCTGGATCACCTCGGTCGAGGTGAATCAATGGTCTACCGAGGTGACTCACAATCAGAATGTGAAATCTCTCGAATCTGCTCCAAAGTAAATCTTCAATCCATGGCTATGCTCCTGGATGTAGCTCCAAATGACTCATGACTCCTTTTGCTCCTTTTTGATGCAAAACGTACCATATTACCTGCAATTACAACGAAACTAGGTGTAGACCTCGATTCTCGCAAAGGTAGATGAAATGGTAGTAAAATCACATAATGTACATGCAAACATGAAGATTATGAAAGATAAAACGTCCAAACAAACCCCAAAAACTAGACTATAATTCATGCTATCAAAATACCCCATACTTAGCCCTTGCTTGTCCCCAAGCAAGTTCCTCACATAGAAGACAAGATAGAATGGATTATAAGTCAAGAAAATCAATGAAAAAGTCTTTCAAAAATATTTTATGGTGTGCAACTATCATAGATCACTCTAAGAGAATACTTCCTGGAATTAAAAACTTAATATGATCAAAACATTTTATAAATATAAGAAAGTTATTCATCTTTGCATAAAATCATAGAATGCATAATAAATCATAATTATCAAAATTAATCATGTATAATCCAGTTTAAACCGCTAAGTCAATCAACAAGCTCAAGGTCTCAAGGGCTTCCCGAAAGAAAAGTCAAGAAACGTGTAGGGTAGGGATGTATGTAAGGTAATGTGGTGCTAGGATCCGGGAAAAGGATGAACTTCACCTTCACTTCGACTTGCAACATCTTCCACCAATAAGCTTTGCTTATCTCACACTTTTTCTCTCTTTTTTTTTTTACTTTACTTTTTGGGATGCATGGACAGAGGTGCACAATAACCGAAGCCTAGGAAATCAGCAATCATCAATTTCTCGAGATGCATCAAACCCTTGATGCACATACCATGACCCGTTAGGAATATCGCTCAATCCGACTTTGGCAAGACACAAACACCCGGCTATGTGAATGGTGCCGAGTTACTCATCTTCATGATTGACTTCCCCAAACCTAGAATTATTTTCTAACACTTCACTTCCAGCCCACTTCTCAACTTTGACTTGCTTTCACCACTTCGCTTACTTCCAAATTCCCGGATAGGTAAAGGGAGGCAAAATGTATATGAGGGGTTAAGCATGATCAAGAAGAAGAAGGAGAAAAGAATGAATTGCCTTGGTCTTTCCAAGAAGAAAGTGAGAGAACTTATCCTGCGGTGTCAACCTTCAAATTCAACATAATTTGGATAAAAACAAAGTATTAAGCATGCCAATAATTTCAAACAAAGCATTTAGCAACTTAAACATATTATAAAATCTTTCAAACACGCAAAGAATTTAAAGCCAGTAAGTAAACAAAATCTTCACTGAGATCATATCCAGATAAGTAACACAAAATCGTTTTCGAAAACTTTCTGTTACGCCACCTCGGTCGAGATGTTCTTAGTTCAACCGAGGTGAAATGCCTCGTTTCGCCAGAATCTCCCCGGTCGAGGTAAGAAAATTATTTTTAAAACCATTATTTTTGTTTCGGTTTCGACGTTTTTCTCAATCAAATAACCTGTAGGTATGCATGTAATATCAGATAATCATATAAAGGCAACTGAAGCATAAATATGAAAATATCCGATAAATAAAATACATCAAAAGTATCAAATACATCAAAGGTAGCCACATAGTCAAATAACAAACACCCCATACTTGAGACACACTGTCCCAGTAGGTATAATAAAAGTCTAAAACAAGAAAACTCACCGGATGAAAGCCGAACTGCATAAAAATATAATAATAAAACCCTGCAGCTCCTCAGTAGTCTCGATCCGGTGGTGGTGGTGGTATGTAGGGGAACTGAGTCGGATCATAGGGATGGCCCATGATACGCTCAAACTGTAGCTGAGCCATCATGTGTTGATGATGCTGCCTCTCCTGCATCTCGCGGATATCCAGCGAAAGTGCAGCATATGAGTCGATAACCTGATCCGTCAGGTCATCGATCCGTCGGTGTGCAGCCCTATCCCTCACTCCCCGCCTCCTGCGTCTAGCGGGTCGGACCGGAGAGGTCTCAGCTGGCGCCGGCTCAGTGTCCTCCTCATCATCTAAATCAATAATAGGTGGCGCGCTCGTCCCAGCTGTATCTATCCCTGTGTCCATCGGGACGCCACCTCCTCTCTCATCCACTGTCTCGTCATCATCGTCATCCTCATCCTCAGCCTCCTCCTCAGCCTCAGCAGGGGCAGCTGCTCCCTCTCTGTAATCCTCCATAAGTGGACCCCAAGCGGTCTGCCAGAAATGTGGATCGAAGACAGAGAACTGTGCAGACCATCTGATGCCCTGAGGTGCAGTCAACTCCCATGGCATAGCAACGTAGGGTGTAGTCAGTCCACGGGGAACTAGAATCCTCCGTGTAATCATCTCCTGAAGTCCGAGCGGCTTGGCAGCCGCCACCATGGTACACCTACTCAGATCCATATCCTGATACATAGCGATATGGGTCACTATCCCTCCGCAGCATATATCTCCCTTCCCTTTGGCCTTGATCCTGTGCAGATCCTCTGCCAGCATCAATCCAAAGTCAGGGTATCCACCTGTGACCATGCAGTACAGAGCAAATAGCTCCCCCTGTCGGACCTTCTGGGGCGTCTCAGTACGCACCAGAAGCGTCTCACTGAAAATCCTGTGTACCAATCGAAAGGCTAGATGAAAAATAAGCTTCGCCCTGGAATCACCAGGGCGCCACCTATCTGCGTGCTCTGTGATGTGGGCGATCTGACCCCAGAACTCTCTAGCTACAGCTCGGGTCGGGAAATCTACAGCAGTGGGGGCAGGGAAGCCAAAAATGTCTCTCAAGTGGTCTAGAGGTACTAAGTAGTTCCGGTTCATCAACCGGTACTTCACAGCCCTCTCTGTGGGGAGGTAAGTGAAGGAGCTGACAAACTCGAGGGTCGGCTCTAGGTAGGCTGGGGCTCGGATCTCAGTAAACTGATCCAGCCCGACTGTGGTGATCATCCTCCTAAGATCTCCATCAACGTGGAGACAGTCAAAAGCAGAAATGTCCAGAAATCTAGGTGCGATCACTAGACGGCTAGCAATACGCTCATAATCTACCCGGTGTCTCTCGTGGATCACCGAGATAGAAGGTCTGGATGAGGAAGAAGAAGGGGAAGGAGAGGATCTATCTCTAAGGGCTAATATCCTGTCAGAACTCATCTTCAATCAACACTGTCAGGCCACCTTGGTCACTGACAAACTCCAAGAATCACCTCGGTCGAGGTGCAGGTCGACTGGACCGAGGCGAAGACAGTCGCGATTCCAACTCTCAGAAATTCAGTTCTTTTCCCCCTAAAATCACTACAAATGCTTCCTAAGGGGTACTTAAGCTTTTCCTCAACAGATTCAAAGGCAACCAAAGCCCAAATCGAAGTAATCGAACGAGTTAGGGTTTTGATCGTTTTTACCTCGTTTCGGTCGAAACGCTCAAATTTCTTGCAGATCTGTAGTTGCAATAGACTCCTCTATCCTTCAATCTCGGTTTGGAAGCAGAAATTGTCGAAACGAGCAAGAAACGAGGTGAGCGAGGTGCTTCTGTCCGCCGCGGTCGAGGAAGGTAAATAAAAAGTGAAAAGTAATTTTTTTCCCTTTTTATACTGTTACTTGATCTGCTGTCACCTCGGTCGAGATGGTCTCGACTGGACCGAGGTGGTATGAACCGAGGCGGTTCTGCAGAAACCCTAGTCGCCTCGGTTGCTTCAAGAATCAACTCGGTCGAGGTGCTCTGACAGTGACCGAGGTGCTTCTGTCTTCTCGGAATCTCGAACTTCTGTCCTTCCAAATGTGCTTCTTCCTGTTGTCTGTCCAGAACGCCAAAAACAAAGCAAAGCAAAGCAAAAACAAAACTATCTAAGCTAGACTAGAAAACGGGAAAGAAGAGCAATACCTTGGGTTGCCTCCCAAGAAGCGCTTGATTTAAGGTCGCTAGCTGGACCATGATGCGTCTCAAAGGAGGTATATCGGTGCAACCTCCTCAACCGGTGTTTCCGGCTGGTACTTCTTAAGTCTATGACCGTTGACCTTGAAGCTTCCGCTAGTTTCGCCCCATATCTCAACTGCACCATGAGGGAAAACATGTTTCACAACATAAGGTCCGGTCCATCTAGATTTCAACTTACCTGGAAAAAGACGGAGGCGGGAGTTGAAGAGTAGAACTAAGTCTCCTTCGTTAAGCTCCTTTGGAATGATATGCTTGTCATGCCATCTCTTTGTCCTTTCCTTGTAGATTTTGGCATTCTCGTAAGCGTTCAAACGCAGCTCCTCCAGCTCGTTAAGTTCCAATAGTCGCTTCTCACCAGCTTCCTTGATGTCAAAGTTCAACCATTTGATAGCCCAATACGCCTTGTGCTCCAATTCAACGGGCAAATGGCAAGATTTCCCATATACCAAATTATAAGGGGTGGTACCTATGGGAGTCTTGAATGCGGTCCTGTATGCCCAAAGAGCATCGTCCAATTTCATGGACCAATCCTTCCTCGTTCTAGAGACGGTCTTCTCCAAAATTGCTTTGATTTCTCTATTCGAGATTTCGACCTGTCCACTAGTTTGAGGGTGATAAGCGGTTGATACTTTGTGGGTTACCCCATACTTTGATAGAAGTGCTTTAAACTTCCGGTTGATGAAATGCGTCCCTCCATCGCTAATGATGATGCGTGGAGTTCCAAATCGTGGAAAGATAGTTCTATTCAAGAACTTCACAACCACCTTGGCGTCGTTAGTGGGAGAAGCAATGGCTTCAACCCATCTAGAGACGTAATCAACTGCAAGGAGAATGTAGAGGTTTCCTCCGGAGGATGGGAAAGGTCCCATGAAGTCAATCCCCCATACATCAAAGATTTCCACTTCTTGGATGTTATTGAGTGGCATCTCGTTCCTCCTTGATAAGTTCCCTATTCTTTGGCATGCATCACAAGAAACAACAAAAGATTGTACGTCCTTAAACAATGTAGGCCAAAAGAAACCGGAACGCAATACCTTAGCGCATGTTTTATCGGTGCTGGCATGCCCCCCACAAGGAAGTGAATGACAATGCTTTATGACGCTATTAACTTCATCCTCCGGGATGCACCTTCGAAGCATCCCATCCGGCCCGCGCTTGAATAGCAGCGGCTCATCCCAGTAGTAATGTCGCACTTCCTTGAAGAATTTCTTCTTTTGAGAGTACGTCAATCCGGGTGGCATTTCCTGGCAAACAAGATAATTCACAATATCAGCATACCAAGGACCTTTATTATCAGATAGTTGGTGGAGGGAATGGTCCGCCAACAGTGGGTGAATGTCAGAGAAAGGAGTAAGAAAATTGTTATTCTCGGCAATCTCAGTTGATATCGTCTCGCTGTCGACCTCGGTCGAGGCGCAAGGGCGTTGACCGAGGTGTTCTTCCGACGCCTCGCTCTGTCCAGAAAGTGCCTCGGTCGAGGTATTGCTACTGGAACCGAGACTGGAGATCTTCGTCTCCTGGACTAGCTTCTTGATAGCATGAATTATAGTCTATATTTTGGGGTTTGTTTGGACGTTTTATCTTTCATATTCTGCATGTTTGTATGTACATTATGTGATTTTACTACCATTTCATCTACCTTTGCGAGAATCGAGGTCTACACCTAGTTTCGTTGTAATTGCAGGTAATATGGTACGTTTTGCATCAAAAAGGAGCAAAAGGAGTCAAGAGTCATTTGGAGCTACATCCAGGAAGCATAGCCATGGATTAAAGATTTACTTTGGAGCAAATTCGAGAGATTTCACATTCTGATCACCTCGGTTGACCAGAGGTTCACCTCGACCGAGGCGATCCAGAGACACCGACTCGACCGAGGCGAATACCTAGGACGCGGCGAGAATATTTTATTCTTGGAAGAGATCTTTTAATTTTGGAAAGTGATCTTATATTTTTGGGCTGAGCTTCTGGAAGGAAGGAGATATGCAGAATCATATATTTTACCTATTTTTATGGGAATATATCTTCTTAAGATTTATTATCTTTGGAGGTTTATTTTTCCTATAAAAAGGGTTGGATTTCCACAATTCGAGAACCCCCGCCTACACCGAAATACAGGCTGCATACATCGATACAATCTCGCACATACGACGCAGCCGCAGCTTACTCCAATTTGGGAGAGATTTGAAGAACCTTTTTGAAGGTTGAAGGAAGATTGAAGACTATAGCTTTTATAGCTTTTTGAAGGGTTTTGTAAGATTGTCTTCAATTCCCTCATTGATTGTCTTGTCTTGTTGGATTGCTATCCAAGGAACGCTTTTGTTTGTGATATTTGATTCAGCTATTGAAGTGTTTTCATTAAATTCTTCTTTGTTCAAATATTCACCATCTTCCCATATATTTAATACTTTCATTATGATGATGAGTGGCTAATTTATTTGTGTGATTCTAGGGTGATTGGCTGAAGGTTGTGGGAAAAACAATGATAGAATAGTCTTAGATTCCAGTAGGATCCTGAAAGTTCGAGTCTTTAACCTTAACCCTAAGCATCTCGTTCGGTTGATGAACATCTCGGCCGGGGTGGAATTCTTCTGACCGAGGTGACTATCCGACCTAAAACAGAAAGTTAAGTGTTAGAGTTTGCTAAATCCTATTCTTATTACACCTTTCTGGTTCAAAGCAAGCTTAGGATGAGACTTACCCGGTAATTCCTTAGTTTGTGTACCAACGATCATAAGTGTAGGTAATAAAGGTTTGTCCTTTATTGGGGTTTGAGTGTGCTTCCATCCCATCTTTGTGAGTTAGCCTGAGACTTACCCGGTAAAGGTTGATTCTATTCCCTTAGATGGTGTGTTAGTTTGAGGTTATAGTTCTTTATCTTGATTCCTTGAGACTTACCCGGTAATAGGAGTTACGGTTTAGGATTAGTGTGTAGTGAGACTTACCCGGTGATCTACTCCACTTTAGAAACACCTTCCCCACGCAAAAACCTCAGCTTTGTCCGCTTATCTATAGATCTTGAGTTGGAACCACAACTAGATGCTTTAATCCCTAGAATTGCATGTTTGCTTTATTTGACATCTTATTCATCCTTGATTGTATTAATTTCTCTTGTGGTTAGCATTGACATTAGCACACCGTATTGGACTTTGTTTCACCAAGTCCCTGTGATCGACCCCTGGAATTTTCTTGCTTTTACTACGATTGACCCGTACACTGCGGGTTCGCATCCTTGTTTTAAGCTTAAGTCTAGGGTTATAAATTTAAAGCTTGCACACACCGTTTGGAGCGAACAAGTTTTTGGCGCCGTTGCCGGGGACTTGGTCTAGACCGAGCCGGTACGGTTTGCTCTTGGGGCATTTGCCCCCTTTTTGTCTAACCACTCTACTTGAGTGACTTTTGCAGGTTCTTTCTTAGGTATATGCGAAGAACCCGTGCTGGGAAGGAAATCGTTCCTTACGATCCCGAACCAGAAAAGACATACAAGAGACGCTTAAGAGAAGCGAAAATGGCCCAACAAGACGGTCACGATCTTGCGGCCCAGTTGAGAGAGACGCAGGAGCTGCTACGTCTCAGTAAAGAAGAGCTAAGGCAAGAGAAAGAAGAGAATCAGGCCAGGACTGCAGCAATCGAAGCTGAGATTGCAGCCATTCGGAACCAGATTCTACTTCGACCGATGCAGGATCCAGTAGTTGATCCTCGACCGATGCAGGATCCAGTAGTCGATCCTCGACCGAGGCAGATTCCAGCACCTGACGCCCCGGTCGATGTACATCAACCTCGGATACCAGTCCGAGGTGTTCTTCTTGCAGAAATCCCGCAAACCCTAGGTCAAAGGATGGACCCTAATCAGCAGCTGAGGCGTCCAGGGGTGAACCTAGGAGATCCAGCGGATCATGACTACGAACTTCGACCGCAAGTGCTAGCCATGATTCGCCAATGTCAATTCGGAGGGCTAGAGAAGGAGTCACCGCATCAACATCTTCAAAACTACGAGATCTTGATGGAGACCTTGCGACCTCCCAGAATTGAAAATAACAACTACAAGCTAAGACCTTTCTACTTTTCTCTTAAAGATAGAGCTCTTACTTGGTATCAATCTCTCCCTGCAGGAAAGATCAGCACATGGGAAGAGATGACTACGGAATTCTTGACCAAATTCTTTCCCCCCTCAAAGACTGCTGAAATGAGAGGGAAGATCAATTCTTTCATCATGAAGGACAAGGAGAGCTTGTCCAAATCTTGGGAGCGGTTCAAGGATATCCTTTTGGATTGCCCACATCATGGGATTCCAAAGATCGAGTTGTTGGAGATCTACTTCAAAGGGCTGGACGGAAACACCCAGTTCAATCTCCAACTACTCTCCGCCGGTACATTCATGGATATGGCGGTTGACGAGGCTTGGGACTTCATTGAGAAGCAAGCCTTACATATGGAGAAGTATACCCACCAAGGAGCTGAAGGTGGAGTTAAAAGAGTCAACTTTCAAGAGACTCAACCCAACAACAACCAACTCACGTCCTTGAAGAACGACGTGAAGCAATTGAAGGAGCTATTGATGGCTCAAACTAAGAAGGAAGAGCAAGGGCAAAGGAACAACAAAAATAACGGGTACCGTAACAACAACAACGGACCCCGAAACAACAACTACAACAACAATAGAGGATCAAATAGCAACAATTGGAGGGCGAATAACCAAAACAACGGTAACAATCATTCAAACTCCAACTCTAATAATTCCTCTAACCCTTTCCTCTCTTCTCCTTCTTCTTCTTCTACTCCATTGAAGAGCCAAGGGCAAGGATCAAGTTCGTCTCAGCCGGAAAAGAAGGACGCAGTCCTGGAGGCAATCTTGATCAAGCTTAATGCTATGGAGAATTCTATGACTTCATTTTCGAGGGCCCAAAAGTCCTTCGAACAACAACTTGCTAATAGGGCGAATGAAGCGCCAAGAGATCCAGGGAAGCTTCCAGCAAAGACGGAAACTAACCCTAAGGGCCAGTGCATGGCCATCACGACGAGGAGTGGACTTAAAACTGCAGATCCAGTACCTCGCTCGACGCAGACCACCTCGGTCCAGATCCAGTCGAAGAACACCTCGACCGAGATGCCAACCGAGGCGGCGCAACAGAAAGCAGGAGGAACGACAGAAGCTTATGTTCCACCTCCTGCATATAAACCACCACTGCCATTCCCCCAGTCCAGAGCCAGAGCACATCTTGACAAGCACTTTGGTAAGTTCCTTGACTTGATGAATAAGCTCCATATTAACATTCCCTTCCTTGATGCTATTCTAGGTATGCCCGCCTATGGGAAGTTCTTAAAAGAAATCTTGTCAAGGAAGAGGAAGCTGGAGGATGTTGGTGAAGTTAGGATGACATATAAGTCTTCGGAACTCATAAAGATCATGAAGGAGAAGATGCCACCTAAATTAAGAGATCCCGGCTCATTTTGCATTCCCATTCAAGTTGGGGATGTTACTTGTGAAGCCCTTTGCGATCTAGGAGCCAGCGTGAGCATCATCCCATCCCGTGGGCATTTTGGAGGACGTTCCGGTCAAGTTAGGTAACTTCTATCTACCTATAGATTTTGTCGTGCTTGACATTCCCGCAGATTATCCTGTTCCTATCATTCTCGGGAGGCCATTTCTAGCAACTTCGGGTTGCAATGTGGATTGCAAGAACGCCAAGTTGAAATTCAACGTTGGTGGCGATGAGGTGGAGTTCGCACTACTTACAGCCATGAAAGGGGAGCAACTAACTGATGATATCTTTAACATCTATGATGAAGAAGAATCAAGAGAATTGGTGAGCTCTATCCTTATTAATGATCCACTCGAAAGAGTTATAAGCTTCAGTTTAATGGAGGAAGGTATAGATGCTTCTTGTGATGCAGATATACGGAGCTTGAAGGCACTGGAAGAGGATCCAGGAGCTAAAACTGAGAAGCTAGTCCAGGAAACGAAGATTTCCAGCCTCGGATCCAGTAGCAGTACCTCGACCGAGGCACTTTCTGGACAGAGCGAGGCGTCCGAAGAACACCTCGGTCAACGCCTTTGCGCCTCGACCGAGGTCGACAGCGAGACGATTCAAACTGAGATTACAGAGAACAACAATTTTATTACTCCCTTCTCTGACATTCACCAACTTTCTGATAATAAAGGTCCTTGGTATGCTGATATTGTGAATTATCTTGTGTGCCAGGAAATACCACCCGGATTGACGTACTCTCAAAAGAAGAAATTCTTCAAGGACGTACGACATTACTACTGGGATGAACCGCTGCTGTTCAAGCGCGGGCCGGATGGGATGCTTCGAAGGTGCATTCCGGAAGATGAAGTCAATAGCGTCATAAGGCATTGCCATTCACTGCCTTGCGGAGGGCATGCTAGCACCGATAAAACATGCGCTAAGGTATTACGTTCCGGTTTCTTTTGGCCTACATTATTTAAGGATGTGCAATCTTTTGTTGTTTCTTGTGATGCATGCCAAAGAACAGGGAACTTATCAAGGAGGAACGAAATGCCACTTAACAACATCCAAGAAGTGGAAATCTTTGATGTGTGGGGGATTGACTTCATGGGACCTTTTCCATCCTCCGGAGGAAACCTCTACATTCTCCTTGCAGTTGACTACGTCTCTAGATGGGTTGAAGCCATTGCTTCTCCCACTAACGACGCCAAGGTGGTTGTAAAGTTCTTGAATAGAACTATCTTTCCACGATTCGGAACTCCACGCATCATCATCAGCGATGGAGGAACACATTTCATCAACCGGAAGTTTAAAGCACTTCTATCGAAGTATGGGGTAACCCACAAGCTATCAACCGCTTATCACCCTCAAACTAGTGGACAGGTCGAGATCTCGAACAGGGAAATCAAGGCGATTTTGGAGAAGACCTTCTCTAGAACGAGGAAGGATTGGTCCATGAAATTAGACGATGCTCTTTGGGCGTACATGACCGCATTCAAGACTCCCATAGGCACCACCCCTTATAATTTGGTGTATGGGAAATCTTGCCACTTGCCCGTTGAGTTGGAACACAAAGCGTATTGGGCTATCAAATGGTTGAACTTTGACATTAAAGATGCTGGCGAGAAGCGACTATTGGAACTTAACGAGCTGGAGGAGCTGCGTTTGAACGCCTATGAGAATGCCAAAATCTACAAGGAAAGGACGAAGAGATGGCATGACAAGCGTATCGTTCCAAAGGAGCTTAACGAAGGAGATTTAGTTCTACTCTTCAACTCCCGCCTCCGTCTTTTTCCAGGTAAGTTGAAGTCTAGATGGACCGGACCTTACGTTGTGAAACATGTTTTCCCTCATGGTGCAGTTGAGATATGGGGCGAAACTAGCGGAAGCTTCAAGGTCAACGGTCATAGACTTAAGAAGTACCAACCGGAAACGCCGGTTGAGGAGGTCGCGCCGATCTACCTCGTTTGAGACGCATCATGGTCCAGCTAGCGACCTTAAATCAAGCGCTTCTTGGGAGGCAACCCAAGGTATTGCTTTCTTTCCCGTTTTCTAGTCTAGTTTAGATAGTTTTTTGTTTTTGCTTTGCTTTGCTTTGTTTTTGGCGTTCTGGACAGACAACAGGAAGGAGCACATCTGGATGGACAGAAGTTCGAGATTCTGAGAAGAAAGAGGCACCTCGGTCACTGTCAGAACACCTCGACCGAGTTGATTCTTGAAGCAACCGAGGCGACTAGGGTTTCTGCAGAACCGCCTCGGTCCATACCACCTCGGTCCAGTCGAGACCATCTCGACCGAGGTGACAGCAGACCTCGTGACAGTATAAAAAAAAAAAAAATTACAGTTTTCACTTTTTACCCTATTTCGACCGCGGCGACAGCACACCTCGTTCTCCTCCGTTTCTCGCTCGTTTTCGAAGATTTCTCCTTCCAAAACGCGATTAAAGAGTAGAAGAGTCGATTGCTACTACGGATCTGCAAGAAGATTGAGTGCTTTCGACCGAAACGAGGTGCAAAGGTTCGAAAACCCTAACTCACTCGTTTACTGCGTATTGGGCTTTGGTTGCCCTTGTTTCTGTTGAGGAAATCCATAAGTACCCCTTAGGAAGCAATTGTAGTGATTTTAGGGGGAAAAGAACTGAAAATCCGAGAATTGAAATCGCAACTGCTACGCCTCGGTCCGGTCGAACTGCATCTCGACCGAGGTGATTTCTGAGGCTTGTCAGTCAATCGAGGTGGTCTGACAGTGAGTTTGTGAAGATGAGTTCCGATCGCCGTTTAGCCCTGAGAGATAGATCTTCACCCTCCCCTTCCCCTTCTTCTTCCCGTCCCTACCGCCCGGTTATCCACGAGAGATGCCGGGTAGATTACGAGAGGATAGCGGGCCGTCCAGTTATCGCACCACGATTTCTGGAGGTGTCCGCTTTTGACTGCCTAGGGTTAGATGCTGACCTTAGGAGGATGATTGCCACAGTCGGGCTGGATCAGTTTACTGAGATCCGAGCCCCAGCCTACATAGAGCCGACACTAGAGTTTGTTAGCTCCTTCTCCTACCTTCCCACAGACGGATCTGTGAAGTACCGGCTGATGAGCCGGAACTTCATAGTTCCATTAGAGATTTGGAGAGAGATCTTTGGCTTTCCTACCCCCACCGCTGTAGACTTCCCCTCCCGATCAGTAGCTAGGGAGTTTTGGGGACAGATAGCCCACATTACCACACATGCAGACAGATGGCGCCCTGGTGATTCCAGGGAGAAGGTCGTCTTTCACCCGGCCTTCAGACTTGCCCACCGGATTTTTAGTGAGATGCTTCTGGCGCGTACTGAGACGCCCCAGAAGATCAGACAGGGGGAGCTCTTCTCTTTATACTGCATGGTTACAGGCGGCTTCCCGGACTTTGGCTTGCTCTTGGCAGAGGATCTGCACAAGATCAAGGCCAAAGGGAAGGGAGATATATGCTGTGGAGGTCTAGTCACCCACATCGCCACTTACCATGGGATGGACCTCAGCGTGTGCACATTGGCGGAGGCTCCGAAGCCGCTGGGTCTGTAGGAGATGATCACGCGGAGGATTCTAGTTCCCCGTGGGTTGACCACTCCATACGTCGCCATGCCATGGGAGCGGACTGCGCCTCAGGGCATCAGATGGTCTGCACAGTTCTCTGTCTACGACCCACATTTTTGGCAGACAGCATGGGCTCCGCTTATGGAGGATTACAGAGAGGGAGCAGCTGCTGCTGCTGAGGCTGCTGAGGAGGCTGAGGATGAGGATGACGACGACGAGACTGTTGATGAGAGAGGAGGCGGCGTCCCGATGGACACAGGGACAGATACTGCTGGGATGAGCGCGCCCCCCATTATTGATCTAGACGAGGATGAGGAGGACACTGAGCCGGCGCCAGCTGAGACTTCTCCGGTCAGGCCCGCTAGGCGCAGGAGACAGAGAGTTAGGGACAGAGCAGCACACCGACGGATCGATGACCTGACGGATCAGGTTATTGACACTTATGCTGCACTTTCATTGGATATCCGGGAGATGCAGGAGCGGCAGCATCATCAGCACATGATGGCTCAGCTACAGTTCCAGCATGTCATGGGCTATCCCTATGATCCTACTCAGTTCCCCTACATTCCACCACCACCACCGGATCGAGACTACTGAGGAGCTGCAGGGTTTTATTTATTATATTTTTATGCAGTTCGGCTCTTTATCCGGTGAGTCCTCTTTCATTTAGACTTTTATTATACCCACTGGGACAGTGTGTCTCAAGTATGGGGTATTTGATGTACTATTTGACTTATTTGACTACGTGACTATTCGATGTATTATTTGACTTTTTGACGTATTATATCGGATATTTTCATATTTATGCTTCATTCTGCATTTATATGTTTATCTGAGATTGCATGCATACTTACAGGTTAATTGATTGAGAAAAACGTCGAAACCGAAAAAAAAAATGGTTTTAAAAAAAATTTTTCGACCTCGACCGGGACAGTTCTGGCAAAACGAGGTGTTTCACCTCGGTTGAACCAAGAACATCTCGACCGAGGTGGGTTAACTGAGAGTTTTCGAAAACGATTTTGTGTTACTTATCTGGATATGATCTCAGTGAAGATCTTGTTTACCTACTGTTTTTAAATCCTTTATGTGTTTGAAAGGTTTTATAATATGTTTAAGTTGCTAAATGCTTTGTTTGAAATTATTGGCATGTTTAATACTTTGTTTTTATCCAAATTATGTTGAATTTGAAGGTTGACACCGCAGGTTAAGTTCTCTCACATTCTTCTTGGAAAGACCAAGGCAATTCATTCTCTTCTTCTTCTTCTTCTTAATCATGCTTAGCCCCTCATATACATTTTGCCTCCCTTTACCTATCCGGGAATTTGGAAGCAAGCAAAGTGGTGAAAGCAAGTTAAAGTTGAAGGTGGCTGAAAGTGAAAGTGTTAGAAAGTAATTTTAGGTTTGGGGAAGTCAATCATGAAGATGAGTAACTCGGCACCATTCACATAGCCGGGTGTTTGTGTCTTGCCAAAGTCGGATTGAGCGATATTCCTATCGGGTCATGGTATGTGCATCAAGGGTTTGATGCATCTCGAGAAATTGATGATTGCAGATTTCCTAGGCTTCGGTTATTGTGCACCTCTGTCCATGCATCCCAAAAAGTAAAGTAAAAAAAAAAGAAAAAAAGAAAAAGTGTGAAATAAGCAAAGCTTATTGGTGGAAAGTGTTGCAAGTCAAAGTGGAAGTGAAGTTCATCCTTTTCCCGGATTCTAGCACCACATTACCTTACATACATCCCTACCCTACACGTTTCTTAACCTTTTCTTCTGAGAAGCCCTTGAGACCTTGAGCTTGTTGATTGACTTAGCGGTTTAAATTAGATTATACATGATTAATTTTGATAATTATGATTTATTATGCATTCTATGATTTTATGCAAAGATGAACAACTTTCCTATATTTATAAAATGTTTTGATCATATTGAGTTTTTAATTTCCAGGAAGTACTCTCTTAGGCTATGATAGTTACACGCCATAAAATGTTCTTGAAAGACTTTTTCATTGATTTTCTTGACTTATAATCCATTCTATCTTGTCTTTTATATGAGGAACTTGCTTGGGGACAAGCAAGGGCTAAGTATGGGGTATTTTGATAGCATGAATTATAGTCTATATTTTGGGGTTTGTTTGGACGTTTTATCTTTCATATTCTGCATGTTTGTATGTACATTATGTGATTTTACTACCATTTCATCTACCTTTGCGAGAATCGAGGTCTACACCTAGTTTCGTTGTAATTGCAGGTAATATGGTACGTTTTGCATCAAAAAGGAGCAAAAGGAGTCAAGAGTCATTTGGAGCTACATCCAGGAAGCATAGCCATGGATTAAAGATTTACTTTGGAGCAAATTCGAGAGATTTCACATTCTGATCACCTCGGTTGACCAGAGGTTCACCTCGACCAAGGCGATCCAGAGACACCGACTCGACCGAGGCGAATACCTAGGACGCGGCGAGAATATTTTATTCTTGGAAGAGATCTTTTAATTTTGGAAAGTGATCTTATATTTTTGGGCTGAGCTTCTGGAAGGAAGGAGATATGCAGAATCATATATTTTACCTATTTTTATGGGAATATATCTTCTTAAGATTTATTATCTTTGGAGGTTTATTTTTCCTATAAAAAGGATTGGATTTCCACAATTCGATAAGCCCGCCTACACCGAAATACAGGCTGCATACAATCCGCTTACACCCTACATACGCAGCAGCGCATCCTACTCCAATTTGGGGAGAGATTTGAAGAACCTTTTTTAAGGTTGAAGGAAGATTGAAGACTATAGCTTTTTATAGCTTTTGAAGGGTTTTGTAAGATTGTCTTCAATTCCCTCATTGATTGTCTTGTCTTGTTGGATTGCTATCCAAGGAACGCTTTTTGTGATATTTGATTCAGTTATTGAAGTGTTTTCATTAAATTCTTCTTTGTTCAAATATTCACCTTCTTCCCATATATTTAATACTTTCATTATGATGATGAGTGGCTAATTTCCTTGTGTGATTCTAGGGTGATTGGCTGAAGGTTGTGGGAAAAACAATGATAGAATAGTCTTAGATTCCAGTAGGATCCTGAAAGTTCGAGTCTTTAACCTTAACCCTAAGCATCTCGTTCGGTTGATGAACATCTCGGCCGGGGTGGAATTCTTCTGACCGAGGTGACTTATCCGACCTAAAACAGAAAGTTAAGTGTTAGAGTTTGCCAAATCCTATTCTTATTACACCTCTCTGGTTCAAAGCAAGCTTAGGATGAGACTTACCCGGTAATTCCTTAGTTTGTGTATCCACGATCATAAGTGTAGGTAATAAAGGTTTGTCCTTTATTGGGGTTTGAGTGTGCTTCCATCCCATCTTTGTGAGTTAGCCTGAGACTTACCCGGTAAAGGTTGATTCTATTCCCTTAGATGGTGTGTTAGTTTGAGGTTGTAGTTCTTTATCTTAATTCCTTGAGACTTACCCGGTAATAGGAGTTACGGTTTAGGATTAGTGTGTAGTGAGACTTACCCGGTGATCTACTCCACTTTAGAAACACCTTCCCCATGCAAAAATCTCAGCTTTGTCCGCTTATCTATAGATCTTGAGTTGGAACCACAACTAGATGCTTTAATCCCTAGAATTGCATGTTTGCTTTATTTGACATCTTATTCATCTTTGATTGTGTTAATCGCTCTTGTGGTTAGAATTAACGTAGCAAACCGTGTTGACTTTGTTTCACCAAGTCCCTGTGATCGACCCCTGGAATTTTCTTGCTTTTACTACGATTGACCCGTACACTGCGGGTTCGCATCCTTGTTTTAAGCTTAAGTCTAGGGTTATAAATTTAAAGCTTGCACACACCGTTTGGAGCGAACAAGTTTTTGGCGCCGTTGCCGGGGACTTGGTCTAGACCGAGTCCGGTACGGTTTGCTTTCGGGGCACTTGCCCCTGTTGCTACTAACTACTCTTTCTATGAGTTTTGTAGTTTTCAGGATTTCCGATGACTACATTTGATCCAGCCTGGATAGCAAGGCAAAGTGCTAGGGCGGACCATTATGAATACTTGGAGGAGAAGTACTCCTTCTATTGGTTCAACAATGAATGGGAAAGAGAAGAGGCCATTCAACATGAACTTGCGATATGGGATGAGAAGAATGTCCCTAAAAACATTTATGAGCAACCTTTCGAAGACTCTCTCGAATCAAGATTGGAGAAGTTGATGAAGAAGGTGGAGGAGCTCAAAGAAAGCACCATATCCTATGCTAAGCCGGAAGAGGAGCATAAGGAAGTGTTACACTTTCCAAGCATTCCTCTGGTCGGACCGGAAGCTTCTCCTGAAGTTTTTGTGGAAGAGGAGGATGTGGAGGATCTCGATCCGACTGTTGAGACCTCGACCGAGATGGAAGAAGAATCTGCAAAACCAGAAGTGGAAGATGCAGAGAACCTTGGCCAAATTACTGAGATTGTGGTCAAGGTGGAAGAAAGACCAGCAGAACTGAGAGAGATTTCGTGGGTGGATTATCAACCCAACACGAAACTTGTCTCAAGTTTTGGAGAATTTTGCAAGGTACATTCTCCTACTTCATTTGAATTCCCTATTAATATTTCTGAATTTTTCAGGAAGGCACCGGAGAGTTGGAGGTCTCTTCCGAAAGAACCTCCTAAGATCAAGAAGAAACCTCTCTTGAAATTGTTGGAGGAAGATGCTCCTTGGATTATAAGGAGTGAAGTTAACAAGTGCTTCACCGCTAAGGCAACGAAGTGTTATTTGTTCAAGTATGGGGTCCCTCGCATGCTCAGGACCCTGTACCATCCCCAAGCTATAGATGGGGAAGCTGCTATGATTCTCGAGAAACTATTTTCTCGATCAAGGAAAGGATGGGACACGAGGAATGTCCCATTGAAGTGCAGGAAGTCTAGAAGAATTCCAGTGAGAATCAAACCGTACAAGCTTGTACGTGGGAGATCTTACCATTTGCCGGTGAAGTTAGGAACCGGAACCTTCTTGGAAGATTTTTACGGATGTGGTGAGCACTCCACGACATTCGAAGTGCATTGAGTAATCCCATGCCGCAGGGTCCAGCTAGCGACCTTAAATCAAGCGCTTCTTGGGAGGCAACCCAAGGTATTGCTTTCTTTCCCGTTTTCTAGTCTAGTTTAGATAGTTTTTTGTTTTTGCTTTCCTCTAGACAACAATCAGGTATTCCAAAAGGAAGGATCACAGTTCAGGAGCTACACTGGAAGAACAAAATTTCGAGAAGTTGAGGAAACGAGCTTTACTGAGATACATCTCGGGTACTGTCAGAACACCTCGACCGAGATGTGCTTCGCCAACCGAGATGGTTTTATCTGGGAGCTGTTTCTTACTTATTCATGCAGTTTAGCTATGTTCGGTGAGTATCTTGTCCTTAGACTTATTTTGACCCATTGGGACAATGTGTCCCAAGTATGGGGTATGCGGATATGTTATTTGACTTTGATGTACGACTCTATTGACCGGATATTGATATTTATGCTTCATTCTGCATTTATATGTTTATCTGAGATTGCATGCATACTTACAGGTTAATTGATTGAGAAAAACGTCGAAACCGAAAAAAAAAATGGTTTTAAAAAAAATTTTTTGACCTCGACCGGGGAGAGTCTTGGCAAAACGAGGTGTTTCACCTCGGTTGAACCAAGAACATCTCGACCGAGGTGGGTTAATTGAGAGTTTTCGAAAACGATTTTGTGCTACTTATCTGGATATGATCTCAGTGAAGATCTTGTTTACCTACTGTTTTTAAATCCTTTATGTGTTTGAAAGGTTTTATAATATGTTTAAGTTGCTAAATGCTTTGTTTGAAATTATTGGCATGTTTAATACTTTGTTTTTATCCAAATTATGTTGAATTTGAAGGTTGACACCGCAGGTTAAGTTCTCTCACATTCTTCTTGGAAAGACCAAGGCAATTCATTCTCTTCTTCTTCTTCTTCTTAATCATGCTTAGCCCCTCATATACATTTTGCCTCCCTTTACCTATCCGGGAATTTGGAAGCAAGCGAAGTGGTGAAAGCAAGTTAAGGTTGAAGAGTGGGCTGGAAGTGAAAGTGTTAGAAAGTAATTTTAGGTTTGGGGAAGTCAATCATGAAGATGAGTAACTCGGCACCATTCACATAGCCGGGTGTTTGTGTCTTGCCAAAGTCGGATTGAGCGATATTCCTATCGGGTCATGGTATGTGCATCAAGGGTTTGATGCATCTCGAGAAATTGATGATTGCAGATTTCCTAGGCTTCGGTTATTGTGCACCTCTGTCCATGCATCCCAAAAAGTAAAGTAAAAAAAAAAGAAAAAGAAAAAGTGTGAAATAAGCAAAGCTTATTGGTGGAAAGTGTTGCAAGTCAAAGTGGAAGTGAAGTTCATCCTTTTCCCGGATTCTAGCACCACATTACCTTACATACATCCCTACCCTACACGTTTCTTAACCTTTTCTTCTGAGAAGCCCTTGAGACCTTGAGCTTGTTGATTGACTTAGCGGTTTAAATTGGATTATACATGATTAATTTTGATAATTATGATTTATTATGCATTCTATGATTTTATGCAAAGATGAACAACTTTCCTATATTTATAAAATGTTTTGATCATATTGAGTTTTTAATTTCCAGGAAGTACTCTCTTAGGCTATGATAGTTACACGCCATAAAATGTTCTTGAAAGACTTTTTCATTGATTTTCTTGACTTATAATCCATTCTATCTTGTCTTTTATATGAGGAACTTGCTTGGGGACAAGCAAGGGCTAAGTATGGGGTATTTTGATAGCATGAATTATAGTCTATATTTTGGGGTTTGTTTGGACGTTTTATCTTTCATAATCTGCATGTTTGTATGTACATTATGTGATTTTACTACCATTTCATCTACCTTTGCGAGAATCGAGGTCTACACCTAGTTTCGTTGTAATTGCAGGTAATATGGTACGTTTTGCATCAAAAAGGAGCAAAAGGAGTCAAGAGTCATTTGGAGCTACATTCAGGAAGCATAGCCATGGATTAAAGATTTACTTTGGACCAGTTTTGAGAGATTTCACATTCTGTCGTGAGATCACCTCGGTTGACCAGAGGTTCACCTCGACCGAGGCGATCCAGAGACACCGACTCGACCGAGGCGAATACCTAGGACGCGGCGAGAATATTTTATTCTTGGAAGAGATCTTTTAATTTTGGAAAGTGATCTTATATTTTTGGGCTGAGCTTCTGGAAGGAAGGAGATATGCAGAATCATATATTTTACCTATTTTTATGGGAATATATCTTCTTAAGATTTATTATCTTTGGAGGTTTATTTTTCCTATAAAAAGGGTTGGATTTCCACAATTCGAGAACCCCCGCCTACACCGAAATACAGGCTGCATACATCGATACAATCTCGCACATACGACGCAGCCGCAGCTTACTCCAATTTGGGAGAGATTTGAAGAACCTTTTTGAAGGTTGAAGGAAGATTGAAGACTATAGCTTTTATAGCTTTTTGAAGGGTTTTGTAAGATTGTCTTCAATTCCCTCATTGATTGTCTTGTCTTGTTGGATTGCTATCCAAGGAACGCTTTTGTTTGTGATATTTGATTCAGCTATTGAAGTGTTTTCATTAAATTCTTCTTTGTTCAAATATTCACCATCTTCCCATATATTTAATACTTTCATTATGATGATGAGTGGCTAATTTATTTGTGTGATTCTAGGGTGATTGGCTGAAGGTTGTGGGAAAAACAATGATAGAATAGTCTTAGATTCCAGTAGGATCCTGAAAGTTCGAGTCTTTAACCTTAACCCTAAGCATCTCGTTCGGTTGATGAACATCTCGGCCGGGGTGGAATTCTTCTGACCGAGGTGACTATCCGACCTAAAACAGAAAGTTAAGTGTTAGAGTTTGCTAAATCCTATTCTTATTACACCTTTCTGGTTCAAAGCAAGCTTAGGATGAGACTTACCCGGTAATTCCTTAGTTTGTGTACCAACGATCATAAGTGTAGGTAATAAAGGTTTGTCCTTTATTGGGGTTTGAGTGTGCTTCCATCCCATCTTTGTGAGTTAGCCTGAGACTTACCCGGTAAAGGTTGATTCTATTCCCTTAGATGGTGTGTTAGTTTGAGGTTATAGTTCTTTATCTTGATTCCTTGAGACTTACCCGGTAATAGGAGTTACGGTTTAGGATTAGTGTGTAGTGAGACTTACCCGGTGATCTACTTCACTTTAGAAACACCTTCCCCACGCAAAAACCTCAGCTTTGTCCGCTTATCTATAGATCTTGAGTTGGAACCACAACTAGATGCTTTAATCTCTAGAATTGCATGTTTGCTTTATTTGACATCTTATTCATCCTTGATTGTATTAATTGCTCTTGTGGTTAGCATTGACATTAGCACACCGTATTGGACTTTGTTTCACCAAGTCCCTGTGATCGACCCCTGGAATTTTCTTGCTTTTACTACGATTGACCCGTACACTGCGGGTTCGCATCCTTGTTTTAAGCTTAAGTCTAGGGTTATAAATTTAAAGCTTGCACACACCGTTTGGAGCGAACACTTCTCAGTTTTAGCTCCTGGATCCTCCTCCAGTGCCTTTAAGCTCCGTATATCTGCATCACAAGAAGCATCTATACCTTCCTCCATTAAACTGAAGCTAATAACTCTTTCGAGCGGGTCGTTAATAAGGATAGAGCTCACCAATTCCCTTGATTCTTCTTCATCGTAGATGTTGAAGATATCATCAGTTAGTTGCTCCCCTTTCATGGCTGCAAGTAGTGCGAACTCCACCTCATCGCCACCAACGTTGAATTTCAACTTGGCGTTCTTGCAATCCACGTTGCAACCCGAAGTTGCTAGGAATGGCCTCCCGAGAATAATAGGAACAGGATAATCTGCGGGAATGTCAAGTACGACAAAATCTATAGGTAGATAGAAGTTACCTAACTTGACCGGAACGTCTTCCAAAATGCCCACGGGATGGGTGATGGAGCGATCCGCCATGTAAAGTCGAATCTTGACCGGCTTGGGCTCTCCAAGACCGATCTTAGTGCATAGCTCCAGCGGGATGATGCTTACGCTGGCTCCTAGATCACAAAGGGCTTCACAAGTGACATCCCCAACTTGAATGGGAATGCAAAATGAGCCGGGATCTCTCAGTTTAGGTGGCATCTTCTCCTTCATGATTTTGATTAGCTCCGAAGACTTAGACGTCATCCTAACTTCACCAACATCCTCCAGCTTCCTCTTCCTTGATAAGATCTCTTTTAAGAACTTCCCATAGGCGGGCATACCTAAAATAGCATCAAGGAAAGGAATATTAATATGTAGCTTATTCATCAAGTCAAGAAACTTACCGAAGTGCTTGTCTAGATGTGCTCTGGCTTTGGATTGAGGGAATGGAAGTGGTGGCTTATATGCAGGGGGTGGAACATAAGTTTTTGTCGTTCCTCCCACTTTCTGTTGCTCCGCCTCGGTTGGCATCTCGGTCGAGGTGTTCTTCGACTGGATCTGGACCGAGGTGGTCTGCGTCGAGCGAGGTACTGGATCAGTAGTTTTGAGTCCACTCCTCGTCGTTATGGCCATGCACTGGCCCTTAGGGTTAGTTTCCGTCTTTGCTGGAAGCTTCCCTGGATCTCTTGGCGCTTCATTCGCCCTATTAGCAAGTTGTTGTTCAAGGGACTTTTGGGCCCTTGAAAATGAAGTCATAGAATTCTCCATAGCGTTAAGCTTGATCAAGATTGCTTCCAGAACTGCGTCTTTCTTTTCTGGTTGGGACGAACTTGATCCTTGCCCTTGGCTTTTCAATGGAGTAGAAGAAGAAGAAGGAGAAGAGAGGAAAGGATTAGAGGAATCATTAGAGTTGGAGTTTGAATAATTGTTACCGTGGTTTTGATTATTCGCCCTCCAGTTGTTGCTATTGGATCCTCTATTATTGTTGTTGTAGTTGTTGTTTCGGGGTCCGTTGTTGTTGTTACGGTACCCGTTATTGTTGTTGTTGTTCCTTTGCCCTTGCTCTTCCTTCTTAGTTTGAGCCATCAAGAGCTCCTTCAATTGCTTCACGTCATTCTTCAATGATGTGAGTTGATTGTTGTTGGGTTGAGACTCTTGAAAGTTGACTCTTTTTACTCCACCTTCGGCTCCTTGGTGGGTATACTTCTCCATGTGCAAGGCTTGCTTCTCAATGAAGTCCCATGCATCATCAATCGCCATGTCCATGAAGGTACCGGCGGAGAGTAGTTGGAGATTGAACTGGGTGCTTCCGTCCAGCCCTTTGAAGTAGATCTCCAACAACTCGATCTTTGGAATCCCATGATGTGGGCAATCCAAAAGGATATCCTTGAACCGCTCCCAAGATTTGGACAAGCTCTCCTTGTCCTTCATGATGAAAGCATTGATCTTCCCTCTCATTTCAGCAGTCTTTGAGGGGGGAAAGAATTTGGTTAGGAATTCCGTAGTCATCTCCTCCCATGTGCTAATTTTTCCTGGAGGAAGAGATTGATACCAAGTAAGAGCTCTATCTTTTAAAGAAAAGTAAAAAGGTCTTAGCTTGTAGTTGTTATTCTCAATTCTGGAAGGTCGCAAGGTCTCCATCAAGATCTCGTAGTTTTGAAGATGTTGATGCGGCGACTCCTTCTCTAGCCCTCCGAATTGACATTGGCGAATCATAGACAGAACTTGTGGTCGAAGTTCGTAGTCATGATCCGCTGGATCTCCTAGGTTCACCCCTGGACGCCTCAGCTGTTGATTAGGGTCCATCCTTTGACCTAGGGTTTGCGGGATTCCTGCAAGAAGAACATCTCGGACTGGTATCCGAAGTGGGAGTACATCGGCCGGGGCGTCAGGTACTGGAATCTGCCTCGGTCGAGGATCTACTACTGGATTCTGCATCGGTCGAGGATCAACAGGAGGATCTTCCCTCGGTCGAAGTAGAATCTGGTCTCGTATGGCTGCAATCTCAGCTTCGATTGCTGTAGTCCTGGCACGATTCTCTTCTTTCTCTTGCCTTAGCTCTTCTTTATTGAGACGTAGTAGCTCCTGCGTCTCTCTCAATTGGGCCGCAAGATCGTGATCGTCTTGTTGGGCCATCTTCGCTTCTCTTAAGCGTCGCTTGTATGTCTTTTCTGGTTCGGGATCGTAAGGAACGATTTCCTTCCCAGCGCGGGTTCTTCGCATGTACCTAAGAAAGAACCTGCAAAGATCGTCACTCAAGTAGAGTGGTTAGATGAAACGGGGCAAGTGCCCCAAGAGCAAACCGTACCGGCTCGGTCTAGACCAAGTCCCCGGCAACGGCGCCAAAAACTTGTTCGCTCCAAACGGTGTGTGCAAGCTTTAAATTTATAACCCTAGACTTAAGCTTAAAACAAGGATGCGAACCCGCAGTGTACGGGTCAATCGTAGTAAAAGCAAGAAAATTCCAGGGGTCGATCACAAGGACTCGGTGAAACAGAGTCAATACGGTGTGCTAATGTCAATACTAACCACAAGAGCAATTTAACACAATCAAAGATGAATAAGAAGTCAATAAAGCAAACATGCAATTCTAGGGATTAAAGCATCAAGTTGTGGTTCCAACTCAAGATCTATAGATAAGCGGACAAAGCTGAGATTTTTGCGTGGGGAAGGTGTTACTAAAGTGGAGTAGATCACCGGGTAAGTCTCACTACACACTAATCCTAAACCGTAACTCCTATTACCGGGTAAGTCTCAAGGAATCAAGATAAAGAACTCTAACCTCAAACTAACACACCATCTAAGGGAATAGAATCAACCTTTACCGGGTAAGTCTCAGGCTAACTCACAAAGATGGGATGGAAGCACACTCAAACCCCAATAAAGGATAAACCTTTATTACCTACACTTATGATCGTTAATACACAAACTAAGGAATTACCGGGTAAGTCTCATCCTAAGCTTGCATTGAACCAGGAAGGTGTAATAAGAATAGGATTTGGCAAACTCTAACACTTAACTTTCTGTTTAGGTCGGATAAGTCACCTCGGTCAGAAGAATTCCACCCCGGCCGAGATGTTCATCAACCGAACGAGATGCTTAGGGTTAAGGTTAAAGACTCGAACTTTCAGGATCCTACTGGAATCTAAGATTATTCTATCATTGTTTTTCCCACAACCTTCAGCCAATCACCCTAGAATCACACAAGGAAATTAGCCACTCATCATCATTATGAAAGTATTAAATATATGGGAAGAAGGTGAATATTTGAACAAAGAAGAATTTAATGAAAAGACTTCAATAACTGAATCAAATATCACAACAAAGCGTTCCTTGGATAATAATCCAAAAAGACAAGACAACAAGGAAGGGGAATTGAAGACAATCTTACAAAACCCTCCAAAAAGCTATAAAAGCTATAGACTTCAATCTTCCTTCAACCTTCAAAAAGGTTCTTCAAGAACTCCCAACTTGGAGTATGCTACTGCTGCTGCGTATGTAAACCCTGATCGACGGTATAGCGTGATGATCAATTTGTGGAAAACCAACCCTTTTTATAGGAAAATAACCCTCCAAAGATAATAAATCTTAAGAAGATATTATCCCATAAATATAGGTAAAATATATATTCTGCATATCTCCTTCCTTCTAGAAGCCAAGCCCAAAAATATGAGATCACTTTCCAATTTTAAAAGATCTCAGCCAAGAATAAAATATTCTCGCCGCGTCCTAGGTGTTCGCCTCGGTCGAGTCGGCGTCTCTGGATCGCCTCGGTCGAGGTGAATCACGAGTCAACCGAGGTGACTCAGAACTGAATGTGGAATCTCTCAAAACTGGTTCAAAGTAAATCTTTAATCCATGGCTATGCTTCCTGGATGTAGCTCCAAATGACTCATGACTCCTTTTGCTCCTTTTTGATGCAAAACGTACCATATTACCTGCAATTACAACGAAACTAGGTGTAGACCTCGATTCTCGCAAAGGTAGATGAAATGGTAGTAAAATCACATAATGTACATACAAACATGCAGATTATGAAAGATAAAACGTCCAAACAAACCCCAAAATATAGACTATAATTCATGCTATCAAAATACCCCATACTTAGCCCTTGCTTGTCCCTAAGCAAGTTCCTCATATAGAAATCAAGATAGAATGGATTATAAGTCAAGAAAATCAATGAAAAGTCTTTCAAAAATATTTTATGGTGTGCAACTATCATAGATCACTCTAAGAGAGTACTTCCTGGAATTTAAAAACTCAATATGCTCAAAACATTTTATAAATATAGAAAAGTTGTTCATCTTTGCATAAAATCATAGAATGCATAATAAATCATAATTATCAAAATTAATCATGTATAATCCAATTTAAACCGCTAAGTCAATCAACAAGCTCAAGGTCTCAAGGGCTTCCCAAAAGAAAAGGTCAAGAAACGTGTAGGGTAGGGATGTATGTAAGGTAATGTGGTGCTAGAATCCGGGAAAAGGATGAACTTCACTTCCACTTTGACTTGCAACACCTTCCACCAATAAGCTTTGCTTATTTCACACTTTTTCTTTTTCTTTTACTTTTTTACTTTACTTTTTGGGATGCATGGACAGAGGTGCACAATAACCGAAGCCTAGGAAATCTGCAATCATCAATTTCTCGAGATGCATCAAACCCTTGATGCACATACCATGACCCGATAGGAATATCGCTCAATCCGACTTTGGCAAGACACAAACACCCGGCTATGTGAATGGTGCCGAGTTACTCATCTTCATGATTGACTTCCCCAAACCTAGAATT